>CAWVNO010001827.1:408581-1008581 GCA_963930645.1 Salticus scenicus
GGACTTAAATCCTTTATACTTATCAGTACAGAAATAAGCTATTCAAAAATCCGTTGATTGCCTATAAAAAAAATGTGGCTATATAATAAAAGATTTAAAATTTTTGATTCGTATAACTCAAAATTAATAAAAAATCGACAAAAACAAAATGTCTAAAGAATTTACTGTCGTCTACAAATTATTTAACTTTTGTACGAATCCCTATAAGTATGACGATATGAAAGTGTCTTTAGAATGATTTCTTTTACCATGAAGTATTTATGAAATGTATGCTAAAGTGTCTGCATGAATGTCATAATTTGTCAAATATTGTCATACGTTTATGACAATTTTACACTTTTAGTGTGAAAACTCTTCTTCATTGGACATATTTTAAAGAATGAAGTTTTGTAAATAAATGTTAAATGCGCCATTTCTTACTCGCAGTAAATTTTATATATGTTTGGAGATAAAATACCTTCTATGTAGAAGGAGAAACAACGCTAAGTCCTTACATTTTAACTAACATTTATTGAAATGTACAAAATTTGATAAAATTCGTAACCGATATTTAATGCTAGCATTTATGAAAGTGTTACATGGCTTTTGAAGGTTTAACGAGAATTTTCTATTGCTGCCCTACCCCCATTTTTTTTTGGGGGGGGGGGAGTAAAAACATTTCTAATTCAAAATTCTGAATACATAGAAAATGAAAACCTTTAAAATATATTTATAAAATTTTCCTTCAAATCTTTGGAATATTTTGTCGGTGCTTTGTGGTTTCCAGAGAAACTCAGAAATGCGAAACACCATTTATGATTAACTAATGAGCTAGTCATTGAAATTTCACTCTTCAAAAAACAAAGAACTAGCACCTCAACGAAAGATTTAAAAAAAAAAAAAGTAAATTTTACTTGGAATAAACTATCGAATTTTTTTATATTTTTTTGCATAAAACTACTCCAAACATCATGCTTCATTTTTTTCTTCTTATTCCTCCCTTCGAGCACTAGTCAATTCAGTTTTGAAGAAATGTACAAAATTTCAGGAAGATAGGCTTATTAGTTTGAGAAATCGTATTCACCGCTTTTCTGAAGCATTTCCGGAAACCTCGCTCCCTGCGAATGTAAAATTTTTTTTTTAAACTTACAATATACATATATATATATTGGGGGGGGGGGTCTTTAAGGTTTTTTTTTTCTAAATATGTAATTGAAAAAATGTATAAAAATTCCTTATCCTTCTTTGTAGTCTGTGAAACACATGTCTGTACTGATAAGTATAAAAGATTTAAGTCCAAAAACGTCGATTTTGAGTTAAGTACATAGTCAGACTCAGAAAAAAAAAATTATCTATCGACTGGTATGAAGGATCATGTCATTTAGTCTGAGAAAATTCATTGGTAAAAAAAGATTCAAGTCAGAAATTTAGCATTAATCTTTTGTATAAAATATATAATTCAATTTTTCCCCTTCATCAAATGAAGACTGATAATCACTGAATGGTATAAATCAACATAATCCCTTTTTCCTAATGGATTCTTCTAAGTAGTTTTTAGTTATTTTTACTATATTTTTGTCTCCTGAAAAATCAAGAATATTGACTTAAATCCTTTATACTTATCAGTACAGATGTATATAACCCTAATAAAATTTTAACGAACTGGATTGTATCATTTTATGAATATTAAAATAAAAATTTTTGTGCATCTCTCACAATTTCGCACTGTTACATTTGACATTAAGCATCATATAACAGAAGTTTATGAAATGGCTGTCTTTAATATATATGCTAGTTTATTTTACTCACAATTAGCAGCAATTCAATGTACAATGAAAACGTAAATTTAAAAGCACTTTACAAACCACCGTATGCAGATGAGAAATAAGTTCCTGGTATGTATTTCTTTTTTAGTTCATCAAACCAATAGTTTGTATTTCTAAACTAAACAGTAATCGTAAAATTAATAAATTGCCAAAATAATTTAAACTATTGTAACAAAATTTTGAATTCTAAAAAACAGAAAATTTTAATCAGATTTTAAGAGAAAAAATGAAAAAATAAAACAAATATTATTAGTCACAATTTTATTGAATTTCTATTTTTACATTTAACGTAAAATAACATTTTAGGAGGGGAAGAAACATTTAGAACATTTTTTAAACATTTTACATAAAATGCACAGACACAAAATTGTACTTTAACATTAAATGAATTTTAAGATTATGTATTTAAATAACAATTTGAATCACAAAATTTCGAAGGGGAAATATAAACGTACAAAACATTTCATTGAAGATAGTAAACCTTTCACAACACTAGTTCAAAAATCAAAGGCAGAATATTTCGTATTGTTTACTGAAGAGCAAAAAATTTTAAGTTCATTTACATAATCATTATATATATGAAGATATACACATTTTGATTTCAACGTTGCTTTTTAAACTTATCTTTGAATATGAAGACATTATGGAATTACGTAATTATGATTTAGTATGTTATACTTTGTCAGGAGGCTTTTTACATTATCTAGTTTTAAACTTTTAAAACTGACTTTATGCAACTTTATCAAAATATTTTTTTTTTTCTTCAATTTAAAAAATAAAAAAATATTTAAATTTATATTTTAAACTTTTTTGCTTAAATATAGCTAATTAATATTGAATTTTTTTAATTAATGGATTTTTCTTTCAATATTTGTACTTATTTTTAATGAGAAATCTCTTCTAAAGGGCGTCATACGTTCTAGGAAAGTTAAAGAAGTCCAGGATAGAGTTTAAATGTTAGCTCATAACACATACATTCTTCCCAGGCTTTCTTCATCTATCACACATAACATTTATAGCCTCCTTGAAAAGAGATTAATCGTAATCCATCTAGAAAACAAATTACTTTGAAGGTTAGATAACTGCAATTATGATGATAACTTATAAATTAAAGCTATCTTCTAATAAATCCCCTTCCTCAATAGTAACTTTAAATGGATAAGATATTTAAAATTTAATATTTTCCTCTTTTCCTCAACATAACTTTATGGGAGTAATATTTACATTCCATCAGAAAATTTACGTCAGACAAAATATATATATATATATATATATATATATATATATATATTTATGCTTGCAAATATTTTCCATATAACAAATATATTGCAAGAATACGTTAATGTAAAAAAAGATCTATTTAAAGAGCAACGCAGAAATATATTAAATTATTTTGTAACTTTCCATACCAGTGAAACAAAATACGAAAATTGTAATACTACGTTTTTTAATAGAATATTCATAATAACATTTACACTTTGTATTTCCTCCCCTCTTTCTTAGATATCTAAATACCTGCGAATGTTAGAAAATTAACAATCAATCATTTATGTGCACGATAACAAAAAAAAAGAAAATATATATATATATATATACAATTTCTTATTTAACTGTTGAATTAAGTTTCTGCATAAAAAATAATCAAATATATTTAAAAGCATATTTTTTTTTACTGCATTTCATAAAATGCATATTAATTTTTAAAAGGAGATATGAAACAAAAAATGCAGTTACAAAATGTGTATATTCAAAATGTCACTATAAATGTAATAGCTACTTACAAAAAAGAACATAACAGACGAAAAGAATAGCTGGCCCGCTTTATTATCTGTAGCTGTAGGTTTTTTTCTTGAAGTTTGTGTATTCTGTAATACATAAATATATATTTTATAATACTTTACATAACAATGAACTAAAGTAAATTAGTAAAGTTACAAAAATCGCTGAAATATGCAATTTTTATTTCCATTTTTTAACGTTTATCTTCAAGATGAAAATTACGTTTTTATGAAATATGAACATCTTGTGCAGCAAACGACGACACTTTGCTTGTTTTCCAGATATCATTTCGTGTTACTACCATTATATAATTGCATATAACCAATAAGACCACTATGAAATTTTTATTTTGCGACAGGCTGTAAAATCGTCGTTCGTGTTCATAAGTTTTCATCGTAGAACTTAAGTTTTTTTCATAAGAACAATTTCAGCACGAAAGTATCTCAACGAATTTTATACACCATAAAATTCTAAAATCACACTTGTTCTGAGTACATAATGAATATGTGTAGTCTGTCATTCAGTCAAGTCTTTTAATCCATAGCATATACTATATATGTCGTTTACAGGATTTGTGCTTTTATGGACACTAGAATATAACGATGAACTGAATATTTTCTTTCTTTTCGTTTAATTCTAACAACTCTGACAAAAAGCTTTGAAGAGCATCGATAATGTTCAAAACGCTTAAACACTAGGCAGTAATAACGAAAAACAAAATGTTTTCTTTCTTTCTTTTTTTTTTTTATTATTTTTTTAATTCCCACAACTATGATAAAAAGCTTTGTACAGGAAAAACCTTGAGCAGCATCGATAAAGTTCAAATCGCTTGATGTGAAAATTATACAACAGACATGTTTGTCTTAGTAAAACATGCTTCCAAAGAACACAGCTTCACACAACTTTCCTTCATGCTGTTTTAATCTATAGCATATACTGTAGAAATCGTTTACAGGATTCGTGCTGATAGGACACTAGGCAGTAATAACGATAAACACGTTTTCTTTATTTTTTTTTAATTCTCACAACTCAGAGAAAAAGATTTTAACAAGAAAGATATTGAGCAGCATCGGTAAATATCAAAATGCTTAATGAGTACATTCCACAACAGACATGCTTGTCTTAGTAAAACAAGTTTTTAAAGAACACAGCTACTTTCTTTCAAGCTGTTTTTAATCGTCAGTTTTTTGTATATGAAAATACACACAAAACTTTTAAGAAATATCAACGTCAGTCATACTGCTCAAAAGCAGAATGATTCCTAAATTACAGTTTGGAAGCAGAATCAACCTAACATATAGAGGGCGTTGTATTGTGTTAAGAGGATATATGATTCGTTGACAGCATTGACGTCAAATGTACAAAAGTGTTATTACAGGTTGTTGTTGTTGTTGTTGTTTTGAAGGGAGAGACCCTCAGAGCATGGGGTTTATAGCTGCAAGGCTTTACACCCCTATTAATCCTAAACAAGTTCGATGAAGATATCAATTGTGAGGAAACCAGCAACTGGTTGCATCGTCAGTAAAGAACGTGTGGATAAGACGACGAAGCCAAAGTCAGAATCTGTCAGACTTGAGAATAAAAGACACTAACTGACGAGCTTGAGTAACTCCAGAGACGGCTAGATCGCATAAATCGCTGAAGGAAGGCGAAGAACCAAGGAGATTGAGATTGCTATACAAATCATGCCGAGCTGAGGCGTAGCGGCGACATGCTAGGAGGTAATGGTCGCATGTTTCTCGAACCTGACAGGTTTAGCAGAGAGGAGAGTCACTCATATGAAGCTTGTAGAGGAGAGCCCGGGTGGGGAGGGTTCGAGTCCGCAGGCGGCTGAGGAGGACTTCACTTCTCCTGGACAGACAAAGTTTACGATGCTCCCAGCTTCTTTTGGTGAGGTGGGGGAAATCCACACTCTAATTCCCTAAGAGACACTCTTGAACATCATCCCTTTTATGAATGGTGTGAAGGTATCGACAGATGTCCTCTGGGGACACCTTGCTGAACGAAGATTGTGCAGAAACGGTGGACCGAGCAAGCATGTCTGCCATTTCATTCCCATGGATACCCATATGACCGGGCACCCAAACCACCTGAACCTTGTCCAGACGGCTGGCTACCATGACCAGCTTGCAGTAAACCCAGGTAATCACCACTGGCGAGCGATAGTTGATAGCCTGGAGGATGGTGATCACAGACTTGCTGTCGGAGAAGATGATAAGCTTGCCCTTAAGAGGGGCATGGTCCAAGGCCAGACCAATCGCAAGAGTTTCAGCAGTAAAGATAGAATTGATATTGTTTACTTGCTTTGAATGTCCACAGCGCAAAGACATGTCCCAAACAGAGATGCCAGTGCAAGAGCTAGTTTTGGAGGCATCAGTAGCCATTTGATGCCACTCGCCATGTAGAGAAGCATATTCCGTGAACGTCTGGTGAACAAGCTCCGAATGGAGAGACCTGCTCTGGAAGTCTAAAGTATCGATTAGGAGAGAAATGTTGTCACACAAAGGAAAGGGGGCTGAATCCAAAACAACAAATCCTGACACCTCAGACCAAGCTGCCTAAGAATAACCCTTACGAGGGAACCAGGAGAGCCAGAGTCAAAATTCGAGGGATCCACCAAGGAGTGAATGGGCGAACTCATACCTAAAGCAAAGTGGCGGATGAAAAAGCGTTCCCTATGGAGGTCTTGAAGGCTAGTCACAGTAAGCGAGTTGGCTTCCCGGCGAAGAACGGGGATAGGTGTCCACCGAGGGAGGCCCGTAGCCACCCTAAGCACAGCATTCAAAAGGGGCTCTAACCTCTTCCTAGTGGAGGGACAAGCAAACGAATAGACATTACTACCAAAATACAGGGAACTGACAACAGTAGCATACGCGATTCTGAGAAGGTTTTTGGTGCCAACGCCCCGAGAAGTATGACTAATGCTCTTCAGAACGTTAAGTTTCTTCAAAGTCTTCTCACGGAGACGAGAGACGTGATTGCCCCACGTTAAAACCCGATCGAACAACAGACCAAGGATACGTAGGGAGACCACCCAGGGAATATCTTCCCCCTGCAGCCGAAGGTTAGAATCAGGCGAGATTTTCCTCCTGGAGAAAACAATCGCAGCACTTTTATGAGGGCTGAGACTCAACTTCCAGTAATTGCACCAGCGAACCAGATTATGAAGGATATCCTGAATATCATGCATAATGTCTTCGAGGCAGGGGCCAGACGCGTAAAGGAAAGTATCATCCGCGTAAACAACAGCATTAACCCGAGAACCAATTGCTTCAAAGATATCACTCATATAGAAGGAGAAGAGTAAAGGAGACATAACAACCCCTTGCGGGACCCCCACGAACGACGAGACTGGGGCAGACAAAGTTCCCAACCACCTAACCTGGATAGCACGTTGCATGAAGGAATGGCACCATTTCGTGAGATGGCCATCAACGCCCGCTGACAGCATCTTAAAAGTCAGGCCGTCCGGCCATACAGAGTCGTAAGCAGAGGCAATATCCACACTAAACCACTTCTGCCGCCGAGCTGACGCCAGATCTGCATAGATTTTCGTCAAAGCAGGAGCACAGTCCCTAAAAGGAATAAACCCGTAGTGGTTCACATGGAAGACATCATTCTTGAGCACCCAAGGAATCATCCGCCGAAGAACCATCCGCTCAAAAACCTTAGAGAGAACAGAGGTGAGGGAGATTGGGCGATAGGAAGACGAGGAACTAGAATTCTTGCCCGGCTTCAAGATAGGAACGACAATGGCTTCCTTCCAGGACTTGAGAACTCGACCATCCAACCAGAGATTATTAAAGCAATCGAGAAGTCTGAGCAGACTGCTATTGTCGAGGCACTTTAGAAGTCGGAGGGAAATACCATCATTTCCAGGGGTGCGATGGGAAGACTTGTGCAAGGCGTGTTGAAGATCCGAGAGAGCAAAAGGCTTCCTAATGTAGCTATTCACGTTGGCGCTGAAGTCCAGCGGGATGTAGCAGTCGATAGGGGGGCGGACAAACGTGTGAGCAAAAGTATTAGCAGCAGCCAACCTACTGTCATTTGAGGTGCTAATGTAGTTATAGGACTCCTGGGGAGGGTTCTTCCGGTTTTGGAGAGCTTTGATAAGTTTGAAGATATCGCCAGACTTCCAACTCCTTTTACAGACCTCGGACCAGTACATACGTTTAGCGTCCTTGATTTCTTTCTTGAGACGAGCAGCAAATTGCTTGTGTTGCATCCAGTAAGCCGAGCTTAGGTGCTTTCTTGCCAAGCGAAGGAACTTGCGTTTCTGCCCAAGAAGATAACTGCAGCGGCTATCCCACCAGGGAATGCCAACACGGTCCAAGATCCTAATCCTTCGACTACTAACAGCAACCGACCTTTGACAAATGTTCACCACGTCGTCATAGGACGGAGAGTTACACTCCTGTAACTCCTTGTTAAGCTTAACGGTAGCGGACCCCCAGTCACACCTTAACCTAACACTATGACACGGACGAGAGCCGGGCAACCTATCGAAAGTAAGTTTGATTGGGCAGTGGTCACTATCAAATGTATCAGAGTGGACCTGGACACAGGTATTCGAAAACAGGTCAGGTGAAACAAGAGAGAAGATCCCCCCGGAGAAACATGAGTAGGTGGTGGTTGGTGATTGGTTTTTACGTCGCACTAATGCTGCGCAGATAGGCAATTGGCGACGGTCTGGGACACACCCCTAGAGGTGGTCCGGAGATATGCCATCACAATTTTGAGCCTCCACGGATGGGATGGCTCTCCCGCTTCGGTAACCCCCAGAGGTATAATTTTTGATGGGAACATGGAGGACATTGTGGCCACGACAGATTTTACGTGCACCAGCCACCATTAGTGTACACGACGGTCTTTGGCCGGCTCGAGTACCGAACCCGCAATCTTCCAATTACGAGGCCGGCGCTCTACTGACTGGGCTACCGCGGCCCGAAACATGAGTAGGAACGGAGGTATTAACAAGACAGATATTGTTGTTTATGATCCAGTCGATGACCCTCGAGCCCTGAGGAGAATCCCGACGGCCACCAAAACTCGTATGATAACTGTTGAAATCACCAACTATTACGAAAGAACTATTGCAAAGGTAAAGAACCTGGTTAAACCAGTCATAGGTAATATTTTCTAACAGAGTAATCTGTTAAGCATAAAGTACAACAGTGAAAATCACTGGCATCATTTGCTATGCAGTTTTCTGAATTACATCCCGCCAAATCTTCTTCATTTTCGACATTCATAAAAAATTTCTCCAGTGTTTCCAGACTTGGAGACTTTTTTATTCAACTATCACCAATAATTTTGAGAAGTGGAATTTGACATGCATAAAATTTGATTATGCTTCTAAGTGATTAATCAACCGTTACAGTAAAAATTCAGTGGTGGATGTTAAATAAAAATTCCCCAAATCTGGCAATGCTATATTTCTCCTAAATTTTCATTTTAATTTTCAACAAAAAACAAAAATTTGTGTAATCTTTCGTAACCTTTTTACTCATTTAAATCTAACAAAGCATTTTTTCCCATTTAAAGATCATCTATTCAAAAATAGAAAAAAAATCAGAGCAAAACAAATGGCAGACGTTATCGGGTGCGTTGTATCTGAAAGATTCAACACAGAAAATTTTCTTCGAAAACAGAAAAAATATTCATTGAAACCTACTCAGGTGACAGTTAAGGTGACGACGAGACAGGAAGGGCAGATATCCTCTTGGTCATAAACATCAGTTTCACCCTTCTTTTCAAAAGAAATGAATTTCCAAGCTGTATATCTGTAAAATACAGCGCGCACGAAGGAGTGTTAAAAAAGAAGAGTCAAAAACACATCTTGTAGTGAAATTATACTCCATATTACTTTAGGAAAATGATTTGCGTGTACCTAAAACACAGGGAGATTTAGAGAAATTTCCCACATCCCCCTCTTCGGGCGGATTGTTTAAAAATTCCGTTTTCAAGTTTAACCCTACTACAAAATACATCATAAGTCGAAATTTTGTATACGTGTGCAGTGTGCACTGATGAAAGGTACGAAACATGCACTTTGATGGGATTTTATGAAATTTCTGACTTTACATTAATTTCTGAGCCACATATAAAAGGGAAGAGGGTGGTGAGAGCCGGACTCGACACATTGCGTGCGTGAAAGCTAGTGCCTTAACTGAAGTTTTAAACAATTTCATAGATTTTTATTTTTATTATTATTATTATTGAGATTTTTATATTAATAACAAATAGATTACTGTTAACTCATTTAAATATAGCAACTGTCCGGAACCAGCGTGTTAGGTATCATAAAGAAGAGTTTTCCACTGCATACAGAACCATAAATTACAATTTCAATATGAGAATCCTTTTTGGTTTTAGTTTAACTGATTGAATTTTAATTTTTTGAATCCTTTTATAATGATTTCATTTCGTTATACAATGCATAGGGAAGTATAGTAATCCCAATTTGCAAAATGGATTTTTTATTTCGCATAGTTCAAAAATGAATGAATACTCCAAATTTATATGCGTGATTATCAAGATATCTAGTTGTATACCTGAAACTTTGGTTTTAGTACGAGCTCTGGTTTTAGAGATACCAACGACTTCACACGAATTTTCTTCTCTATGTAAGTATGTGTGTGTGTATCTCACATAACCAAAAAACCTGTTAAACGTAGAACGTTGCAAATTGGTATACAGGTTTATTATAACATCTAGTTGTGCACCTCACTTTATGGACTTTCTGCGACTTTCCGTTTTGGCGATATTTTAGGAAATATTTATTCATAATGACCAAATATTCAAATTAAAACCCGAATAAACTACTACGTCAGAAACATATTTGAGGTGCATAAAATTTTTGAAAGCTTTTTCAACGGGTGCAATTAACTGAGGAAAAGAAGGAGGTTTAGAAATGGCAAAATTTGAATTGAGTTTGAGAACAGAATATTGACTATTGGAAATTTCTGTATTGGATAGATTAACGATTGCATTTTTATTGACAACTGGAAAGTCGTTCAAATGAATAGGACTCTGTGAATTACGAAGCCGGGTGAATTTGTCATGTAATTTAATTGAGTGTTTACGAGAGCGGTTGTCACAAAGAATCCATGAATTCCGATCGATCAACATAAAATTAGGACGTTGAAAAGCTAACTTTAAGTGGAGAAAGACTAAATCTTTTTCAATTTTGGCGATGTTGGTACGAATTTCCTTAATAACTGCACGGAGAATATTAAAATGAGACCTGAGTACAGCTTTGTTTACAAAACTGGAAACAGAAATATTGCATTTCAGTTCAGTGAATTTAGGGATGATGCGGTGTCTCTTGCATTGTAAAAGGAACTTCAGACGGTTGAGGGCACGAAACTTTTAAGTACGTAGACGGTAGAAACAATTAACTAATTTGCACATTTTGAAAAGAAGAGAATGGCTCAAAATATTACTGACCTAATCTTCCCCTCATATGAGGCTTCTCAGACCAGGTTGCTCAGTAACAATATGAGCAGAAGACCAATAACACAAACTAAGCCCGTATAACCTTAACAAATAATAACAGGAGACTTGGCGTTGGAATATTAAAACCTGAATAAATAACTACGTCAGCACCTCAAATATTTTTCTTTGGCATTTCTGACGTAGTAGTTTATTCGGGTTTTAAATTGAATATTTGGTCATTATGAATAAATATTTCCTATAGTAGTTTATTCGGGTTTTAATATTCCAACGCCAAGTCTCCTGTTATTATTTGTTAAGCTTATACGGGCTTAGTTTGTGTTATTGGTCTTCTGCTCATATTGTTACTGAGCAACCTGGTCTAAGAAGCCTCATATGAGGGGGAGATTAGGTCAGTAATAGTTTGAGCCATTCTCTTCTTTTCAAAATGTGCAAATTAGTTAATCGTTTCTACCGTCTACGTACTAAAAAGTTTCGTGCCCTCAACCGTCTGAAGTTCCTTTTACAATGCAAGAGACACCGCATCATCCCTAAATTCATTCAACTGAAATACAATATTTCTGGTTCCAGTTTTGTAAACAAAGCTGTACTCAGGGCACATTTTAATATTCTCCGTGCAGTTATTAAGAAAATTCGTACCAAAATCGCCAAAATTGAAAAGATTTAGTGTTTCTCCACTTAAAGTTAGCTTTTGAAAGTCCTAATTTTATGTTGATCGATCGCAATTCCTGGATTCTTTGTGACAACCGCTCTCGTAAACACTCAATTAAATTACATGACAAATTCACCCGGCTTCGTAATTCACAGAGTCCTATTCATTCGAACGACTTTCCAGTTGTCAATAAAAATGCAATCGTTAATCTTTTCAATACTGAAATTTCCAATAGTCAATATTCTGTTCTCACACTCAATTCAAATTTTGCCATTTCTAAACCTCCTTCTTTTCATCAGTTAATTGCATTGTTGAAAGAGCTTTCAAAAATTTTTGCACCTCAAATATTTTTCTTTGGCGTTTCGGACAGGTAGTTTATTCGGGTTTTAATATTCCAACGCCAAGTTTCCTGTTATTACAAATATTAAAATGTTTTGACCATTATATATGACCTAACATCGTAGACATTCCAAAATAAGCTAATAATAGAACCAGTAATGATATTGTTATGAAAGTTCAAGACATTTGTTTGTGTAGAAAGTTATGCTTAGAAACATAATCAGGTTCTTCTTGACGAATGCATTTTATTTAATGAATATTCAACCAGTAGGTAGAGCCTGTAAGGATAGTGTTATGGAAGATGTCGACCTTTTTGAGAATAGAAAGTAATTCTTAAAGGCACACGCAGGTACATGTCGACGAATATACATAATTTAGTAAATATTCAGCTCGCAGATAGAACCCGTAATGCTATTGTTGTGAAAGTTGTCGATATTTTGGTGTGCAGAAATTCATTCTTTAAGAAAGAAGCAGGTTCTAGTCGATGCATGGACGTCATTTAATGAATAATCAGCCCACAGATAGAGTTAATGATGATAATAATAATGTTGTCGACATGTTAGCACGTACAATGTAATGTTTAAAGAGACAAGCATTTTCTAGTTGAAAATTAACTCTATTTAAGGAAAAATCAGCGCACAGATATAGCCCAGAAATTATATTGTTATGAAATTTGTTGTCATTTTTGTGTGCAGAAAGTAATTCTTAAAGACATATATTGGTTCTAGCCGACGGATGCACTTCATTTAATGAAAATTTAGCCCGTAGAGGAGTTATAGCCCGTAGATGACAGTTATATCCCATAGATGACAGATCTTATAATGATATTGATAAAAATAAACCTTTTCGGCATTTCAGCGTGGAGAAAGAATTTTTTTTTTTTTTTTTAATGCAGGTTCTAGCCGACAAATGCACTTCCTTTAATCAATATTCAGTAAACAGTTCAATAAATCTCTTTCTTGCGCTTCAAAAATCAATAATAAATTAATAATCCTGAAACAATCCAATGAAATGGTCATTTTTACTATAGAAATCAAATAAGTATTAAATATAATACAGAGCATAAATTTAGCTAAATTTGGAAAATAGAATATTTCAAAATCTGAATGGAATTTGAATTCATCGAGAGTATTATCTGTGGTTTATGGAATGTTATTCAAGGCAGTTATGTGTAAGAAACCAATGATTCATTAAAAATTTTCAGAACTAGACACCTATTGAGGTAAATATTTCCAAATTTTGTGAATTATGAATCCCGTCCTACCACTTTCAGCCCCATCTGAAAGCCTTATTTGAGGTTAAGTCAATACCCACATTCGTGGAAATGAAAACTATTTCACCTATTTCCACTTTTACTACGCATAGAAACACATAAAGATGTAGGCAAGTTCTAGTCTACAATCTCAACAATCACTCTCATATACAGTCGGTAACAAAAGTCTCCGAACACTAGCGAAAATTCTTATGTAAAAAAAGTACTCTTAATACAGTTTTGTGAAATAAATCCTTGTCGAATCCTGTTCTTAGTCAGTCTAAAAACAGGATTCGTCAAGGATTTATTTAACAAAACAGTATTAAGTGTACTTTTTTTACATAGGAATTTATGCTAGTGTTCGGAGACTTTTGTTACCGACTGTATATATATATCTTAAGTGTATTATTTCAATTTCTAGTTTAATTACTTTGATTAACTTTGTGATAATCATTTACGTTATTTGGCAAATTTGTGGATGTATGCTTTACCAACTATTTGATGTTGAATTGATATTACTTTGATAAAGCTACTGGGACTGTGTTAAAAAAAGTTTTATTTTTGTTGTGTTGGTATTGGCATGTATCTATTAATTGCTAGAATTTTAATGTTGAAAATGTGAACTTTTTCATAGCAATATGTGTATTCATATGGTTGTATAAAGAAGTCATGTGGTGTCCACATCAGAGTTTTGTAACAAGTTTTAACGTTTATGTAATTTTTAAATATTTTTCTTTAAATTATAATAAAAATTAGATATTTATCAGTGGCGGCTTGTGCACCGAAAATAGGTGAAGGGGCACACTGTATTTTACACTGCATTCATTTATAGAATATAAATTTATGTTTAAATAAGTATTTTTAATTAATTTTAGCCAAGACCATGCTTAATAAAAGTCATGTATTGAAAAAACATAAATATTATTTTTGAGCTCTTCACCTATTTTCGGTTCACGAGCCGCCACTGATATTTATAGCTGTCCAACTAATTATTTCTATCTTGCAAGCAAGTTAACAGCATTAGAGATTATCTGTTAATTCGGTGTTTCATAAAATTATTATCACAACAACAATAAAAATAATCATTATTTCACAATAACCCTCTTGGTTAAAATTTTTATTAAATATGCTGTATTTTTTCTTCTAGTAAATAATAATTTGTGGTGAAAACGGTTTTTCGAATTTACGATGAAAATTCGACGACTAAACATACCTATTCACGAAAAGAAGACATTCCTTCTCACTGGTATAAAATCACATATGTATGGAATTTTCAATGTCCAAAAAATTGAAATTCAAGAATTAAAATACAGTAGTGCAAGGGAAGATAAGAGAGAGAACTGTTACGCATTATTGTCACATTAGATAAAGATTTACAATACTTTGTGATCTACAAAATTACAAAGCAATTATTATTGTCCTGATTATTAACACAAATATGTATGGGCGTAGATTGCATTCAGGATAATTATATTATGTAACAGCCGCAACTGAAATGTGTCGCTTCTTAAAGATTAAAATATCGAAAGATAAAAGTCATCGTTTTTAGTTCCGAATGATAATATGAAAAGATTCAAACTTTATATAGAATAATCCGAAGCAAAATTGTTAGAGATTCAGGAATAATTCCTATATAAAATACGTACACTTTATATTGTTTTGTTAAATAAATCCTTGTCGAATTATATTCTTAGGCAAACTAAGAACATGATTCGATTGATTGCACAAGTTTTGCATATTGAGGAGAGAGACGGTTTGGTATTTACCCATGGAGGATGTAAATATGTGTGTAAAAAAATTATATATGTTTCAAAACATAAGAAATTCTAGAGTAAGGTAACTACATGTTTTTTTTTTTTTTTTTTTTTTAATAGGACAGTTCCTTTTTTTAAGAGAAAAACACTTTTGTACTTTCGGAAAAGAAAAGAAAGGTTGTGGTTAAGTGGGTTTGCGCTGCATTAGAGCTACAATTAACGCAAGAAAACTTTATCAAAATTGATTATTTTCTCGATCATCATTAATATAAATTAAAAAAAAATTATTTAGGTAATTAAAATCATTTTAAATCTGTTTCAGTATACAGGTGCTCTAATCTAGTCACCGTGCTGTAGAGGATAAAGGTGGTGGTGTACCCCCATGTGGCGAAAATGGTCTTGTCCTTCCCATCCGAATTTCACCTCCGATTGATCTATGAAGCGAAAGAGCCATTCTTTTCGTAGCGGATAAGAATTGTGATGGTCTTTCTCAAGACCCCTTTTAGGGGCGATTCGCAGAACGTCGCCAGATGCCTTTAGTTTTTCTCTATTGGGATGTAAAACCTACTCTACCTAAACCAACCTTCCCGAACCGACGGCAATCCTTTCGAACAACCTTAAGTGTGAACTGCAGATCATCCGAATAATCCTCTGTGAAATTCATTAAACACTGTTCTCTCCATGAGGATCAAAACTACAGTCGGCAGCAAAATTATTCGAGCACTAGCAATAATTCCTGTCTAAAAAAAGTACACTTAATGCTACTTTGTTAAATAAATCCTTATCGAGTAATGTTCTTAGTCAGTCTAAGAACATGATTCGACAAGGATTTATTCAACAAAACAGTCTTAAGTGTACTTTTTTAATATAGGAATTATTGGCTAGTGCTCGAATAATTTTGCAGCCGACTGTAATATGAGATGTCTCCATACCCTACTTAGGGGTGTGGTCAAGACTATCGCCAAATGCTCATAACGTAGCACTAGTGAGAAGTAAAAAACACACTCTCGGCGTTAAAAATACTTAACTTCAATGAAAATTAAACATCATAAAAGGAAAAGCCTCCCTGACATTATTTTCATTTTACAAGAATCACAAAAAGAAGAAAATTAACAATGCAGTATATCGAACAGATAAGATTAACTTTATAAAACCAACAGCAATAAAATTATTGCAATTTACGTACATGGATGCTTTTTTTTTTTTTTTTTTTTTTTTTTTTAAATTTATGGAAAATGAAAGAAAAAAAAAAAAAAAAAAAAGATAACTTTGATAAACAATTTTCTAATTCATGTTTCAAAAGGAAAAAAAAAATCAAATTAAGGCTGTCTTTAGAAAATGATAACATCTGGTCGCCTAATAATACAGGATGATTATAATTAAATTTACGATTTCAAACGCTGTAATTTTAAAACTACCCATTAGAGCGATTTGATATTTTACCTGAGCAATAGTGAGGCAACGAAAGTTTGCTTCACAAAAGAAAAACTAGACTGTTGTGGCCACCACAAGACTTTCTTCTATGTTTTCCTATACAAATTCACTCAGTGACATAAAAAAAAAGAAAAGAAAAAAAAGAAAGAAATTCGTTAAAAGTAAAAAAAAAAAAAAAATCGATAACTTTGTTTTAAATTATCACATATTTATAGTTCAACCATTCGTTTTAATTGTATTGACGAGACCTTTCGAAAAATACCCATCTTGAAAATTTACAACACCCCGGGGGGTAATTCCTCCCAGGGGGGGGAGGCGATGCCCCCACATGCACAGATTTTTTTTCCTAATTAACTACTACTATTATCAATAATGTATATTAATTTTACAATCACAGGTTCAGAATAACTCTCATCATGTGCATTTATACGAAATTTTGTCCTATACTGACACGTTAAAAATTTAGAAAAAATACGATCACAGCGTCTCCTGTTGTGCGATTGATCCCCAAATCTAATCAGCGCCAGTTTATGTCAGGGGACAACTAAATACCAAGTTTGGTTAAATATCGTATATTTATTATTACGATTTTTTTCTAAGGTTTTTTTTTTTTCGTAAAAAGTAAAAAGTAAAAAAAAAAAAAAAAAAAAAAAAAAAAAAACGATAACTTTGTTTTAAATTATCACAGGTTTATAGTTCAACCATTCGTTTTAAAGGTATTGACGAGACCTTTCGAAATATGCCCATCTTGAAAATTTGCTCCCCTCGAGGGGGACTTCCCTCACCCCAGGGGGGTGGTCAACGAGGCTCCTACACATGCAAAAAAATTTTCCCAGTTGACTATCTCTATTATAAATAATTCTTGTAAATTTCATAACGATTACTAAAAAATAATTCTCTTTATGAACATTTATACAAAATTTTGCCCTATATCACCATATTGTTCTTTAAAAATCGCCAACAGTGCACAAATATGCATCTTTTAGAAATTGCAACACTCTATTCCCTACGTAAGAGAGTACGATTAAAAATGTTAGATGTGTGTGGTTTAGGTTGGGTTAAATGATGTTGCACAAAATTTGCATAGCGAGCTGTTCGAAACAGTGTGGGATTTACCCGTAAAGGATCTAAATACGCAGGGGAAAAAATTCGATTCGGTGTTGAATTTGGCGATTTTGCGAGCGAATTTGGCGAAAATTTGTATTTTAGGGTAGAGTCCCACAGGTGGGACTTCTGTAATATTTACAGATGATAAAAGACTTTGAGTATCCAGATGATTACCAACGCTAATGGGATTGTTTGAGAAATGAAGAACATATTTATTCTCGTCGATAAATCGGGATTTGGGGGGGGGGGGGCAGAAGAACTTTTGAACTTGGAAGTAATTGGATATTAAAAAACATATCTACGTAATGCTTGCTCGTCGAGTATGTAGAGGTGAAAAAACGTTTGAATTCTTTACTGAGTTTCGAGAAGCTTCGAATAGCTTAATAATTTTTTTGTCAAACAGAAATCCAGTCCTTGTATAATTCACTATCAAATAGAATATTCGAAATCATAAAAGCTAATATTAAGTATATTCCCTGATAATTTCGCTTGTATTTTGTATATTTTGTTATCGTCCTACTTTTTTTGTAGAGAATAAATGGTGGAATTTTGTTTCTGTTGTCATTAATATTTTATTTTTGAATATCATGGTAAAGATATGAACATTTTCTTTGTAAACGATCTATAAAATGTTACTCATAAAAATGATTTCATTAAAAATGAAATATTCGCTTTTTGTTTTCCTAAAAATCTCCAGTGTCCTCCTTTTTTTTATCAGCGTATAAAGTGTTTTGAAAGCTGTTTAACATGATGTCATTTAGGAAATTTTCGTTCAGGCAACAACAGTGACGTAAGACAGACAGTGGACTTTTCGTTAAAACAAAGCTGCTTTCCGTTTACTTACACTACTCCAAAAATATCTTGAATCAAAAATTAAATGTTTAATCAAATAAATATGTTAGAAATTTTTAATGATTTGTTTTCTGGGCAAAAACAAAGTTTAAAAGAAAAAACGTGTTCCTTATATATTTTTAGGATCAATTGATTGATTTCGACATTATTAAAATCATTTAGGTATAAAGCGTTGCACGAAAATGAGAATAGGATTCAGTTTCTAATTTAAAACTGAAAAATTTTATTTTTTTTACATTTTTCGTAATCTAGAAAGGAAAATTATAACGTTTACTGCTCATAGCTAATGATATTCATTTAAATATCTAAGCAATTCTAAACTATTTTTTAATCTAAAGAAATATGGATAATAAAATTTTCTGGAAATTTGTTTCCTACAGGAAACATTAAATATTTAAACTTTTTTTTTATTATTATTTTATGACGAAAAGGCAAGTACGAGTAATGGTATATGCTTGAGAAATTTCCACGTAATTTCTTATAATAAATATTTCTTCATTCACCCACTTCCCGTCATATAAAAAAAATGAAAAGTTAGTAAGAAGACAAACATAGCAAAATTTAAGGTTTCAGTTTAGGATAGTTATATATCTATTGCTGTTTTATTTTTAAATTGAACTACCATTACACTATAAAAAAAAAAAAAAAAAAAAAAAAAAAAAAAAAAAAAAAAAGTCCTGTTTGCTGCCAGAAAATTTCCGTAATTCAGAAAAATACGTTCTATCAGCGTAATTATTCCGTTTATAGAACGCGTTTTTCTGAATTACAGAAAATTTTTGGCAGCAAACAGGCCTTTTTTTAGCAGTGTAATTTAAATGATGATTCCTTACATTTTAAGTTTAATAAAAACTATGCAAATGTAGCTCTCGTAAAATTTCAAAAGTAGTCTGAGTATGAAAAACTTTATTAAGCTGAATGGAAGTAGTTTTTTTCAACCTGCATAGCAACTGTGTATTTATATTTATGATAGTTTTACTGTAAAACCTTTTTTCATACCATTTATATGTGGAAAGATAGCGCGTAAAAGCAAGGATGACTATTTTTTTAGGAATTTCCACTCACCACAGTAGCCTGCAAAAATATCGATTGATGCTCCCTTAGCTCCCGAATGATTCCCCTAAAAAAAGGACTTTAATATTTTAATGCTTGTTAAAATTTAAGTATAATTTTGCTATGGTACCATAGGTCTTCGATGAAAAACGTACAATGGAGTTGATAGATGAACTTTATAAATTTTTTTTGTTTTGTTAAAAAGATAAAGAAAAAAATAAAGAAAAATCTGGTATGTTACTCACACGACTTTCTCTTTGCCTGAAATGTAATACTATAAATTCAGGTTGGGGATTAAGAAGTAAGATAACGAGTACTGTCATGTAAACCTATGTTAAACAATTCAAATTAGGCTTCGGTAGTGTTTTATATAATAATTAGCTCTATGTGAGGGGGCTACCGTCCTCTCAACCCCCTATTTCATTAATGCACCTATATTTATATAGAATTTAATTCTGTTATTAAAATTAAAAGTTTACTTAAAATTATACAGACAAATTTAGCGAGCAACATTCATTGAAACTTATCAATATGGTTCAAACTTTTCCACCAACAAACTTATATTAACATCAAAATACAACATTAGGATCTCCTAAAACTATTCGTTTTTAAGTCACTCTAAGAGACACAGACAAAGATCAAACGTTAAAAAACTTGACTACGGTAATCAGGAAGCCTCAAAATGTGTAAATATACAAAAAAAAGCGATAAATATTTAGCTTAAAACATACATTATTTACCATATCTCTATGAAGAATTTATTTGAATTCCCAAATAGCTTTCCTGGAAATGGTAAATTCTTAGTATTAAAGCACATCCACTAACAACTAGTGTGTTGTGGCCCACTTCATGACTTTACTCGATATTTTCCTATACAAATTCACTCAGTAAAAATAATTTATTAAAATTATTATTTGAAAATATTATTTTCCATGATAATTCAGACGATTTCCATATTAGAGAAGTATTATAACACTAAATATCCAAAAAAGGTTGAATTTATTATCAATATTACCTCATTTTTATTTATTTATTTATTTTTGTTAAAAATGAAAAAAAATTGATAACTTTATTTTAAATTATCGTAGATCGATGGTTAAACCATTCTTTTTAAAGGTATTGGCGAGCTGTTTTGAAAGATACCCATCATGAAAATTTACTTCCCTTGATCGGGGGGACTTCCCCCCCCCCCTCAGGGGAGAGGCGAGGCTCCTACATACACATTTTTTTACCAGTTAATTATCTCTATCGATATACATATATATATATATATATATTCGTTTCATTTAGTTTAGTGCAGTCTATAGATATTAAACTCTACTTACCTGCAATTTCCCCCATAGACGTAATGTATATGAATACTTTTGAGTGTCCCTGTACATGAAAAGTTTGCTTCATCTCAACGAAAAGCTTAGTGTAGCATCCCTATATGATACATATTTAGAATACCAGCTTTGGAGTTTCTGCTACTATTTTTTCTGGAGATATGTTAAAATCAGACAGACACACACACAGACATACACACAGACCATTTGCTAAGAACATAATTTTCATATTGAGAGGACCTCAGAACATGTACATATAACAAAAACTCACTTTCGAAAATTTGACCCCAAAACAATACTTTCTCTAAGTATTGTTCAAGAGAAAGTAAAAAAAAAAAAAAAAAAAAAAAACTCTTCGCGTCACGTTTTCTTGAAAATTCCATTTTACTTCGATTTTAACGCATGCGTGATATTTATGTAATATTGCATCTCTTTGTCAGTCGTTTGTTTTGTGTAAGTTACCTTAATAAAATAAATAAATTAGTATGTTTGTCAGTTTCATTTAGAAAATGCACCATAATTTGACGTAAAAAGCGCAACAGTGGATTTCACCCATTGAAACCTATAATAAACAAATCGATCGTTGAAAAACCAGTTTGCTACACCAAAATCATCATTTTACATAGATTTAATCAGATAAAAACTACTGTTGCCAGACAGTGTATGGAGTATTGTTCGAGGGGGGGGGGGGGGAATTGCAATATCGATTTCACTAATAATCCTAATATGATGGTGAAAAAAGAAGGTCCTTCTCGATATCAGAACCCTAAGTACAGGGATGGAACACGGGCGCAGAATTCATACCGGAATCCGTTTAAGAAATTTCTCCACCTTAAATATCGTTGATTTAAGGATTGAATTTTTTTTTACATTGATAGTGGTATGAATTCTGCGCCCGTGTTCCATCCCTGTAAGTAACAAAAATCAGCTACATCTTCTCTTGTATTTTTCAAAAACATCAATTTCGAAGGCCTATGTAAAGTGTCACTATTTAAACGCTATTAGATTTTTAATTTTGTATTTAGTTTTTACTTAAACAACAATGAGAGCTATAGATTGAATGTAATAATTTGCAAGAAAAACTAGTATGATGTGGGCACCACATGACTTTCTTCTATATCATTTTGCAAAAAATTCATTCAATACAAATTATTTATTAATTTTTTTTTTCGTTAGCAATGCAGACTATTTTTATCTGACAGAATTATATACATTATTAGATGCCGAAAGAAAGTTCATTTTTTGCAATTATCAGAACAAATACGATTATTTTTTCAAAGTTTGTTTTCGTTAAAAAATGAAAAAACAAGGATAATTTTATTTTAAATTATCACAGATCTATAGTTCAATCATTCATTTTAAAGGTATTAACGAGATCTTTCGAAAGGTATCCATAATGAAAATTTATTCCCCCCCAGAAGGAAGCGATGCTCCCACATGCACAAAACATTTTTTCTAGTTTACTACTACTACTATCAATAATTCATATGAATTTTACAATCACACATAAAAGATAACTCATTATGTACGTTTATACGCAATTTTGTCCTATACTGCCCAGTTAAAAATTTAGTAAAAAGGCCTTCACAACGTCACCAGTTGAGCGATTGATCCCCAAATCTAATCAGCACCAGTTTATGTCAGGCTCAAACTAAATACCAAGTTTAGTTAATTTTCGTTCATTGGATCGTGAAATACAGCGTCCATAAAATTTCTGATACACACACACAGGCAAATTAACAGATAGACAGACTGACAGACATTTTCCAAAAACAGTCAAATAGTGTTCAGGACATCCTAAAACGTAAATCCATCGAAAACTGAAGTTCGAAAATTTTCACGAATCCAATGCTTCCTCTATATATACATATAGAAGAAAGTAAAAAAAATTCTGTATTTTAACAATGCTTGACTAGAAGGTAAGAAAAATTATTAAGTATATTTTTAACACAACTTTTGATTTTATAATTTTTGTTTCATCCAAAAAAGCATTTTCGTCCAATAATAAAAATATTTTAAACATTCTACATAGACATAAAATTTAGATATACTGAATGTAGGAATCAAATTTCTGCCTTCCAGAAATATTTTTATTCGACCAATAATATGAAAGAATTGTTATACAATACAGAATCTGATACTAAATTTTAAAATGCATACTTTTCTTTCAGATTAATCGAATGGCTAACATTTATGACAGTTTAATATTATGAAGTCAAGTTCTGTTGTAGATTTTTTTTTTTTTTTTTTTTTTTTTTTTTTTTCCAATTCATGATGTACAATAATCTTCTTTGTTTAGAGAATAAAGTAAATTTACTTTTAAAAACGGACAAGTTATTTTTTCTTATCAGTGGGGATTAAATAAAGTTAATAGTAAAATTACATAGCTAAAAACACAGCTAAAAATATTTTACATACATAAACTAAACTAAATAAATGTAATAAATATTATATTTCAAATTATCTTAATTGAAATTTGCAATTTATACATTTTTATTTATATTGAGAATTCATGATAAAAGAAATTCTGAAGAGAATAATTTTAAATTTAGATTAGAAGAATAAATATATACTGAGCTCTGTAATACAATGAAAATCCTTTGGTTATGTTTTAGGGATTAAGGCGGTTGAACAGGAAGCAGCCCCCGATCACCTCTCTAAGAACAGTGTTGATCACTAAATTAAGGCTAGTTGACTGCACTAGGTTCTGAGGCATAGGGGACCTATTACCTAAGTTTCGGA
Source organism: Salticus scenicus (assembly GCA_963930645.1). Classification (NCBI taxonomy): domain Eukaryota; kingdom Metazoa; phylum Arthropoda; class Arachnida; order Araneae; family Salticidae; genus Salticus; species Salticus scenicus. The sequence continues at coordinate 432,128 of CAWVNO010001827.1, forward strand.
GAAAACCACGGAAAACTCAGGTAGGTTAGGCCGACCACCACGATCAGAGATCGAACCGGGCACAACACATCTACCAATTTTGAACGTAAAACCCCTAGGTTGCTGGTAGGCCGTGAAAATTTTTCAACCTTTTTACTGTTACATCTGCCAAGTATTTAAAATATAGATCCCAAATCAAAAGTCTGAATTTGTAAGAAAATCTATCAGTTACCCAAAATAAGCGACATTTAATCACAAATTGTCCGCATATGTGACAAATATAACCTTGCATCATACCTAAAAATTAACATAACACTTAAGATACATTTAGGTGACAGTTTACGCGATAACTGTATTATACCTACTGTACATAAGTTTTTTTTTTTTTTTTTTTTAAATACTTATTGAAATTCTGTGTATATGTTACGTTATAAAATCCTGCTTTTAATCCTAAAACTAAGATTCTAAATGCAGTTTTCAAGTTAAGATACCTTCTTTGGTTATTTAAGCTTAAAACGTTTAAGATACTGGCTGTGTCTAAACTCTGTGCTAAGTAACTTGTAAGCGTAATTCTGTTTTGTCATTCCCTCAATAGGGCAACTTTCTTAATTTTTTTTGCTACATTTCAAATTACGAAGTTTAGATATATATGTATGTAGAACGTAGTTATTTAAACAAGAAAATTTCATTCATGAATGACTGACAGGGGAGGAAAGGGATGTACTCAGATATTACACAGGTTATTTAGTTGCTTAAATTGAATTCAGTCAACAAGTCCTTCAATTGCATAAACTGAATTCATTGCTGAAATTGAATGTCATTCAATTGCTGGGTATTGTAGATCACATTACATGGTATCTAATCTTATAGTAAATCAGCTATTGAAAATTTCGTTGATTGTCTAAAAAAATGTGGCTGTAGAATAAAAAATTTTAAGATTTTCGATTCGAATAACTTACAATTTATAAAAAGTCGACAAAAACGAAATGTCTTAAGAATTTACTGTCTACAAATTATTTAACTTTTGTACGAATCCCTATAAGTATGACTATATAAAAGTTTCATTAGAAAGATTTCTTTTACAATAAAGTATTTATGCAATGTATACTGAAGTGTCCATGAATAATAAGTTTATGAGAATATTACATTCGCAATGTGAAAAGTTTTCTACATTTGATAGATTATAAAGAACTAAGTTTTCAAAATGAGTGTGAAATGCGCCGTTTCTTACTCGCAATAAGTTTTATAAATGTAAGGACTTAAAATATATTCTCTATAGAATGTGAAACAATGCTAAGCCCTTACATTTTAACTAACATTTGTTGAAATGTACAAATTTTAATAAAATTCGTAACCGAAATTTAATGCTAGACTTTATTAAAGGGCTACATGGCTTTCGAAGTCTTAAAGAGAATTTTCTCTCGCTTCCCTCACCCCCACATTTTTTGGAGTGCGAGGAATAAAAAACATTTTTAGGGGTACATACAAATAAAACACTTCCAGTTGCAAAGCCGTTTGCAGGCGTTCCAAATGTATGACTGCAGTCGGCAGCAAAAAGTATCGGAGCACTAGCAAAAATTCCTATACGAAAAAACTACTCTTAGCACTGTTTGTTATATAAATCCTTGTCGAATCCTGTTCTTAGACTAAGAACAGGATTCGACAAGGTTTTATTTAACAAATCTGCATTAAGTGTACTTCTTTTACATAGGAATTTCCGCTAGTGCTGTTACTTTTGCTACCGACTGTATTTGCAAAAAACTTGCAAAATTTGCGTCAAAGAAATTGCAAGCGTTCCGTTTGTAACCCATAATTCAAAATTCTGATACGTAAAAAAGGAAATCTTTAAAATATATTTATAAAATTTTCCTTGAAAGATTTTGTCGGTGCTTTCTGGTTTTCGGAGAAACTCAGAAATGCGACACACCATTTCTCAGAAACTAATGAACTGGTTATTGAAATTTCACTCTCTTCAAAAAAGATAGAACTAGTACGTCAACTAAAGATTTAAGGGGGGGAGGGGAAAAATGTAAAATTTTACAAGGCTGTACTTAAAATAAACCGTGTCGAGAAAAAAAAAAAAAAAGTATATATATATATATATATATATATATATATATATATATATATATATATACACACACACACACACACAGTCGGTAACAAAAGTGTCCGAACACTAGCAAAAATTCCTATATAAAAAAAGTACACTTAATACTGTTTTGTTAAATAAATCCTTGTCGAATGCTGTTCTTAGACTGACTAAGAACAGGATTCAACAAGGATTTATTTAGCGAAACTGTTATGCGCACTTTTTTTACATAGGAATTTTTTTGTAGTGTTCGGACACTTTTGTTACCGACTGTATATAATTTTTTTGCATAAAATTACCCCAATAATCAATTTTTTTTTTAGTCCTTTGTTTAAGCACTAGTCAATTCAATTTTGAAGAAGTGTACAAAATTTCAGTAAGATGGACTTAGTAGTTTCAAAAATCGTGTTCAGCGCTTTTCTGAAGGATTTCCGGAAATTTCGCTCACTGGCGAATGTTCCAAATTTACTAAAAAAATTGCAAAGGTTTTTAAATATATAAATATGTGTGTATGTTGAAAATTTAAAAGAATTTTTTCTAATGTATTAAAAAATTGAATAAAAATTCCTTATCCTTCTTTGTAGCACAAGTATAACTAATAAAATTTAAACGAACTAGATTATATCATTTTATGAATATTTAAAATATAAGTTGTGCATGTCTCAGAATTTCTAACAGTTACATTTGACATTAAGCATGAAAAAATAAAAGTTGATCAAACGGCTGGCTTTGATATATGAGGAAGTTTCTCAGTTTATTAACTTTATGACAATTACCAAAAATTTATGAACATTATATTATATAGATAATACAAATAATTTACGACCGTGTTCAAGAAAACTATCATTTTTAACTAGCCTTTCATAAAGATGTATATTAAACTGATAACTAGCCCTTCATAAAGATTTATGTTTACTAATTATTCTCTATGATACTGGTAAATTGTATTTTATATCTAATTATATCGTGAAAAGATATCTTGCTTTGGTTTGATTAAAATATAATTGTGGTTTTAAAAGAATTTGCTTTGGAAATCCCCCCCCCCCCCTCAATGAGTAAAAGGAAAGTTTTATTAAGTTTCATCCATTGAATCTAAATTTTTAAAACTAACATTTTTCTGGAAAGAAAAAATCCTCAATTTTTCTCCTTAAACATACTAAATTGTATTTTTCTAAGATAAGTTAAGATTCCGGAAATATACTTAATCACGTATTTAAAATTTGTCATTGACATAACATTTGACTTGTTATGAATTTCAAATGAAATAATTACTTATAAATAATTACAGTTCTTAATTATTGCTAAACACAATTAGTATGTTTTAACACTTCTAGATTGATTAATGCATTAAATGCCCAACTCACAAAGATCAAATATAGTTTACAATGGGCAGGAATTAAATGTACATCAATCAAAACGGATATTCAAAAGCACTTTACAAACCACCGTATGCAGATGAGAAATAAGTTCCTGGAATGTATTTCTTTTTTAGTTCACCAAACAAATCCTTTGTATTACTGAAACTAAACAATAATCATAAAAGTAATAATTTCGCAAAATTATTTAACCATTATAACAGAATTTTTAAATTTAAAACATTTTTAATCAGATTCTAAGAGAAAAAGGAAAAAAATAAAACACATGATTTTGGTCATATTTTTATTGAATTTATAATTTTTACATTTAACGTAAAATAACATTTTAGGAGGGGAAGAAACATTATTAACATTTTTTAAACAGGTTACATAAATTACACAGACAAAAAATTGTACTTGAATATTAATGAATCTGAAGATTTAAATAACAATTAGAATCATAAAATTTCGATGCGGAAATATAAACGTACAAAACATTTCATTGAAGATAGTAAACCTTTCACAACACTAGTTTAAAAATCAATGACAGAATATTTCTTATTGTTTACAGAAGAGCAAATAATTTAAAGTTCAAATACATCATTTTATAATTTTAAGATCTATACCGTATTTCAGCGTTGCTTTTTAAACTTGTCCTAGAATATAAGATATAGAATTACATAATTATAATTTTTTATGTTATATATTTTGTCAGGGGGCTTTTTAAATTATCTAGCTTTAAAACTTTTAAGCTGACTTTATGCAACTATATCAAAATATTCTTTTTCTTCAATTTAAAAAAAAAAAAAAAAAAAAAATATTGAAATTTGTTTCATTAGGTATATTTTAAAATTGTTTGTTGAAATAATATAGCTAGTTAATATGGAATTTTCTTTTAATATTTTAATTATTTTTAATGAAAAATCTCTTCTAAAGGGCGTCATACATTCTAGGAAAGTTAAAGAAGTTGAGGATAGAGTTTAGTTGTTAGCTGATTATAATACATACATTCTTACCAGGCTTTCTTCATCTATCACGCATAACATTTATAGCCTCCTTGAAAAGAGATAAATCATAATATATCTTGAAAACAAAATTACTTTGAAGGTTAGGTAACTGCAATTATGGTGACGATAACTTAAAAATTAAAGCTACCTTCTCCGAAACCCCCTTCCTCAATAACAACTTTAAATGGATAAGATATTTTAGATTTAAATTTTTCCTCAAGATAACTTTATGAATGTAAAATTTACATTCCATAAGAAAATAATTTACGTTAGAAAAACAAAATTTCCTATATAACGAATAAATTGCAAGAATACGTTAATCTCAAAAAAGATCTATTTAAAGAGCAACGCAGAAATATATTAACAAATTATTTTCTAATTTTTCATACAATAAAAAAATAAATAACACTAATATTATAATACAACGTTTTTCAATAGAATTTTCATAATATTTACACATTGTATTTCCTCCCCTCTTTCTTAAATATCTAAATACATGCGAAGATTATAAAATTAACAATCAATCATTTACGTGCATGATAAATATATATATATATATATAGCATATATATATATATAGCATATATATAGCATATATATAGCATATATATAGCATATATATATATATATATATATAAAGAATAGCTGGTCAGCTTTATTATCTGTAGAAGTTTTTGTCTTGAATTTTTTATGTATTCTGTAATACATAAGTGTACATCTGTTTTTAATTACTTTGCATAACGATAAACTGCAGTAAATTAATAAAAATTCTAGAAATCGCTGAAAGATGCAATTTTTTATTTTCATTTTTTAACTTCCATCTCTAAGATGAATTTCTCATTTTTATGAAATATGAACATAATCTTATGCAACAAACTACAACACTTCCCATATTTTCCAAAAGTAATTTCTTGTTACTGACAATTTGTGAAGAGATATGAACAATAACTCCATTGTGAAATCTTTATTTTGAGACAGGCAGTAAAATCTTAGTGTCCATAAGTTTTTATCGTGGAGTTTCAGTTTTTTTCATAAGACAAATTTCAGCACAAAATTGTCTCAACGAAGTTTGTACACCAAAAAATTCTAAAAGCACACGTGTCCTTAGTATATATTGAATGTATCTATTCAATCAAGTCTTTCAATCCATAGCATATACTGTAGATATCGTTTACAGGATTTGTGCTCTTAGGGACCTTAGGAATTTATAACGATAAACAATGCTTTCTTTATATTTTTTAATTCTCACAACTCAGAGGAATAGCTTTGAACAGGAATTTATATTACATCTTCAGCAGCATCGATAAAGTTCAAAACGCTTATTCAGAAAATTATACAACAGACATGTTTGTCTTATTAAAACTAGTTTCCAAAGAATACAGCTACTTTTCTTCAAGCTGTTTCAATTGTCAGTTGGTAGTAATTCATTTAAATATGAGAAAACACATACTGTAGATGTCGTTTACAAGATTTGTGCTCTTAGGGACGCAAGGAATTTATAACGAAAAATTGAAAGTTTTCTTTATATATTTTTTAATTCTCATAACTCGGAGGAATAGCTTTGAAGAGGAATTTATATTACATCTTGAGAAGCATCGATAAAGTTCAAAACGCTTAATAAGAAAATTATGCAACAGACATGTTTGTCTTATTAAAACAAGTTTCCAACACAGCTACTTTCCTTCAAGCTTCTTTAATCGTCAGTTGGTATTAAATCATTCATATTTGAAAAAACACTCAAAATGTTTAAAGCACATCAACGTCAGTCATTCAGTTCAAATTCAAAAGCAGAATGATTGCGAAATAGCTGTTTGGAAGTAGAATCAACCTAACATATAGAGGGCGTTGTATGGTGTTAAGAGGATGAATGATTCGTCGACAGCATTGACGTCAAATGTATAAAAATGATTTTACAGGCAGGATAGTTGAATAGTTGGGTTTTACGTCGCACTAATGCTGCGGCAATTGCCGACGGTTTGGAACACGCCCCTAGAGGTGGTCCGGAGACATGCCATCACAATGTTGATCCTCCACGGAAGAGATGGCTCTCCCGCTTCGGTGACCCCCAGAGGTACAATTTTTGATGGGAACATGGAGGGACGCACCCCTAGAGATGTTTCGGAGCCATCTCATCACAATTTTGAACCTTCACGGAGGGGATCTCCCTCCGCCTTTGTGATCCCCAGAGGTATAGTGGGGATGGGACATGGAGGAACTTGACACCACGACAAATTTAACGTGCACCAGCCACCATTAGTGTACACGACGGTCTTTGGCCGGCTCGAGCACCGAACCCGCATTCTTCCAATTACGAGGCCGGCGCTCTACCGACTGGGCTACTGCGGCGTTATTTTACAGGCAGGAGAAAACTGAATGCATACAAAAACTATAAACTGCAGTTATTTAGAAATTTGGTAATGAAGCATTTTGATTTTATAGAAAATTAGAAATTTAATTAAGTTTTATCTACAAAAGTAAATTGATACTTTAGATGTTTTGCACTCTTTTCTGAAATGTACAGTCGGCTGCAAAATTATTCGAGCACTAGCCAATAATTCCTATATTTAAAAAGTACACTTAAGACTGTTTTGATAAGTAAATCCTTGTCGAATAATGTTCTTAGACTGATTAAGCACATGAATCGACAAGGATTTATTTAACAAAGCTGTATTAAGTGTACTTTTTTTGGCAAGGATTATTGCTTGTGGTCGAATAATTTTGCAGCCGACTGTATAGTTCTTCGAAGAGTTTCTCTAAGTGATGATCTTCATCTGTCAGGAAATCATTTTATACGCGATAATTAAAATATGATCCATGGTTGTCGTTTGTTTGGTAAGTAGGTAGGTTTTAACATCGTACCAGTACTTCAGTAACGGTAATTGGCGACAGTCTGGGATGCACCCCTAGAAATGTTCTGGATCCTCCTTTGATCCTCCACGGACTTTGATCCTCCACGGAGGGGATGGCTCCTCCGCTTTGGTTATTCCCAGAGGTATATTTCCGGTAGCAAAAGTATCTGAGCACCAGCAAAAAATTCTATCTATAAAAAGTGCACTGAAATCAGTTTTGTTATATAAATCCTTGTCGAATCCTGTTTTTAGTCAGTCTAAGAAAATTATTCAACAAGAATTTATTGAACAAAACTGAGTTCAGTGAACTTTTTTTATATAGGAATTTTCGTTAGTGCTCGGAAACGTTTGCTGCCGACTGTAATTTTGATGGGAACGTAGCGGACATGGTGCCACGACGGATTTTGGGAGGCATACTATTGTAACAATCGCAGCTATCGTAGATCACAAGTCGGATCGTACACTCCGCAGCAAAAGTATCCTAGCACTAGCAATAAGCCTCGTCTTAAAAAAGTGTACTTTTTTTCCGAGGTCCTCCTCAAAAGAGAATTTAAAAATTTTAATTAGTTGTGGAGATATTAATTAAAATGTCGACATGTCTAATCAGAAAGCGATCTCAATGACTGAGAATTCACCGCGATTGCATAAAAATAGATATATTAACGGAGTTAAAAGCAGAAAAAGTGGAAAATAAATTAGAAATATTAGTCTAATCGTTACGAATTTGGTACCAAATGAAAGGGACAATTTTTCTGAATCTAAGAGTGCAAGCGGCTTATTGGTACAACAGTTAAATTTTTTTTTTTTTTATTAACTAAAGTATGAATTTTTTGTGGCAACATCATTTCAAATGCCAGACTACTGTCTGAGATGAAAAAAAGGAAATGATCGTAACCGATTAAGATGTCATGTGTTTTATAGTGGGGGGGAAAGGGGGGGGGATTGCAATTTTCAATTTTTTTCAAATTTTCATTCACGTTACATTTGAATTAATATTCGGCCTAGACAGCATATTATAAAGCTACTGTTCAATTTTCATGAAATTATGTGAATAAACAAAAAAATTACATTTTTATTGGGAATTATATTTATCACGACTCATGTGACCAAAATACAATGTAAGATTAAGTTTTGTTTAATATTTTGCAGTATTTTAAATTGAGATATGCCGTTGAAATTTCGTAATATTTGGTTTTAACGGCCAATAATCCGATTGTGAATATTTTTGAAAGTGCAGAATTATTAGGAAGGGCTTGAGGGGGGGGGGGCAGAAAAAAAAAGAGTTACAGCGTTTGAAATTGGTATTATTAGGTTTTAATGCAAGATAAATCAATTGCGGATACTTTCAAGTGTAAAATTATTAGAAGGGACGGAAAGGGGAGGGGGAAGGGGCAAAAATGTATATAAAGGAACGGTTGTTTCGGAGAAAACGACGGAAAACCCAGAACGCTTTTATTCTTTTATATTTTGCAGAGTTTCGAATTCTGATACTCCGTTCACATTTCATACTATGGATTTTTAACAGTATTTAGTCAGGAATTACGCAAGTTTCGGAGAAAATCACGAAAAAGTCAGACATAAATCGTTTTATAATAGTGTTTATATCATTTTTGTATTTCAGCTTCTAATTAGCATAATTTCAAAAGTTATATATCATTTTATAACTTATTTGAATTGAATTTCAAGAGTAGACGCCACAAATCTCTGTCGCCTTCCATTAACCGACTACCGTAGGTAATGGAATTCGAGATTTCACTTGATTTACGTGTTTTAAGGTTTCCTGATTAGGTTTTCTTTTCTATCTCAACTAATAATAAAATAACTCTATAAGAAATACATTATTTAAAAGATTTGTTGATTTGGAGTTGAACAGTAGATTGCAGAAATTTCTACGGCCAGATGGCGCAGTAATATTTTAAAATTTCAATATTTCAAATTCTAATTATGATTAAATTATTTTTAATACATCATTCGAAAGATATTTTAAAGTACTTTTATATTATCGAAAGTGGAATTCGAGTTTTCACCCGATTTACACGTTTTGAGGTGTTCTGTTCAGGTTTTCTTTTGTATCTCAGCTTCTAATTAAAATAATTTCATAAGTAATACATCATTTGAAAGCTTTGTTGATTTGGAATCAAACAGTAGATTGCAGAAATTTCTACCGTCAGATGGCGCTGTAATATTTTAAAATTTCAATATTTCAAATTCGAATTCTGATTAAATTGTTTTTAATACATCATTCGAAAGATATTTTAAAGTTCTTTTATATTATCGAAAGGGGAATTCGAGATTTCACCTGATTTACACGTTTTAAGGTGTCTTGATTAGGTTTCCTTTTGCATCTCAGCTAATTGAGTTAGACCTTTAAAAATTGGTATATGTAGGTTAATTAGGAGGGGCTGGAAGGGCGGGGAAGGAATAGGCGCGCGCAGCGCGCAAGGGACTACGATGCCGAAGGCAGTGGGGACCCGGTCCGACTTTTTATCCGATGAGAAATGATTTTTTTAATTTTTTTTTCCTTAAGAATAGCAGTTTGATTTCAGAAGGAATATGAGCGTGCAGCGCACGTATATCTTCACACGTGTGCGCATGGGTCTGCTCTGCCGAAGGCAGTGGGGACCCAATGCGAGTTTTTACCCGATGATTAATGATTTTTTTTTTAATTCCTTTTCTTAAGAATGAAAGTTTGTGAGCAATAACATGGAATTTTGAGAAATCATAAGGATGGTGAAGGAATACGCACGCGCAGCGCACGGATCTACGCTGCCGAAAGCAGTGGGTACCCAGTGTAAGTTTTTATCCGATCACAAATGATTTTTTTTTTCTTTTTTTAAGAGTGATGTTAATGAGTAATAATATTCAATTTTGAGAATTCATTCATTAGAGTGGTTCATTTAAAAATACTGACCCACTAGCGGGCGAATGCAGGGGGACCCGGTGTAAGTTTTTACCCGATCAGAAATGATTTTTTTTTTTTTTTTAAGAATAAAAGTATATGAGTAATAACATGTAATTTTGAGAAATCATGAGGGTGGTGAAGGAATACACGCGCGCAGCGCTCATATATATGCATTCGTTTGCACGCATCGCGCATGGGCCTACGCTGCCGAAGGTGGCATTTTCCACGATCAGAATTTTTTTCTCTTTTTTTTTTATCATATGATAAAAATTAATGCAATTTTGAGAATTCATTAATTACAGTGATTCATTTAAAAATAGTGACTAGCGAAGCGGGCGTAACCTGCTATTAAATAATAAAGAAAGAGCACATAATATAAAAAAAGCGCGCATGGGTCTGCGCTGCCGAAGGCAGTGGGGACCCGGTGTGATTTTTTACCCGATCAGAAATGATTTTTTTTAGGGGGCACATAAGTGTCAGAGAAGGGCCGTACCCCATGAGAAATGTTTTTTTTTTTTTTTTCTTTCTTAAGACTAAAAGTTACTGTTAGTGATTCATTAATTATAGTGATTCATTTGAAAATACTGACCCGCTAGCGGGCGAAGCTCGCTAGTTTTATTATAAAGAAAGAGCACATAATATATATATATATATATATATATAAATAGTTCTCTGATTCATCCTGGCGACAGATGTCCGTCTACTACATGATGCAATCTCTTTCGATGTTTCGATTGTACTTGAGTATAGATTTTTTTTTCTCTCTTTTTTTCTTCTACATATTAGTTTTAGAATATTTTAATGTTAGTTTCCTTGAACTTTGTGTGATTTTTTAATTTTTTTTTTTTTTTTTTTTTTTTTTTTTAAATACATTGGAACAAATTTTGCCGCTTAGTGTCATTTCTCAGTGGAAAGATATTTCTATTTAAGTTTTCGTGCAGGGAATACAGATTTCAGTCTTTTTAATTTTAGTTGGGGTAAAAAATTAAATGTCTGTTTTCAAAAAAAAAAAAAAAAAAAACCTCTTTTTCTATCTGTTATTAAAAATTGCCGAGCTCCTTTGCTACAGTTTCATGTCATACTTAGAAAATTATTTATTAGATTTAAAAATACAAAGCATGACACAAAGTTCTTATAAAAAATATGCGTTTCCCAAATAACTTTAAGCGTAATTTCTTTTTCAGAATTAATGAAACTGACACTATCCCGCAAAATTCGATGGGTTTATTTTTCGATTTCGGTTGACTAACTCAAGTTGTCAGAAGGAGACAAAAAATAAATAAACAAATAAAAAAAAATAATTAAAGAAAAAAAAAGTAATAATGCTGAGCTTTTGGACTAGCCAAACAAATTTTTCTTAGTCAATTGACAAAATAGGAATAATTTATTTTTATTCTCTCATCTGACTAACCGGTCAAATTTGAGGAAAATGAAAACTTTACCTGGGAAATTAGTCATCTGACAAGTTTTAGAGCCAAAACGGATCATCAGACGAAACACATTAAAGATACATGGTAAAATAAAACGACTTTTGTGTCTCATGACTAAATGGGATTGTCAGGTGGTGTTTTGATTGTTTAAAATTTTGCGTAATTTTGTGCAAATTTGTCAATGTACTTGACAAACGTTTAGTGTCACAAAGATGGCACGTCTCTTGACAAGTTTCGATTTTTCATTTTTCTGTGTGTAGGTATGGGGAACTTAGGTAATCGTGAAAATTTTCGACCTCGGTTTTTTGGCTTTTTTACACGTTTTCAGGTGTGAGGAATCCGAAAATGACAAAATTTGTATAGTGTCTGTCTGTAGGGTGTCTGTTAGTGTGTTAGTCCGTTAGTTTGTTAGTCTGTGTACACGATATCTCAAGAACAGCTTGTCGCAGAGAGGTCAGATCAGTTTTAAAATATTAGTTTCGACACTGGCACGAACCCTATTTATTTGCAACTTTCGATCTTAAAAACTTCGTAAGTTATTAGAAATTTACGATTTTCTTAACATGGGAGAATAAGACAAAAATTCACTTAAACGTGCATGAAATGGACACTTTTTACTGTAAAAATGTCAGACCAGTTTTAAAATATCAGTTTTGATGCCGGACGAAACATCAGTAACTATAAATATGCTGCTTGGAAAACTTCGCAAGTTATTGGAAATTTACGAATTTCATAGCATGGCAGTATAAGGCAAAATTTCACATAAACGTCAATTTTGAGAGATATTTTCATCGTAAAGATGTCAGACTACTTTTGAAGGAATATTATTTAGGACACTCGCATGAATATTAATGACTGTGAATTTTCCAATATAAAAATTTCGTAAGTTATTGAAAATTTATGAATTTCTCAACATGGCATAGTAGCGCAAATTTTCACATAAACGTCAATCTTAAGGGATATTTTCATCGTAAATAGATGTCAAACCACTTTCGAAATTTTATTTAGAATACTGGCATGAATATCATAGACTATGGTTTTTCCAATTTAAAAAATTCGTAAGTAATTTGGAATTTACGATTTACTTAACATGTCAAAATAAGGCAAAATTGAGCATAAACTTCCATTTTGAGGATCATAAATACATCAGACAACTTCAATATTACATTTATGATATTTGTTTGATCATGATTGAATACAAATATTCTAATAGGAAATTTTCGTAAATTATTCGTAATTTACGATTTTATCAACATAGCGAAATTGTAAATTTTTCATATAAATCTAAATTTTGAGGATTATTGCATTGGAAATAGTAGTATGAAAACTAAACAACGGAATTGACCCTGATAAAATAAATTAATAGATTAGAATAAGATAAATATATCGAAGTGAACGGTGGATAGCCTATTAGGCGGGGATTTCGTTCTGTCACTGTATCAAGCTTTGGTCAAATTCATTTTTTTAGCATGTTTATAATATGTCTCGCACTAGAAATTTATGAGAACATAAATATGGTGGGGAACTGAGCAGAGTCCACCTCTGCCAACTAGTTTTCTTTGTAAAACAAATTGATAAAATAGGCTGAGTTTGAGTGGGCTTAACGTCGTACTTGAAACACGTTATATGCAATAGGTAAAACATCCAAAGGACACACTAATGCTATTCAGCAAAATTAAGTGAAACGTTATTGGTCTTCATTTGAATTGAAGCACAAAACTGTCAAGGGCCTTTGATTCACTGGTATGGCTATATGGACACATTCCAGTTTAATTTTAATAGTCGGGACAGGGATACCTCCCCACTGCCTTACCACCTACAGGCGACAACAGTATATTAGATACATCTGTCGATGTCAATTTTCAATATGAGGATAGTCTTAGAAGGCTTTTATAAAATGGTAGTAAGGAAATATATTACATGAACACAGTTGTGGATATATATTTTTAATTTCCGTAAGTAGACCGAAAAACGTAATAATTTTAATAAAAAATTACTTTTTAACTATATTTTTAAAACTATTTAGAAATTACGAAACTGCTTTTAAAAAATTAAATCTCCTAGTTGCATTGATAAGCATATTGTAATACGGTAGTAAACAGACAGTTTAACCCGTTAACGCACGAATTAATTTAGCAAAATATTATTAGCTGACTATTTCACTTCTAAATTAATATACACAACTGACAGTAAAATATATTAACTTAATCAGTTCTTCGGACAGTTTTAAATTTAAAGCCTATCCTCATTTATTGACGTTTAGTGTTCTAGCGAGAAAACTTCGAGATAGAAAAACTTTGACATAACAGAATTATTTCCTATTATATGTTGACAAAGATCTCGAAAGTAAAGTATTATAATATATATTATTATTAAATTTCATTTAAGTTAGTATATGTGCGACGAATGATAAATCATAAAATGACTATCCAAATTATGAAATAATAAATAATAGTAGGCGCATAAAACTTTAAGAGATCAGTTCGAGTGAAGCTATAAACTGTCACTAAAACGCAGAAATCATTCCAAGAAACCACAAAAACTATACGTGCCATTTTATTAGTTGTCCTCTAATGAGAACACTGAGCGCTAACTGGTTAAATCCACAATTTTTGATGAATAATACAAGAGGACATGGAATACAACTAGAGAGCCTGCAAGGAGGCCAACTGCGTATGACATATCTGCAAGCAAGCGAAATGAAGTTAATTGTTGTCTGTACAGCATGACTGTTACAATCGCAACACTATTTCGGAAGCCACATTGAATTGACCAAAACATTAGCTAGTGCTGTGTTATTTAATTACTTTTGTGTTTACGATTTTGGCTTCACATCTTTTCGAGCGTGTAATCTCATCTTATGGCATTCCTCTAAACGAGTAGTCCTAAAATAACAAGTTGGATGCTGTATTTACTGGGATGTCATGGTCCTCAGTTGAAATGATATTTCAAAATAGTCTCATGAAAAGAGGATAATGGGTACTTTTAAGACAAATAACTGAAATTAAAATTTATCTGTATATATATATAAATTACGTGTCACGATGTTTGTCCGGGGTAAACTCCTAAACTAAGGAACCGATTTTAATGAAATTTTGCACACTGTGTGCAGTTTGGTCCAACTTGAGAGATAGGATAGTTTTTATCTCAATTTATTGTCACAATATTGTTTTATTGCAATTATTTGTTAATTATAGACCTTTATTAAAGTTGCTCCAAAATATCTGTGAGTTCCATTAATTTAATTGTTGCCAAAAAAAAAAAAAAAAAAAAAATACGAGTTCATTTTCTTTCGACATAAAAATAAATACATTTAATCAAACGTGAACGTTAAAAAATTATAAAAAGTTAAATTATGCATCTCATGAAAATTGACGTCATAATCAATTTAAAGATTTTATACGCATTGATAAAGTGATAATGTAGTTCTATTATAGATATAGTAATATATATAGATCTCTCATCCCCATGTTATCGTACAAAGATTTTTGATGCCGAAAAAAAAAAAAAAATAAAAGCTTTGGAAACAGCCATTAAGTGGTATTGAAAAAAAAAAAAAAAAAAAAAGAAAAGAAAAGAAAAGAAAGAAAGAAATATGAATTTGAAACTGTATCTGGAGTCTTCCATTCCCCTTTAGCAAATAAATTATTCATAAATTTTATTTGCTAAAATTTTTGTATGTATTCCCGTGTGTATTCACTCGGGGAAAGACGGCCATATTTTGGTAAAAACGCCGTCTTTTCCCAAATGAAAAGGAATAACTTTTTTCTCCCCAATGATCACTCTATTCTATATATGCTATACTATATCTATGAGTTCTATACGCAAGCGAAGTGTGACTCACTGACCGTCTGTGCAGCCAAGAAAAAGATTTCCTATGTTAATTGCCCACTGGATTTTTTGTAAGAAATTATTAAAAATCGAGGAAATTTATTTCCCGATTTTAATCCTCATATTTGGGTATAGATATGTATTAGTTATCGCGGGTGTTAGATTGAATTATTTTGCTGTCAAATTGACAAAATTTTAATTTTAAATTTCAAAACTCTGTCGCCCTTGGCTTTTTTTATTATTATTATTATTATTTGGCGATCAAAAGCGTAACACGAAAATATACATGCCAGATGTATGCATTGTACAAAATGTAATCTGTATTATTCATTGTACATATGTATGACATGTAATATGTATTGTACGAAATATTGTTTCATATTATTCATTACTCTTTTAATATAAGTTGTTAAAATAACCATGATTTTTGAAAGGAATTAAATATTTTCGCCAGATAATTTGGCGATATTCTTTATTTTTCGCCAAGGATGACAGAAATGAAATCTATTCCGCTGCAAAATATTTGTATCTTACATCAGATATTTTATTTAGACATTTGAAAACAAATTTGACTTCAAACTATGATAGAATATTTATCATTTTCCTTTTAATTAGTATATTATTAGTATATTAAAAATTAAAAGCATGGTATATAAAAAGTTTTTTTTTTTTTTTTTTTTTTTAATCTTATAATTATTCTTATCTTAATCCTCAATGTTTCCCATCTTTATTAACTTGAATTTACTATTAAAATTTTAACATACTCAAAAACTTCTCATCACTTCGTTAAAATACACTAAACTTTTCCAAAATCTTTTTCTATTTAAAATGATGCATGTATTTACTTTAAATGTCCAACATTTCATAAGATTTCCAATTTTAAAGTTTTAAAATATTTATCAAATTTACTTATTTTTCTGGTTTAGCCTTATTGTTTTCCTTTTTATAACTACAGCTGTTGCCCTCTTTAAAATATTTAAAATGATGAGGTCATTTTATAGTAAAATTATCCATTATAGCATATATTATATTTCACTCCTCCATAAAAATTGATTTTAAAATCGTCTGCTTCTTTTATACTTTTATTTTAATAGAATTTTAATAGAATTTAATTTATATATTAGTCATTTTAGCAATTTTATCCAAAGTAGCATTAGAAATAATATATATCACTTCTCCATTAAAATTTATAGGACCCTACAATAAAATTAATTTGTGCTTAATATCAACACTACGAAAATTTTTATCAATCGCTTCCAAATTTTGACCTAAGTTTCAAATCTCAACCCTGTGGGTTTTTACATCGGCTACAACGTTTTCGTCTTTGTTCGTAAATAATAATTTGACTGTACTAAATAGTTTACAGCCGTATAATTCAACGTATAACTTAGTCACAGCAACGCGTGGCCGGGTCTGCTAGTATATATATATATTCTACAATTATATTTTTAGTGGCAAATATTATCTTAAAGTACTAATTGATATATAAATATTTAAAAAAAAAATCTATTTGGTTAATTTTAGTAATTTTTAACATTATGTTATTAAAAAGAAATTCTTGTCACAATTCTTGTACATTATATATAAAAAAAAAAGAAAATTTTATCCTCTCCCCTTTCTGTCAAATTCTCCAAATAAAACAATTATATATATACTAGCAAATCCGTACGAAATTTCTTACTTACCTTTAAAAGTTCAAACTCATAAATGTTATACTAATTTCACCACCTAATTAAAACTTTAATTTACTAGAAACCAAATTATTATTAAAACCAAATTAATACTGTACAATAGTGAATACAAAATCATTCAAAGAAAGGTTTCTAAATAAAATTCATGATTCACGACCCAATTTTCATACTTCCTCAGGCAGTACAGTTTTAATATAGGATTACCACGACGCCTTTTAAACTTTTGTCGCCATGTTGGCGATGACTTTTTATTAATTTTGGTATATTCTTTTGTTCAATAAAACAAATTTAAAATAAAATAAAATAAAATAATTCCTATTTTGATTTTATGTTTTATTATTGTGGTTTTTAAGTCAATTATGACACAAAAGTTCATATTCTGTATCTTTAAAAGTATTTTGAGGTTTAAAATGACTCTTGCAAAGATTCTGAAGAAGCAATCGTTAAGAATACATTTTTTCCGTAAAATAATCTCATCGGACAAATGTCGTCATTTTTCATAATTAGTTCATTGAGCTAAGTTAGCGTGCTTAGATATTGTCCATGTATATATATATATATTTATCCTCGCGTATTTTATTAATTGCACCACTGTCGTATCGTTTCGACAAAAAAAAAAAAAAAAAACAAAAAAAAAGAATAAATAAAAAACAAAATAAATAAATAAATAAATAAAAAGCAGAAACTGATCCACATTAGAGAAATATTATATAGGTATTTGCGCTCTTGGGGTTCGTAAGTTGTCCGAGAATGAAAGGCGAAACTTGCAAAATCTCAGGAGTTTATTTACAGAATGTTCCGAAAAAATACGCATCTATAAAGCAAGTATCAACCACAGTTTCACCAGTAAACACAACTTCTGTTGGAGTAGCGAACGATTCATTTTAATAAATAAAACAGATGCGCCTTTAATTGCGCATGCGCGTGAAAGAGAGCTCTCCAACTGCTCCCAGCGAAGCACGCCAGAGTTAAAAAAGGAATGTAGCTGTGTGCAACGGCCTTGGTGGCCATTATTACCTGTGTGGTTAAATAACTAAAAATGTACGAAGTAAATGTACACTTAAATACTATTTTAATTCTACTTATTTTGAATGTGTGTAATGTAAATCGTCTTGTTTATCGTCTACAATAAATGTCAGCTATATATATATTCAAGAATTTCGTTTTAATGGAACTCATATTACAACAAATGGCAACAGAGCGTGGTTATCTAGGAAATTCTTGAAATCAAAATTCTGAAATAATTAGTCCAAAAGAAAAGAATGGAAAGAATAAATATACCGGAGTTAAACGGTAATAATTATTTCATATGGGCTATGAAAATAAAAGCAGCCCTATCAATTAAAAGACTCGATTCTGTTATTACAACGGTGAAACCAGAAGGACTGAGCGCAGCGGAATCTCAAGAATGGGATCTGAAAAACTCCGACGCAGTCGCCTATATGAAGCTTTCTCTATCCGACGAACACGCTCTTCAATTTTCAAATGAAGAAAATGCCAAAATCTTATGGGAAAATATAAAAAACACTTTCACTGGGCAATTAGAGGATAGAAGAATAGACGCCGGAAATGAACTAAAAAATTTGCTGATGAAACAGAATGAAACTGTAAATGACTATATAGCACGTTCAAAAGGACTAGCTGTAAAATGCCAATCGTTAGGATTGGAAATTTCTACAAGAGAGTTGGTCTATCACACAGTCAGAGGACTATCGGGAAACTTTAGCAAAATCAGAGATGTGTTGAAAACACAAAGGGAAAAATCTATGGAGGAAGTTTTAGAAATCTTAAGAGAGGAAGAAGCAAACTTGAATCCGCATAATGAACAAAATAAACCCGAAGCGTTCTTCGTAAAGAAGGATAAGAACAAAAAACTGTGTTATATCTGTAGAAGGAGTAATCATCTTGCAAAGGACTGTTTTTATAAAAACAATTCACAAAGAACATTTAACACTTATGGTTATAAAGGACGTAAAAATCGAAAAAACAATTCTCGCTTTGATAAGAAAGAAGAAAAGAATAATTCTGTTTTTAGTGCTTCTACTATTGATTTATTGTGTGATAATGTTTTCGTTTTAGATTCCGGGGCGACCGACCATATGGTAAAAGATAAAATCTGGTTTGATAAATTAAAACCAGAAAGTAAAGAAATCTTCTTGGCAGGTAAGGATGCAAAAATTATGTGCCATGGCACCGGAAACGTCAAAGCAAAAACCGTAAGTAAAAATCCTGTTTATTTAACTATCAAAAACGTGTTATTTGTACCAGATCTTAGATATAATCTTTTGTCGGTAACCTCATTAATGGATAAGGGATGCAGCATTAAATCTACTAAAAATTCTGTACTAATTTTTGATAGTAATAATAAGTTAGTTACTAAAGCATATAGAAATAATAACAAACTTGAAATTAATTTAGAACCAATTACTAGTAAAGAATGTAATGTTGTGATGAATGATATTAATTATGAAACCTGGCATAGTAGGTTATGCCATTTAAATCCTAACTATATGCTTAAAATGAGTGATTATATAAATGTAGATATCATAAATGATTTTAATTGTGAAATTTGTGATATAAGTAAGGTAACTAGAAAAAATCATCCACCTGTTAATATAGAACAAAGTTCCGAAATTCTAGAATTGATTCATATAGATTTGTGTGGGCCAATTAATCCTGTGTCGTTAGGGGGTGCTAAATATTTTATGATTTTAGTGGATGATTATTCTGGCATGTACTTCACTTATTTTTTGAAAAATAAAAGTGAGGTATATGAAACATTTTGTAA
Source organism: Salticus scenicus (assembly GCA_963930645.1). Lineage (NCBI taxonomy): Eukaryota > Metazoa > Arthropoda > Arachnida > Araneae > Salticidae > Salticus > Salticus scenicus. The sequence continues at coordinate 452,052 of CAWVNO010001827.1, forward strand.
TTTTAAGAGTAAACATGAAAATTTAACTGGTAAAAGAATCAAAAGGCTCAGGTCAGATAACGGCCTGGAGTTTGTAAATGAAAAATTGGATAATTATCTAATTAATTCTGGTATTTCACATGAAAAAACGGTTCCTTATAATAGCGAATCGAATGGTAAAGCGGAACGTGGAAACAGAGTATTACTAGAAAGAACTAGGACTATATTATACGAAAGTCAGTTACCATTATATTTTTGGGCAGAAGGTATAAACTTTAGTACACGAGTTTCTAATGTAACACCGCGTAAAGGAAAAAATAAAATACCCCTAGAAATTTGGACCGGTAAAAAACCTAAATTAAATTACTTAAGAAAATTTGGTTGTGTAGCATATTTTCATATCCCTAAAGTATTGAGAAATAAATTTGAAATTCCAGGGAAGAAAGGAATTTTTCTAGGGTATAGCCGTGAACGTAGGGCGTATAGAATTTATGATCTAGAAAGTAAAAAAGTAATTGAGGAAAGATCGGTCAAATTCAACGAATCATTAAAAGGCAGTTCATTTTTTGAGAAAAATAATAATGTCTGGGATATTCAATCATTCTATGATTCATCCCCAAATGAAACCGAAACTCAAACAACAGAAAACAAAATTCCGCATTTAGAACTCTTTCATGAGAAAAATGAAGAAAGTAGCATATCGAAATCCTCTACTTCTGGCGCGCCAGCAGAGGGGAGCGCCAAAGGGGGGAAGCAAATTGAGCAGAGTTGCAGAGTCGAAGCCGGAAGTAATTTGGAATTACGAAGAAGTGAAAGAATAAAGAATAAACAAATAGTGAGTAATTTTACGGAAAGTGTCCCAAATAATTATTTAGAAGCGAAAAATGGTATTAATTGGCAAAATTGGGAAATAGCGATGCAAGATGAAATGGATTCATTAAATAAACATAATGTTTGGGAGATCGTTGATAAGCCAAGTGACGCAAAATTAATAAAAAGCAAATGGGTTTATACTAAGAAACAAAATGATTCAGGTAACATAATTTTTAAGGCAAGGTTATGTGCAGCGGGTTATAATCAAATTAAAAACGTCGATTATTCGGAATCTTTCTCACCTGTTCTGTGCATGGAAACATTTCGTTTGCTAATTGCAATTGCCGCTAAATTAAATTTAATTGTAAAATTCTTTGATGTTAAAACCGCGTATTTATACAGTAATTTAGAGGAAAATGTATACATGTTACCACCGCAGGGTTTTGAGGGGTCTATAGGTACAGGAAAGGTATGTAAATTAAAGAAAAGTATCCATGGCTTGAAGCAAAGCGGGAGAAACTGGTATTTGAAAATAAAATCTGAATTAGAGAAATTGGGATTAGTACAAACAGCTTCAGATAATTGCATATTCATTAAAAGTGATAATGATAAATTTCTTATTTTGAGCATCTATGTGGACGATTTCTGTATTTTCAGTAATAATCAAGAAATGTATGAAGATATAATCTCCAAAATTAGAGTAATATTTGAATTACATGAAAATAATAAATCAAAATTTCTAGGTATAGAAATACTACAAAATAACAACGGTATCTATTTGTCACAGACTCAATACATTGAGTCATTACTAGCTAAACACAATCTAAGTGATTGTAAAACAGTAAAAACCCCAATTGTTAAAGGAGAAGATAAAAGCTTACCACTCACAAATGAAACTATTGATGTAAACGTGTATCAGGAAATTATAGGTGAATTATTATATTTATCTAATAGAACGCGTCCAGACATAGCTTTTGTAATTACTTATTTGTCACAATTTAATCATAAGCCTGAAAAAAGGCATTTTTTACTTGCAAAAAGGGTTTTAAGATATTTAAAGGGAACTAAAGATAAAAAATTATTCTATAGTACAGAATTTGGGTATTTAAATGCAAGTTCAGACGCAAGTTGGGGGAATGCAGAAAACGGAAAATCATTTTCTGGTGGTGTAATTTTGTTGGGTAATTCATTAATATCATGGAAATGTCATAAACAAAAAAGTGTAAGTTTATCAACTTGTGAAGCCGAGTTGTTTGCTATTTCAGAAATCTCTAAGGACATAACATGGATAATAAATTTATTATCGGAATTAAACTTTAAAAATTTTATAAACAATACTGTATCACTGAGTTCAGATAGTCAAGCAGCCATACAATGGGCTAATTGTGCAAGATCATCCAACAAGTCAAGACACATAAATCTCAGATTACATTTTGTAAAGGACTTGATTAGAGACAAAACAATTGATCTGTATTATACTCCAAGTGAAGCCCTAATATCAGATTTCTTGACAAAGGCTGTAAACGAGGAAAAACTGTTATATTCAATGGAACATATTTCTTTAATTTCTTAATTTTATATATTATTATGTGTTCATCCTGTATTATGTTATATTTGTATTTATAATTTTTATTTTTGTGTAGATTAAAATGCGTCGCTCGCAGGGGGGGTGTGTTGGAGTAGCGAACGATTCATTTTAATAAATAAAACAGATGCGCCTTTAATTGCGCATGCGCGTGAAAGAGAGCTCTCCAACTGCTCCCAGCGAAGCACGCCAGAGTTAAAAAAGGAATGTAGCTGTGTGCAACGGCCTTGGTGGCCATTATTACCTGTGTGGTTAAATAACTAAAAATGTACGAAGTAAATGTACACTTAAATACTATTTTAATTCTACTTATTTTGAATGTGTGTAATGTAAATCGTCTTGTTTATCGTCTACAATAAATGTCAGCTATATATATATTCAAGAATTTCGTTTTAATGGAACTCATATTACAACAACTTCAATAACAGCTCTCAATGACAAATTCACAATGCTAACTGTATGAAAGTATTAACATAAAGCAAGGCTCATGCAAAGAAGCTCAAAGCTCTTTCAGTAGCAGTAAAAAAAAGCGTTTGGTGAAACTCAGCTGACACTGATTGGGATTTGGCGGGATGCAGTTCCTTAAATACCTCTCTATCGAAACCAGAATGTTCTGGAAATTGCTAGTATCTCGTTAACCAATCACATGAGAGCGTCTATCTTTAGTACATCGATAATACGGATTTTCTCGCCACAATTCGTCAAAAAAGTTGTCAAGGAGAAAAATCGCCAAAACCATTATCTTCCTTATTGGAAATTTTCAAAGCGTGTTTAAGGACAAATTAGGTAATTTTAATGCCAAAACTAACTAGAAATACAGAAAATGAACATTTTATCGACTTACTAAGCCTCTTTGAAAGAATTTCTTCAAAAATAAATATAATTTTTTACAAACTTGCAATACTGCCCTCTTATCAGGGACTGCACATCCGGGGCAGTACAACCCTTAGTCGTGAGATGAAACTAAACAAACTAACCAATCCCTAATACAAAAAATAAGTTACATATAACAATAAAATAAAAATACAGATTGCAAAATCGAGTGAGAAATATTTAAAAATTTTACATATAAGTACAATATATTTATATACAAATAATTACATTACATAGGCACAAAATTTTACAAATACTTATATTTTAGCTCTGTACGTAACCGTTAACTTTCGTATGTGGCCAGCCGATCGTAATAGACCATTTTTGGTTTTGATGAAGGTGTTTTAGCAATTTTTAAGTACATCATACAATTTTTTAAGACTGTGTAGGGACCGTTCCAGTTTTACTGTAGCTTGGATAATAGTCCTTTGCGTCCAACAGGATTCCACAACCAAACATTGTGTAGCCTTCAGAACATACCTTGTCTTCATTTTCTCTGTTGCCATGCGAATCCACTCCCAAGCAATGTTGTGTATTCTTCAAATCGTGCCTCGAGTTCTTAGATGTACTCCTCGGGCGATGAAGGTTATTCTGGTAGACAACCAAACAGGAAATCACACAAGAGACGAAATTTACATCCAAACAGCATATGAGCTGAAGTATTACCGGCGATTTCATGGACAGAACTTTGATAAGCCAGCAGGAACAACAGCTAATTCATGGCCCAGTCTTGCTGGTTCCTTGATACTAGAAGATACAGGTTATTCAGGATGGTGTGCTTAAACCTCTCGACCATGCCGTCTGACTGGGGATTTGGGGGTGTTGTTTGGGTTTTGTCTATGCCGAGTAAGTGACACAGTCTTTTGAAAACGGTACAGGTAAAGTTGGTAACCTGATCCGTATGAAGATATAGAAGCGTGCCATACCTTGATACCGATTGCTGTACTAGAACCTCTACGACTGTGCATGCTTCTTGATCGGGTATGGGATATGCATCAGGCCACTTGGTGAAAGAGTCCATCACGACGAGGATGTACTTATTTCCACTGGATATCCATGATAAAGGACCCAAGATTTCGAGTGGAATCAGTTCAAATGGTGCTCCCAAGTTTTGTCGTTGTCGCCTTCGTTTCTTTGGGCCTTTACATGCCGCACAAGAATCACAGGATTTACACCATTTCTCTACGTCCTCCCTTGTCTTGCATCAGTAGTAGTGTTTTCCAACTTTCTGTAGAATCATCGTCACTCCAAAATAGCCTTCGGTAGAGATATGGGGAGCTGCTTTCGAGCGTCTGGATTCTACGATCTTGGTAGTAAAATCTTCCATCTGAAACTCTTTCCATCATCAGATTCCCATTTTCTGTGTAATACGCCATTTCTCACGTGCAGAGAGTCTCAGGGTGCCCAGTAACTCTTCTTAATAGGGCTAAATGTGCAAAGGTCCTGCCAGATAGGTCTGTTGCTGGTCGTCTCCTTCTGTTGTAATATTGGTTTTACGTCAAGATCTTCCAACTGGGCTTTTTTCATTTCCTCGTTAATCCATGGATCGTGTTTCAATGGCGCTGAGACTATAGCTCTTCGAACAACTGGCTTGATCCTCTGATAATTCTCTTTAGCCTTAGAACTGTATTTGTGATCTTCAGAGGGAGACTTAAGCGACAAGGTTTCTGGATTTTCATGTAGAGCTCCTTCCTGATGAAGTATTTCAGAGGTCTTCTTAATAATTTCCCTGGGTATTCTTACTGGGCATTTTCATTTGATATGCCAGTCTCCTCCGCAGCTCCAGCATTTAATTTTTGGAATCTTCACTTATTTCTTACTCTCAAGAATGCGTATTCTCTTAGTAAGATCTGCCAAAGTTTTCATGATCTTTTTGAGATCATTTTGGGAATCATTCAAATAGGTTGATGTGCTACTCTAGTGCTCTTTATGTGAGGCTTGTTGGTCTGCCTTGATTTTCAGAGCATACACTAAATCTGACTCCATATCATTGACGTTGGAGAGTCTGAGTGCTTTTTGAATCCCAGAATCTCCCCCAACATCGATGAAGTACTCTAGGGCGAAATCATTACGTGTATCAGGAGGACAGTTCGACAAAACCAAATGTGATAGCCTCTGGATCTTTGATGTCTGTTCTTGTAAACTTTCCCCTGGTCTGTGATAACGGGACCTTAACTGCAATCGACAATATTCTGTAGACCATTTTGCTTCAAAACGCATCTCCAGAGCTCTGGTCAAAGCCTCGAAGTCATTTCACAGTGCCTTTGAGTGGGAGTCCTGTGTGTTTTCGGCGTCGCCCGATAATGATGCTATCGGATGGGCTGTCTTTGCAGTAGAGTCCCAGACATTAGCTTCCGCTACGACAGAGAACTGTGTCTTATATGCCTGCAGGAGGAACTGTTGTCGTAGGTGGATAGCATAATAAATACTTGATTCTGGATTTTTTTATCTTTTAAGTTTCTTGGGGTATGGATTCTAACTTTTCTTCAAGACTCTTAATTTTTTTTTCTCAATTCTTTCTTTATCACTTCCTTTTTGTTTTCTTCTTTCATTTTTCTGTCAAGATCTTCCTTCGTTCTCTTAAATTTGCTTTATATCTCTGGAAACCTTCCTTTCAGCTCTTGATCGAAACTTTCTTCAACTTTCTCCTCACAATTCTCTTCTATTTTCATAAATTTTCTCTTCAATTTTCTATTCTATCTTCATAACTTTCTCTTCAGTCCCATACACTCTGTTTTCCATAACTGATAAGTTACTCTCTTTCACCTCTTTCACTGTTGAAAGCTCTGTCTTCATTTCGTCTTGATTGCATTCCATTCTTTCTGGGATGGATTTATATTCTTCGGTCAACCCGGTTTCTATTTTCTCTTGTACTGCTTTCATTTCTTTCATTTCTTCAGTTAATCTATATCTAATCTCTCTTTGCCCTTCTTACATTTCACTTATCTGTGTAGCTAAAATTTCTAGAAGTTCCTTCATTTCTTGCTCCATAGCTCTAGTTATCACCGTTCATAGACAACCCCACTCCTGACACCAGAAATGTTGCGCTCTTGGGTTCGTAAGTTTTCTGAGAATAAAAAGCGAAACTTTCAAAATCTCAGGAATTTATTTACAGAAAGTTCCAGAAAAATACGGATCTATAAAAAAGTATCAACCTCAGTTTTACCAGTAAGGACAACTTCAATAACAGCTGTCAATAGGAAATTCACAATACAAAGTGTATGAAAGTATTAACGTAAAGTGTAGTTTATTCAAAAAGACTCAAAGCTCTTTCAGTAGCAATGAAAGTGTTTGGCGAAATCCAGCTGAGACTGATCGGACGTTAACGCAATGCACTTCCTTAAATACTTCTCTATCAAACCCAGACTGTCCTGGAAATTGCTAGTATCTCGTTAACCTATCTCATTTGATCATTTATCTTTGGTATATCGATAATAAGAATTTTCTCGACAAAAGTAGCCAAAAAGTCGCCAAGAGGAAAGTCACCAAATTTGGCGCCAAATCCATAACCTGCCTTATTGGAGCTTCTCAGTGCGCTTTTAAAGGAAATTAGGCTACTTTAATTCTAAAACAAACATAGAAATGCCAAAAATTAACATTTTACCAACTTATTCAGCCTCTTTAAACTAATTCTACAAAAATAAACACAATTATTTACAATCTCTCAACAGTATATATCACGGATAGAATTTAATTTTGTGTCCTTGAGTCTTTTTTTTTTTCGATACTTATTTGTCTTTGGGCTCTTTTATCCCGCGGCTCTTTTTTAAACCAATTTTATCAGGGCCAATTTGACGGATGTAATTTTCCTTGGAATTATTTAACAGAGCTATTTCTCCTTCGATTTACTTCTCAGGGATATTTATTCTTTGTTCTGCTTTGTATTGGGACGATTTCGTAATTTAACTTGTTTTATTTTATACTGAGGATTCACTGTCAGGAATATTTTATTATGAAAATATTCTTCGAAGCTGTTTTATCGACCTTATTTGTCAAGAATAAAGAAGAATCTCAAACCATTGACAATTTTCTTTTGTGTAGTTTCAGTCAACCAGATATATAAAGTAGTAGAAGGATAAATGATAACCCTTGAGAAGGTACAAGATGGCTCATGTGACATGTTCCCCTTGCACCCGAGTATTGGGGGGGGTTTCCTTGGTTATAGTTTATTTTCAATGAAGTTCTATGGCAGGTACTTAGAGATAACCGCCAATGTTTTTGTTTACTTACAGTCGGTAACAGTTAAATTTTGTCAGTTAAATTTTGACTGCATGAAATAAAAAGAAGTTAAATAAAACAAAAATCATTTAGAACAAAAAAAAAAAAAAAAGTTAAATTACGTACAGTCGGTATCAAGTTTCCGAGCACTAGTGAAAATTCCTATGAAAAAAAGTACACTTAATACAGTTTTGTTAAATAAATCCTTGTCGAATCCTGTTTTTAGACTGACTAAGAAACCTCATTCCCTTGAATTTTTTTAACTCGCGGCATGTCGACTACGAAGCGTTATCGTTTGCAGAATTTAAGCACTCAAAATCTGTGACATCATCGATTTTAAATTTGTGTATGCCAGCAAATGTTCACAGAAACTCATAATCGTGTCTAAACTTTTGCGACAAGCAAATTTTTATTTTTATCAAAAAAATTAAAATTATAGCAAATACAACAACTGTCTTTTGATTATAGCATTTTAAAACATATTTTAAATATATATACAGGTTTTTGTAATTTTGACATCATAATTCTAAATTTTAAAGATGAATAACGTCATTGTCTAAACTTTTGCGTAGTACTGTATCTCGTTGGTTTTAGTGCGACATAAAACCCACTCAACATCAACATCATAATAGTCATTGCCTTGGGGAAATGATATAAGAGGAATTTCCATACGGCGTATCTACTCAAGAGTGCTACTAAAGTAGAGAAGATGGGAGCCACATTGTGTCTTCTAAAACAGTTAGTATTGTGTTATTTAATTTATCTGACAGTTTCGAGAATTATTTTTACAATAACTTTCGACTCGAATGAACCACATTATAAGAATTCACAATCACAATGCAGAGTACTTTATATAACTGAGTTATTTAATGGCTTTTGCGATTATGCTTTTATATTCATGTTCTTTCGGACATGTAATCTTCTCCATGTTCTCCAAGAATGCTGCTCTATCTGAAATTAATGGACTCCATCAAAATTTTGTTTTCGCGGCTATTTCATCTATTTCCAACTGAAGTTATTGTTCATTCCCTTTCTTTCTATGAATGTCCATAGTGCAACATCAGTGTGACGTTAAACCAAACTGCATCTGGCCTCAGTGGTTCATAATCATATCACTTGTCTAAGACTCAAAATCGAAACTCACAATCTAAATCTAATTGTAATTTAATATCTAAGTTTCATTATTATTTAAATCTAAGAATTTTAAAAGTATCTAAAGATTCGGCTCTAAGTCTATAAATGATAACTAGCTTTATGGACATGACAACATTTAATATAAATAAAAGTTTGATTAAAATAAGTAAAAAAAAAAAAAGTCTAGCTCGTGAGAACGCATTTCTAAATCAACTGGAAAGGGAGGAAAAAAAGTTCTTTTGCGTGCTTGCGCTTGCTTCAATAGAGCAGGTGTTGCGTAAGCCAAAGTTGGGAAATCAGTCTTTAATTCACTCCATGCCGCCCACCGTTGGACGGTAGTGCAACGTGATCTTGTGTCAAGGGAACTAATTTAGATGTAGCTCTTCGGAAGTTTCCGGTAGCTGCCTTCACATCCACCACTCTAACGACTCCATCTGGTCCTGGGATAACCTTGATAATACGGTCAGGAGGTCAGTATTGAGGCTTGTCCTGAATTTTCTTCAGCAAAACCATTTGTCCTGGTGGAGATTCCGACTTTTAGTATTTCATTTATTACGTCTTTGCAGCTCATTTAAATACTCCTTGTTCCACCGGTTCCAAATATGCATTTTCATCTTCTGTAATTGGGTCAACCAAGATGAGAGGGGTAAAGTATCTGAAACAGCATTAGTATAAGGAAGATTGAGAATTGGTCCACCGATCAGAAAATGCCCTGATGTCAGCGGCTGAAGGTCATTGGGATCTGATGATAAAGGGGACAGGCGGCGAAGTTTCAAAAAGGCTTCAATTTGAGTGATAATAGTATTTAGTTCTTCAAAGTTTAGAATAGTCGATCCAGTAACTTTTAAAAGTGTTTTCTTCACTTGTTTTATGTTTGATTCCTACAGGCTCCTAAAATGTGGGGTAGCTGGAAAAATAAATTTCAACATGATTTCTTCATTGGCTCGAAAATTGTGAATGTGTTCGGAATTATAGAGCTTGTAAAATGAATGTAACAGTGACTAAGCCCCTTTGAAATTGGTAGCATTGTCGCTCCAATCACTGAAGGCTTAGACCTTCGGGAAATTTTAAGGATGCTAAAAGCTCTCGTGCTGTTAAATCTGCTAACAATTCTAAATGTATCGCCTTGGTCGAAAAGCAGACAAAAATGGCGATATATGTTTTTAATTTAATCTTTGCCCGAGGTAAGTTGGGCTTCGTTATGATTGGACCAACTAGAATGTTCTAGATGATCTAGAAAAAGTTCTAGATGATGAGCCGTATTCTCCCTAAACCGGAAAATGGAACGTAATCGGAATGGACACTAGCCGGAATCGAGTCTAAATCCCGATCTACACTAAGCGACAAAAAAAAAAAAAGCCGCACTTGGATATTTTTCATTTTTTTTCCTGTAATCGCTAATTTTATTGTTTCAAAAGTAAATTTTTTAACAGATTTTATTACAATATGTTCCGCGTCCAATTTAGGATTGAGGCAAGTGTTAAAAACAAGATGCAATTGCTCGGAAAATTGTAATTTTAGAAAGTATTTCAAAAATGGCAAGAATAAGGCAGTTAGCGATACCACAAAAAATATTAATTTTAGAGCGAAAATAAAAAAAATTATTTTAATACATGGGATGTCAAAATTCTTAAATGTTAACAAAATATTAGTGGTCTGTTTTTTAGCAAGCTATAATATTTTTTTGGCTGTTTAAACTGCACATTTGTCCTTAAGCGACCACGTTACTCATTCAGTTGAGATGACCTCAAGTTAAAAAGCCAGCGCTTAAAAAAATCAAAATACAGTGAAATAACAATTAAACAAAGCAGGTTTATTTGCAGAAAATCTGAAAAAAAATCATTCTTAACGAAAAGAATTAGAAAACCAGGACATTAAAGGGTTAAAAAAATTAAAAAATGATCAATTAATTATTGGGCTGAAGTTGTTCTCTCTAATGAGTAAAGTTTAACTTATTTCGAACAGACAGGAAGAAGCAGATCTGATCACGAAAATGTGACTGACTTAATGAAAATCGCACTTTTAAAACAATGACATATTCCCCGTACGTTACGATACATAAATGCATAATTTTTTGGTGAGTATGGCAAATTTTCAAGCTAAAGGGATCAATTTACCCAAAATAAAACTTGGCCACAAAAAAACTGATACCAGACCGACTACTTTGGAGGTATTTCAGACTCTTCCATAATCAGGATTTCAAGATGATGAAGCACCTTGTTATATAGCACTTGTGATACATTTATTTGATTCAAGTTGTTAAAATTACATATCTATTCTCATGAGCATCTCTAATTTTGTAAGTTATCATTACTTTTTTTACTTAAAATTAAATCTCACAAAGAACATCGTAGGATTTCTTCTTTATTAGACCTGAAAATTGTCCTAATCTCAATCCGCTCGAAAATGATTAGTCCATAAAAGAGGGTGGGGATTAGAAATTTGTAACTCATAACTTTGAAAGAACAAGCAAAAATTATTTATGATATTTAGCACAGGGAAATTTCTGAGTTTCATGTTAAAAAACTGTAAAATACTATGCAATTGCCCATTAAAGCAGTAATTCCATATAAAGGAGGAATTATCCAATCCAGAATACATATTTTTCTTAAATAATTGTTTAGATCTAACAAAGAAATAGTTTTATTTCATACATTAACATAGCACTTGTTTATTTCATATAATAAATCATGATAGAAGACAAAGTATATGTATATTATATTACGTTTAAAAAGAAAATTTTATGTGGGATTTTATTAAATGCTTCGTAGAGTGTAATAAAATGAATTATTAAATAAAAAATGTACATAGGTATCATGTAATGACTTCCGTATTATGCAAACATAACAGTTTTATTCGTTGCAATTATTAGTTTTTAAATTATTACAAACCAAAAAGGTATAAGTCAATTTTTCTGCAGTGCGGCTTTTTTTTTTTTTTTGTCGCTTAGTGTATATGGAAACTTTTATTCTCCCTTCATTGAATTCCGTACGCGAAATCATTCCGAAGCATTCGAGAGGAAGTGACGTATATTGAGACGCTCAAACCAATCAGCAGTTAGAGAAAAATAACCTGTATTTAGTTCCTTGTTGTTTAACAAACAACATCAACAAACAACCACTCGTTGCTACCATTGATTACAATGGTTGTATTTTCTCTTAGATATTTAAAATCACCCATATTTAGTTCTGCTTAAAAAGATATTTCCGAGTGTGTTTGAAAAGAAAGATACATTTAAAAATTAAAAAAATTAATCGGCCAAAAAATCAGCGTTCCATAAATCGTATGATTAATGTAGTAAAATTTTTATAAAATTTATTCATGACATCACATAATTTATTCTTTATACTTATGGATTCGATTGCTTTATAACTAAAACATGTACAGTGGGTCACAAAAGTTAGTATCCAGAGCTTCTTGGACACATATGACAAACATAACATATTTACATTTAAACTTGGATTAAATTAATGCTTCATTTTAAAATATTTCAAGTTAGTATTAATTAAAAAATAAAGAATTTCACAAAAATAAAATCTTTTTATCGGCCAAAATAAACATTAATTTATTGTAAGATGTAACTCACATCACAAAAGTTAGTATCCAGATGCAACAAAGTTAGAAAAAAAGAAATAAATTGCAATTTTTTTTGGTAAAAATGGAAAATTAATATTTTGTAGGATATCCTTTGGCTTTTAACACTTCTTTCAATCTTGATGGCATTGAATAAACTAACTTTTGAGTGATAGTAGGAGGTATTTTTTGCCATTCTTCTAAAAGTGCTTTTATTAGGTCATTCTTGTTATTTATGTCTCGTTTTCGAATTTGACGATCAAGGTGTTCCCACAAGTGCTCAATTGGATTGAGATCAGGTGATTGGGGAGGTGTTTTGAGTTGTTTTCGAGTATTGTACAGCAGCCATTCCTGAACAGTTCGAGCAGTATGTTTTGGGTCATTGTCTTGTTGGAAAATAAATGATCTTCCAAGTCCTAATTTGGCAGCACTTTGTTGCAAATTGTCTTTCAAAATTTTCAGATAGCTATATTGGTTCATTATGCCATCGATTATCACTAATTTACCTACTCCAGATGCAGCCATGCATCCCCAAACTAATACGGAACCACCGCCATGTTTTACAGTCCCCTTCATGTTTTTCGGATCGAGCTCTTTATTTGCTTTTCTCCATACCATTTTGTTTCCATCTGGTCCAAGAACATTAAATTTGCTCTCATCCGAGAAAATTATGGAATTCCAGAAGTCATTATCTTCTTTTAGGTGTTGTTTCGCAAAGTCTACTCTTTTCTGGCGATTAACTTTACTAACATACGGTTTCTTTCGTATGCTTCGTCCATGATAACCAGCTTTTCTTAACAAACGTCGAATAGTCTCAGGATGGCATGTTTTTCCCATTGCATTTTCTATATCCGTTTTTAATATTGGGGCACTAATTTTAGGATTATTTTTCACTTTTCGAACAATCATTCGAGATTCCTTCTCAGTGAAGATGCTAGGCCGCCCCGTTCTTATTTTATTTTTTGTATTACCAGTTATCTGAAACTTTGTTATAATTTTTTGTATCGTTGACCGACTTTTTCCAACTATTTTAGCGATTTCTCGTTGGGAGTTTTTCTCCTTGTGCAACTTTATTATCAAATCTCTCAAGTCTTGAGAAAGTTCCTTACCACGGACAGGGGCCGCTTTACAATTTTGGCGGCTCTAAGCAATAGATCTTTGGCGGCCCTCTCTAACAGACATTACGCTAGGGCATCTTACAGATTTCATGTGACCTCAGGTAAATCTTCTCGCTGTGATCCCTACCACACCCTCCTCCCTTACAAAAGAAAAAGCAACTATATTAAGATTAAACTTATTATAATATTATAAGTTAATATAAATTTAAATAACTTTTTTTTTTTTTTTTTTTTGGTAAAAATTAAATTGGATTTGGCATATTTAGAAATAAGAAAAAATAAGCAAGTTGAATCAAACCTTTAGCTTTTCTACCTGACTGTGCTAAACGTTCGATTCGGAAAATGCCTTAAAATTTCTGTTTATACTAATTACCATTCTCTACATGGCATCGCACGTATTGATGTCCAATGGAACTACTGTACGTCAATCTGTACATGTAGCAGTGGCGGATCGAGAACTTAACTTTTGGGGGGTGCTAAAATTTTTCAAGAAGGTATTCCAGATCAATAAAAAATTTACAATTGTAATATTCAATTGTGAATGTCAGTGCTTTTTTTTTAGGGGGGGGGGCTTCAGCCCCCTAGCTCCCCCCTCCATAGATCTGCCACTGAATGTAGTCGTATACCATGTACAGCTTGTACCATAAACTGTTTGGCCGAAAATTTGAGTAAAAACTGTTACAATGGAATGCAAAAGAAATTTTTTGCATGGCTAGAAGAAAAGTGAATTTAGAATCCGCCATTCCCTCACCATTGCTGCTATCAGATTGCGACATCGCATCACAAAACGGAGTGAATCAATCAAGTTGCTACATTTTTACCACCGAAAAAGTTCCAGAATGAATACTAATAGTAATATTAAAATATTACTGTTATTTTTATTATTATTACTTTTTTTTTTTAGTTATTATTTTTATTATAATTTTAATCCTTCCATAATAAATGATAATTTTCAATTTTACATTAAACCAGATAACAAGAATTCATTTCATTTTTTAAACAAGAACGAAAAATCATTTGGTTCGCACAGACTATTAATATTTTCTAACAGTATGTACTTGTTGCCTCGTTTAACTTTCAGTGTACTTTACCGACGTTATCACACAACGAAAAAAACTACAGACAGAAAAACTAACTGAATTCATAATCACTCCAAAACATTGTTGAAAAGTGTTAAAAAAAAAAACTTAATATGAGCGGAAGTGCAGTTCTATCAATTTTTAATTGTAGCTCTTAAGCTCTTATAATGTGTTTGAATATTCTGGTGTGATTCTGTAAATCTTAATGTTAAACATACCATACCATATTCTATAGATTTTTTCTTTTTCTTTTTTAATCATATGAATAATCTAAATTTTAATACGACTTTCGCAGTACAAAGTTTTTTAAATGTGATTAGTTATTCTATTTCTAGCATTTTAAATAGAAAACATTAGCTACTGCCGTGCTCACAAACCGAAGTCGTCAACATTTTTAAACTTTAGTGAAAAGAGTTAAAAATGCTTCCCTTACCACTTTTGCTTGAACCTTTTCCTTAACGTATATGTGAAATATATTTTTTTATTAATTCATTTGTTAGTTGATTGACTTATCAGATGAAATTTTGTGTTGGCTATTATTAATTGCAAACAAATCCCTTTTAGACACAATTACGAAGCCTTTTCATTCATAAACGCGAGGCATAATTAGGTATTCTTATTTAGATATGGTGATACGAATCGATTGGTAGGGTTTAAGACCGACTGACTACGCTAAGGTCCGAGGCCTATAGGTAGAATGCCCTCCGAGGGGGGTCTTTCTAAGGTATCCTAGCCCGTATTTACGCTAGTTTCTGAGAAAATCAAGGAAAATTCTGAACGGCTAGGTTGATGAGCGTGACCTGGGATCGAACCGGACAATTCCCATTGTTGAAACTATTCTCTCAGCTGCTTAGCGCGCATCTGCACATGCGCTGTTTTTGTTTTGTTTTCTGTTCTCTTTTTCATCTGTGAGTCTGAATAAAGTATTGTGCTTGAGAAGGCGTTTTTTACATTGCGTCTTAAAACTATAATATAATGATTCGTCTGCCAAATAATGATTATAAAAGCTGAACCACCTCTGAACCGAATATTTATTGCATGTTTTTTGGTGCATATGCCGGAAATGATTTGAATTATTGAATAACATAAAGAAAAAGAAGAATATAAGGTAGGCGAATATTTTTGTTCTTGAACTTTTATGATTGAATTTTAAATAATGAATGAAGTAATAGTGAAATATTACACGAATAATGAATATAAATTATAAGATATAAGTGTGATATTCATGAGTAAGAATTTTTTAAATTATAAGTAATTATGGCTGATATAGAAATGCACAAGAAGCGTAGAACAATAATTCGTAGTTTAACCACAAAACTGATAAATAAAATAGAAGCTTATGTTTCAGAAATTTTAAATGATCCGGCTTCTATTTCTGAAAAAACGGAAACACTAAATGAAATGTTTGAACAATTAACGGTTAAATCTAATGATTTGAAAGAATTAGATCGGCTCATAGAACAAAAAGTTACTGATGCTGAATTTGAAAACGAAATAATCTCCGCAGAAGAATTGCAGGAAAAAATTATTCGTTATAAATGTAAAATTAACACTTGTAAAAAATCACTTTCGGTTTCTGAAGTTAGTGCTAACAGTGCAGGAATAAGAACAAACAACATTGAGCCGTTGACAAAAACAGAAGTAAATAATTGTTCTAATGAACATTATTCGAAAATTAAATTACCAGAATTGAACGTTTCAAGGTTCGATGGTCATCCTTGTAAATGGATTGAATTTTGGAATGAATATAAAACATCTATTCACGAAAACAAATTATTATCGAATGTTGAAAAGTTTTTATATTTGAAACAGTTACTTAGCGGAAACGCTTCTAGTGCTATTGCGGGCTATACGATTGAAGCTGAAAATTATACAGCAGCTATAGAATTACTTGAAAATCGATTTGGAAGGAAAGATTTAGTGATTAATGCGCATATGTCAAAATTATTATCGATAGAACAAGTGAAAAACATTAATAATCTACCTGCGTTAAGAAGGCTATACGATGAATGTGAAACACAAATTCGTAATTTAAAAACATTGAATGTGGCTTCAGGTACTTACGGTCAGCTATTATGCCCCATTTTAATTAAAAATTTACCTGATCAATTAGCCCTGGAATATAATAGGATTCGCAAAACCAAAGATTTTGATGTTACTGAACTTATGGATTTTGTTCGTGCAGAAATAGAATGTAGAGAAGCGTCTAACATGCTTTCAAATAATCTTAAATTTAAATCAAGTGTAAATTCTTATGATTACGAAAAAAGGAATTTAAAGCGCAACATTCCCACAGCATCAGCATTGCTTTCAAATGTAAAAAACAGTTGTATATTTTGCTCTAAGCTTCATGAAAGTACCAATTGTACTGAATTAGGTACTGAACAAAAACGCACTAAAGTATTAGCGCAAGGCTTGTGCGTGAAATGTTTAAAAAGAAATCACAAAAGTGATCAGTGCTGGTCAAAAATAAAAAATTGTCAAATTTGCAAGAGTTCAAAACATTGTACTGCGTGTTGCGGCATAAATCTTAAACGTCAAAATGAAAATAATCCAATTTCAAACTCTGAGGCTATTGTATCAACTTCCTATTTAAATGATTCAAATAATTCAGAAAATGTACTACTACAAACATGTTCCGCTTTAATTAATGAAAATGCAAAATCTAAAATGATTAGAATTTTAATGGATAATGCGTCCCAAAGATCATTTATAAATTCAAAAACTGTAAAAGATTTGAAAATTCCTATTATTAGAAAAGAAAAATTATTTGTTTATTCGTTTGGCTCCAGACAGCCCTGTGAAAAATTATTCGATGTTGTCTGCGTTAGGTTGACAAACAGAAAAGAACCAGAGAAGAGTATAGATATTGAAGCTTTAGTTACTGATTGCATTTCAGGTGCTCGAATTAGAGCTCCCACAAAACAGATTTTCCATATTTTGAAATTACAAACATTTGAGTTAGCGGATATACAATCAAATAAGCCAATCGATTTACTAATTGGTGCAAACTATTTTTGGTCGATAAATAATGGTGAGGTGATTAAATTAAATGATCACATATATGCGATAAAATCGTTGTTGGGTTGGTGCTTACAAGGGAAATTAGAAATGTTAGAAAGTAGAGTAACTGATTGTGCGATCAACTTTCTAAGTGTATTGAATAATGAATCATCCTGTGAAAATTCTGAATTAACGAACCAATTAAAAGCTTTTTGGGAATTAGAGTCATTGGGGATAACGGATGATAAAAGAGAGTTATCTACACATGATGTTGATTTAATTAAGGAATATGAAACAAATTTAGAGTTTGTAAATGGGCGATATCAAACCTCTCTTTTCAAACCTCTCTTATGGAAATCGGATAAACAAGGTTTAGAAAGTAATTATAGAAATGCTGAAAAGCGCTTCATTAAATTACGTGATGAATTAAAAAATAATGAATGGTTAAATGCAAATTATTCACAAGTGGTAAATGAATATATCAAAGAAGGAATCGTTGAAAAGACAAACAAAAGTGTAAATAAAACTTATTACATGCCCCATAGAGCCGTCGTGCGCAAAGAAAAAGAAACTACTAAAGTTCGTATTGTCTTTGATGCGTCATCGAAGAGTAAAAATTGTGCATCTTTAAATGATTGTTTACAA
Source organism: Salticus scenicus (assembly GCA_963930645.1). Lineage (NCBI taxonomy): Eukaryota > Metazoa > Arthropoda > Arachnida > Araneae > Salticidae > Salticus > Salticus scenicus. The sequence goes on from CAWVNO010001827.1 coordinate 470,072, forward strand.
ACTGGTCCTAATTTGAACCCGAGTGTTTTAGATATGATTCTTAAATTTCGCAAACATAGAATTGCTTTTTGCAATGATTTGAAACAAGCATACTTACAAATTTCAATTGATCCGAGGGATAGGGATTATTTAAGATTCTTGTGGATTAAAAATTCTATTAATGAAGAGAATAATACTCAGATTTTAAGAATGACAAGAGTGCCTTTTGGCGTTGCTTGTAGTTCGTTCATTCTCTCAGAAGTTATTAAATTTCACATACGAAAGTATAAGGATTCAAATCCCGAGGTTTATAATATGTTAAATGAATGTTTTTATGTTGATGATTTATTTTTTGGATCAAATGATGTTGATAAGGTATTCCAACTTTCATGTGATGCAATAAGTGTGATGAATGATGCACATATGCAATTGCGAAAATTTAAGACCAATTCTCCAGTTTTGAAAGATTTATGGGTGAAGAAAGGTATAGTTAAAATGGATGAAAATGTTGAGGACTCTGTTAATACTTTGGGTCTTATTTGGGATACTAAACAAGATATTCTAAAATTAAATATTAAATCCTTATTGGACATTTTACCTCAAATGCAATACACAAAGCGATTTCTACTTCGACTTGCAGGAAGAATATATGATCCAGTAGGATTTTTAGCCCCCTTTGTAGTACGAATAAAGTGCTTGCTTCAAGAACTTTGGAAGGCGGGTTTAGGATGGGATGAAGAAATTCCAAATAGTATGAAGGAAGCAGTGAATTCATGGTGTTCAGAAATTGAATCAATGCCACATTTAGGGATTAAACGACATTATTTTGCTTCATCTAGTATTGTGAATGATTTAAATTGTGAATTACATATATTTTCTGATGCTAACCCCCAAATCTACGGCGCAGTTGCCTATTTCAGATATTTCGATGATAAAGAAAATCCCAATTGTAGTTTTATTATGTCCAAATCTAGAGTTTCCCCGATAAAGAAACTGTCACTGCCACGTATTGAGCTTATGGGCGCATTAATAGCAGCAAGATTAGCTAAATATTTAATTAATTTATTTAAAATCCCGATGAACAAAGTTCATTTGTGGACAGATTCTTCTATTGTCCTTTTTTGGATTAGGGGTTCCGCCGATAAATGGAAACAGTTTGTTTCCAACCGTGTAGTCGAGATACAGGAGCTTACTGACCCCGCATGTTGGAGACATTGTAGTGGATCAATAAATCCAGCTGATAAGATTACTAAGGGTGCAAAATTAGAAAACTTATTAAATGATGAGAATTGGTGGTCTGGTCCTAATTTTTTGAAGAGGTCAGAAGAGGAATGGCCACGAGTAATCTCGAAATTAATGCATGAAAATTTAATTGAGAAAAATGAGGAAGTTTTGGTTTCACCAAACGTCTGCGAAAACACCCTTAAAAATGAAAGATTTTTTTACTTTGAAAAATTTAGTTCCTTTATAAAAATTGTTAGAGTTATGGCATGGATCATTCGGTTTGTTAAAAGGCTGCGAAAATCTACAACGGTGTTTGAAAATGACTTAAATAGTGACGAGATAAAAAATGCTGAAGACATTTTGATAAAAAACATTCAAATCCAATCTTTTCCAAATGAATATGCAGCACTAAGAAATCAAAATGTAATTTCTAAAGATTCTAAATTGGCTGAACTAAATCCCTTTATAGATGATTCAGGTATTTTACGACTTAACAGCCGTTTACAAAATTCAAAGTTCCATTTTGAAGAAAAACATCCTATATTGCTTCCAGCCAAATGTAAAATCACCGAATTAATAATTAAGTTTGTTCATGAACGAATTGCTCATTCTGGAATTGCGCATACCCTTAACACTATAAGAAGTAAATATTGGATAATAAGAGGTAGACAATGTGTTAAATCAGTATTGAGTAGGTGCACCGTTTGTAAGAGGTATAGTTCAAGACCCGGTGCACAAGTGATGGCTCCATTGCCCACTGTAAGATGTTCCGAATCTCCACCATTCAACGTTTGTGGACTTGACTTTGCAGGACCTTTGTTCTGTAAAAATAGTGATACTAAACATTACATCCTTCTTGTGACATGTGCAGTCACTCGTGCGATTCATTTAGAATTAGTGAATAGTCTCGCTACTGAATCCTTCCTACTTGCATTTAGAAGATTCATCGCAAGAAGAGGATTATGTAAAATAATTTACTCAGATAATGCACAAACATTCAAGAGAGCTGAACAAGATTTGCAGAAAATTTTCCGTTTGATTAACCACCCTGACTTAAAGGATTATTATGCATTTCATGGTATCCAGTGGAGATACATAATTGATAGAGGAGCTTGGTGGGGCGGATTTTATGAACGTTTAGTACGCACAGTCAAGACTAGTTTAAGGAAAACAATTTCACGTTCTTCATTGACTATATGCGAACTAGAGACAATTTTAATTGAAATTGAAGCGATCATCAACTCGCGACCTATTACTTACGTTTATAGTGATTTTAATGAGCCAGTAGCATTGACACCAGCTCACTTTTTGGTGGGAAAACGGTTAACGTCATTGCCTCCTGTAAAGATTTATGATGAAGAAACTTCTAGTACCAGAGATATCTTGATTAAGAGATACAACTATCGTGAAAAGTTGCTGCAGCATTTTTGGAACAGATGGCGACAAGAGTACATTCTTAATTTGAAATCAGCGAATTCGATAATACCTGTGAAACGAGTTACCAACATAAAGGTGAATGATATAGTGCTCGTAAGTGATAAAAAATATCCTAGAAATATCTGGAAACTAGCTAAAGTGATTGAGGTCTTTACCGGACGTGATGATAAAGTTCGATCTTGTTTACTGAAAACAAGTACTGGTACCATAAAAAGACCAGTCCAGTTGTTACATTCGTTAGAAGTGAAATAACTTTGAACTGATAACAATAACTTTAAATTTTTGAACTTTAATCGCTTTAAAGAACTCTATTTCTTATACTTAATATCTGAATTCTAATTTCACTATTGTTTATTACTTGTCTTTATTAATTTTTTGTTTATTTGCAGTAAAATGCTTGTTAAAAATGAGAATTGTAAACATGTGAAAATTGTAAGTATTTTTTTTATTTATTTTTTATTTATTTTTTTTTATGATGAACATTAAAAGTTCATCGGGGGGGGAATTGTGTTGAAACTATTCTCTCCCAGCTGCTTAGCGCGCATCTGCACATGCGCTGTTTTTGTTTTGTTTTCTGTTCTCTTTTTCATCTGTGAGTCTGAATAAAGTATTGTGCTTGAGAAGGCGTTTTTTACATTGCGTCTTAAAACTATAATATAATGATTCGTCTGCCAAATAATGATTATAAAAGCTGAACCACCTCTGAACCGAATATTTATTACACCCATCAACCAGCTTTGAGTGCAGAACCGCTCGGCCACTGGTGGGCCTGTGATGCGAACCAAATAGCGTTTAATTTTCCGTATGAAGGTAAAGCCTTTTGCATAAAAGACTATCTAAAGTCAACGCGTGAAATATATTTTCTAGACACCATAGGCAAAAAAAAAAAAAAAAAAAAAAAAAAAAGACACCCTTATGTAATTTAAATTTACTCTTATTTATTTTTAATCTTAATTTATATATTTTGCGTATTTTTAATCTATTCTTAAGACCTTTCTGAAATTTGAATTATTTGCTGACTTATTTACGAAGTTATTTTTTTCGCAAATGTACAAAACTTTCAGGAATTTTTTATTTAGATATAAGTTTAATAGTGTTTCTTTATATTTTCTTATTCTTAGATCTATTGTTTAGTTGATTATAGATAAATTTGATATAAGGAGTTCGAATTTCAAGCTGAATGAGTGTAAAAATGAGGCCGCCATGCGAAACTGTCAAACGCGTTAGTGATGCCAAGTAAAAGGGCTGTGAATTTTTCAGATTTGATAAAACTATCGTGAATAAATTCTGTTATTCTGATAGGTGGTGGAATGTTCAGCTCTAAAACCAAATTTTTTCCATCTGATTTGAAAAGATCTAGCTTTTCATTATCACAATGCAAATCAAAGTATATATTTATTAAAAATCAACATTTTAGTGCCTTAACACGAGCACCTAATTTTAATTCCCATCTGCAAAAATTCCTCTTGGAAATTTTTGCATAATTTTATTTTAATAACATAAAGAAAATTCTTCTTTTATTTCTTCACAAATTCTGGTGGTAGTTTATTTTCAATGAGCGAAATTTTCTTGTCCCTGAAAGGGTTAAGGTGTTTTTATACAAAGTTAAAATCTTTAAAAATGGTTACTTTTAATTTACAATTGAATACACACATATTCCTTAAAAGAGAAAAAAAAATCAAATTGGTTTATGATTTTCGATTTTCTTCCATCCATTCCCCCCCCCCCTTAAATTTTGGGCAGTGTTTCAATTTTTTTGGTGGCCCTCCTTTTTCGGCGGCCCTAAGCGACCGCTTAGGTTCGCCTAATGGTAAAGCGGGCCCTGACCACGGAGCGCCATTAATAATAATTAGCAAACAGTTCACAAAAATCAACCTGAAATATATTTCTTATATCGAAATGATCCGAAGAAAAAACATAAATTGTATCTTTACAGGTTTTCAAACGCTAAACGGATATATACTTTGGAGGATACATAAAGTGGATACTTACTTTTGTGGCGTTAATTTTTCCGGTGGATAACAAAATTTTTTTTAGAAATAAGACAAAAAGAAATTTCCAGTAATTTGTTGTTTATTTTTATTACCCTGATCCTTAAGAAATAAGCGACAATTATCAATAAGATATTGACTTTTTATTTCTATAAAAATACGGGTCTTATATTTTGAGGTATGACGTGGATACTAACTTTTGTGAGTAACTGTATATCATCCGAATACAGTATTTGCTGTATAGCATTGCATCTATCATATTACGAGCTTTTATCACACCTAATAATACTTTATCTTATTCTTTCTATTGTTGAATTATTCATTTATTAATGTGTATTTCATTTTTATTGTGCACTTAATTTGTGATTTTTTCCAATTTTATACTTTAAAACTTTAAAATTTAACGGGAATTTTTTATAATTTTAAAATTATTGTTTAATGATTGAATGGAGTTCTTTTTTTTCTTTTTAATTAAGACTAAAGTAGTTAGTTAATTAGTTAAAAATTTGAAATTTATACTCTATTAATTATGGTGACTGGTTAAATTATTAATATAACAGTTAGCTTATTACCATGTTTTTATTAACTTCGATTCTTGTGTGTTTGTGTGTTTGTCAGGGACAAATCTTGCAATCGATTTTTAACTAACTTCCCGACTAGCTAGATTATAGACTAGCTAGATATTTGAAATTTTCAGGACAGCTCACAACACGGTGACAATACATTTTTTTAATAATTTTAGTCAACTATTGCAGGTGCCGCTGCCTTCGGTAGCGCTTATGATTCGACATAAAATTTATTTAACTAACTTCCCGACTAGCTAGACATTTGAAACTTTCAGAATAGTTCAGAACACGGTGAAAATACATTTTTTTAATACCTTTAGTCCACTGTTTCGGGTTCCCGCTGCCTTCGGCAACGTTATCAGTACAAAGCTTGCAATCGATTTTTCACTAACTTTCCGACTAGCTAGACATTTGAAACTTTCAGGATAGCTCAAAACACGGTGACAATACATTTTTTTTTAATACTTTTAGTCAACTGTTTCAGGTCCCCACTGCCTTCGGCAGCGTTTATATGATTCAACAGAAAATTTATTTAACTAACTTCCCGACTAGCTAGACATTTGAAACTTTCAGCATAGTTCAGAACACAGTGAAAATGCATTTTTTTAATATTTGTAACCAACTGCTCCGGGTTCCTGCTGCCTTCGGCAGCGTTACCAGTACAAAGCTTGTAATCGATTTTTCACTAACTTCTCGACTAGCTAGACATTTGAAACTTTCAGGATAGCTCAGAATACAGTGACAATACATTTTTTTGATACTTTTAGTCAACTGTTTCAGGTCCCTACTGCCTTCGTCAGCATTTATATGATTCAACAGAAAATTTATTTAACTAACTTCCCGACAAGCTAGACATTTGAAACTTTCAGAATAGTTCAGAATACGGTGACAATGCATTTTTTAAATATTTTTAACCAAATACTTCGGGTTTCTGCTGCGTTACCAGTACAAAGCTTGCAATCGATTTTTCACTAACTTTCCGACTAGCTAGACATTTGAAACTTTCAGGATAGCTCAAAACACGGTGACAATACATTTTTTTAATAATTTTAGTCAACTGTTTCAGGTCCCCACTGCCTTCGGCAGCGTTTATATGGTTCAACAGAAAATTTATTTAACTAACTTCCCGACTAGCTAGACATTTGAAACTTTCAGCATAGTTCAGAACACGGTGAAATTGCATTTTTTTAATATTTGTAACCAACTGCTCCGGGTTCCTGCTGCCTTCGGCAGCGTTACCAGTACAAAGCTTGTAATCGATTTTTCACTAACTTCTCGACTAGCTAGACATTTGAAACTTTCAGGATAGCTCAGAATACAGTGACAATACATTTTTTTGATACTTTTAGTCAACTGTTTCAGGTCCCTACTGCCTTCGTCAGCGTTTATATGATTCAACAGAAAATTTATTTAACTAACTTTCCGACTAGCTAGACATTTGAAACTTTCAGAATAGTTCGGAATACGGTGAAAATGCATTTTTAAAATATTTTTAACCAAATATTTCGGGTTTCTGCTGACTTCGGCAGCGTTACCAGTACAAAGCTTGCAATCGATTTTTCACTAACTTCCCGACTAGCTAGACATTTGAAACTTTTATAATAGCTCAAAACACGAGAGCAATGAATTTTTTTTTTTTTTTACTTTTATCCAATTGTTCCCACTGCCTTCGGTAGCGTTTATATGATTCAACAGAAAATTTAAAAACGTGGTATATAAAAAGATCTTTTTATCTTGTAATTATTTTTTATATAATGTTATATTCGAGTAATTTCTTGATCAGAGGTTTCAGTTAATTTGTCATGAAGAAATTAGAAAGAATTTTTTAAAACATATAAGCTGAATCTTTTCAATGTCTTAATTATTCACAGAAAACAGAGTTATTGCTATAGTGTGTCATGATTTGCGGAAAAATATTTTTAATTGTAATTTTTCCAGTCAAACCTTATACGTCCTAAATTTGAAATTTTTCTAGCAATTTTTACAAGAACCTACAAAAATATATGAAAGTCTATAAGAGGTATTCTTTTAAAACATATTTTTACTTTCTGTAATATTCATAAAAGAAAGTATTCGTAAAAACTTTAAACTTCTAGTCTTCGATGGATTTTATATGTTTAAAGATGTTTCACACATGATTTGACCATTCAGAAACTGGCTGTCTGTGTGTTAGACGTCGGCTGAAGCTATTGTATATATATACATGTGGGAAGTTCCGTGCACAGCCTACAGATGGCGCTGCCTCGGATGCGTATCATTGAACGAGATGACAAACGGAGGAGTGGAGATCTGGCTGCAGTGGAGATCGGTTGGGACCGTCAGCGCGAAGGCTGACAGGCCCATTTTCTGCTAATTAGAGCTTGTTGTGCTCTTGATAAGTGTGTAGAGCCATGGAGGGCTCATTACTTCCTTTTAACTATTTGATAGCACTCTGTTTTTGTGAATATAGCACGAGTAGGTGCTAAAATGTTGTCTTGTTACGGATATACTGTTCAAGAGAGTTTATTATGTGCTAAGCCTCGAAACCAGCTGTTGCTTAATTATACAAATTCTGCTATAATCATTTATTTCTTTGTGTATCTTGTGTTGTATATGTTTCGTAATAAACGTGTAGTCATCTAAGTCGCAACTCATCATTACCCCACCCCTAGACACCCAGCCAAGATTCTACAAGTGGGGACTCTGCCGCGATATTACCACCAACAAGTTATAAAAGGTAACTGTTATTGTTATATATTTATCATTCTGTTTGATAATACATAATAATGATTAATGCATAAATTGAGAAAAGAGTTTGAGTTACTATTTTGAATTAGAAATTAATGGTGAAATACTTTTGAGAACACTTTTGGTTTCACTGTGTGATGAAATTAAATAAATACATTACTTGAGAAGAATGAATAGAAATAAGAATTATGATTGAAAAAATATTCTGAGTAATCTTTTATAATTTTGCTTATTACTGTTTGCAATAATATTTTAACAATATTATAACAATATTATTTCAAAACGAAAGTGATAACAATTATTAAATATAGAACAATAATGATAATGGTGATATTATATGAAATATGTGTAATAATTAAGAAATATATAAGATGATCTAAATATTCTGTTGTATAATACAAATTGTTCTGCAGGTGGTTATTTAAAAATCATGATAATTTTGATTTGAGAACAAAAACCATAGAATCATTTTTTGAGAAAATTGTTCTCATATTATTTTGTTTCTATTTAAGTATGATATTAATTTGGTAGAAATATTGAAATATTTTTTGGTATAAATAATTATTTAGAGTTATAATGGCCCAAAACGTGTTACAAGGTATTAGAAAAGCAGATTTAAAAACAATTGCTGAAGAATTAGGCCTAACTGTTCCGGCGGAAGCTAAGGTACTTGAAATCAAAACTTTAATTGAGAGTTCTGATATTTATAAAAATGATTTAGAATTTGTTAGAGGTGTTATTAAAATGTTAGTAGAAGAACAAAAGTTGAAATCTGTAGAAGAACAAACCAAAATTGAGATAGAAAGAATTAAATTATCCCAGTTAGAAAAAGAAATAGAGTTACAGAATTTAAAGTTACAGGCTGCAGCAAATAATTCTAGTAATAATGTTGAGCAATCAAATTCAGAAACTACTTCACAATCATTAGAAAATTTAATTAGAAGTATTCGAACTTTAACCATTTCAGTACCTGAGAAACCGGAAGCTTTGCACTTATTTTTTCAATCCCTTGAAAAAGCATTCGTTTCTAAAAATGTACCGTCTAAATTTAAATCGGAAATATTGATTAATTTATTGGGAGATAAATGTAATCAGGTTCTTGCGTACGTAACCACCGAAGAAATTAACGATTATGAAAAAGTTAAGGAATTAATTTTAAGACAATTTCAACCAACGCCGCGTGAATGTTTAAGTAATTTTAAAAATGCGTTCCGTAATCCTTCAGAATCTCATGTCCAATTCGCTTCACGTCTAAGCGCTTCTTTTGATTACTATTGTAGATTGAGAGGGGTGAACGACGTTAAACAATTGTGTGATCTTATAGTTTCTGATAAATTATATGAAACGTTGGATTCTAGAACTAAGGAACATATTAGTGTTCGAGAAGGTCAAAATTGGTTTAAACCCAACGAATTAGGTCGGGAGTGTGATTTATTCTACTCTTCTAGAGGTAAATCGCTAATTGAAACTAATAATAATACGCGAAACGAAAGTTCAGAGAATAAGCGGTTTGTAAACAAAACTCCTTTTAGAAAGACACATTATAATAATAAAGATCCCATAGTACGTAATTCGGTATCTAATCAAACTCACGAAAAGCATGAAAGAATGTGTTATATTTGTGGTGCAAAAGGGAAAACATTTCATTTCGCTAGAGTGTGTCCTAAACGTAGTTCAGAGAAAAAAGAATTCCGTGAAAATCTTCCAACGAATTCAGTAGTTCAATCCGAAACAAGTCCGATTAACCTAATTGTTAATGAGCTCGAATATGTTGATATTTTAGTGGATGATATTCCACTTAAAGGGTTAAAAGATTCTGGTTCTTCGATTCTAATTGTAAATAAAAATAGCATTCCACAGACTAAAAATGTTATTTCTTCAACCACTCTAGTTAGCTGCTTTAATGAAAAGAAAGATGCAAATCTGACTGAATTTAAAATATCTTTACCTAATCATGATTCAATAAACATAATCGGTGCTTTATGCAACAATTTGACATGCGACGTAATTCTGCCTAATAATATCTTTCATATTTTGAAACAACAAAATAAAGAGGAAACACATGTTTCGAATTCCAGCGACGTAGCAGGGGGGAAAGAAAATTTTCCGAGTTCGGGGGAAAGCAATTTCGATGAAGCAGGTGAGTGTTCTTTTCCTGTATTCGATCGAAAGGAAAATGAGATAGATTCTTTTTTTTCAAATATGTGCAATTTTTCAGAAGAAGAAAAATTCGATGTCAGTTATATTTTAGATAAGTCGTTAAAAGAGAGATTAAGCGAATTAATAAAAAGTTATAAGCCAGTTAAAACAAAAAGTACTGATTTAAAAATGTCCATTATTTTATCTGATGATACACCAGTGTGCTTACGCTCTCGCAGATTATCATTTGTAGAGAAATCAGAGGTGGATAGACAAATTGACCAGTGGTTAAAAGATGGTATAATTAGAGAAAGTACTTCAAATTATGCTTCGCCAATAGTGGTGTGTAGGAAAAAAGATGGAGGAATAAGGTTATGCTGTGATTATCGTGCTTTAAATAAGAAAATAATTAAAGATAAATACCCGTTGCCAAATATTGAAGATTTATTTGATAGATTAGGGGAGGGTAAAGTTTTTTCGACGCTAGATTTAAAGAATGCGTTTTTACAAGTTGATGTAGAGGAAAAAAGTAGGAAATATACAGCTTTTGTGACCAATAATGCCCAGTATGAGTTTCTAAAAGTTCCCTATGGATTATGTAATAGTCCCTTAGTATTTCAAAGATATGTAAATTATGTGTTTAAAGATCTATTAAAAGATGGTACTGTAATTATTTATTTAGATGATATAATTATTCCATCTAAAGATGAGAATGAAGGGTTAGATAAATTAAAACGTGTGTTAGAAACGGCATCAAAATTTGGTCTAGAGTTAAATTTAAAGAAATGTCAGTTTTTGAAACGAAAGATCGATTTCTTAGGTCACATAATTGAGAATGGCACGATTAAACCCTCAGTAGAAAAAACTCTTGCAGTACAAAATTTCCCAGAACCCCGTAATGCTAGGGAAGTGCAGAGTTTCTTAGGTTTAACGGGTTACTTTAGAAAATTTATTCGTTCATATGCCAACATAGCAAGACCACTCAGTGACTTATTACGTGCTTCGAGCAAGAGCAGAAATTAGCTTTTCAAAAGCTGAAAGACATTTTATCTAATGCACCTGTCTTACACCTTTTTAAACAAGGCTATAAGTTAGAAGTTCATACAGATGCATCTAAATTAGGATTCGGTGCAATCTTACTACAAGAAGATGACGATGGACAGTACTATCCAATCCATTATATGAGTAAAAAGACCTCTGTACAAGAAGAAAAATACTGTAGTTATGAGTTAGAAGTGTTAGCGATAGTAGAAGCCCTTAAAAAATTTAGGAACTATTTATTAGGTAGTAAATTTAAAATTTATACTGACTGTCAAGCGTTCACTAAAACTTTAGATAAACGTGAATTGACACCTAAGGTAGCCAGGTGGTCTTTCCTGCTACAGGAATTCGACTACGAAGTAGAACATCGACCTGGTAAACAAATGCAACATGTTGACGCGCTTAGCAGACACCCTGTAATGGCTGTAAATACTGATACCCTTACTCATCGTATTGCTACTGCTCAAGAAAATGATGAGTTTATCAATACTATGAAATCTCTTTTACAACAAAACCAAAATGACGAATATGTGTTAAAAAATAATGTTTTATATAAAGTGTTAAATGATAGGGATGTACTAATTGTCCCAGAGACCATGCAACTTGAGGTCGTAAAGAAATGTCATGCCTTAGGACATTTTTCGGCTAATAAAACTGAAGAGTTAGTAAAAAGAGATTACTATTTTTCTAATATGAAAAAATGCGTAGATAACGTTGTAAAAAGTTGTGTAGAATGTATTCTCGTAAATAAGAAACAGGGAAAAGGAGAAGGTTTTTTTAACCCTATCCCTAAAGGAGATATACCATTATCCACGTATCACATCGATTTTGTGGGTCCATTACCAACCACTAACAAAAACTACAATCACATTTTTACAGTCATCGATGGATTTAGTAAATTTTCGTGGCTATATCCAGTCAAATCAACTTCTTCAGCAGACGCCTTGCAAAAATTAAAACAGCAAGCTGCTATTTTTGGTAACCCCGCAAGAATAATATCTGATCGTGGACCTGCGTTCATATCTAAGGAGTTTGCAGATTACTGTAAATCAGAGGGAATCGAACATGACACCATCACAACCGGAATCCCAAGAGGGAATGGTCAAATTGAGAGACTTCATCGAACAATCATTCCTGTATTATCCAAGTTATGTATAAATGACCCTAACAAGTGGTACAAGTTTGTTGAGGCTGTTCAGAGAACTATTAATTAAACCACATCGAGAAGTACCAAAAGAACTCCTTTTGAACTACTCACTGGAGTAACAATGAGAAGGAAAGAAGATAAGAGAATACTAGAACTTCTCGAAGAGGAAAGGATAAATTCCATGCTTGATAATCTTAACACCATTCGTGAAGAAGCAAGAAAAAACATTCTTAAGATTCAAGAAGAAAATCGCCGATGTTACAACAAGAAGAGAAAGAAAGCCCATGTATATAAAATTAATGATCTAGTTGCCATCCAGCGAACTCAGTTTGGAACCGGCATGAAACTAAGACCAAAATTCTTAGGTCCTTATAAAGTTGTGCGAGTAAAGTCCAAAGACAGATATGAAGTCGAGAAGATAGGCGATCATGAAGGACCTATACATACTAGTACTTCTGCAGACCATGTGAAATTATGGTCCACAAACTAAATAGACTGAACTAAATGGACTGATAAACTTTACAGAAAAAGTTAACTGTGAATTTTTATGTACATAATTTTTTTTAATGTCTGTTTCTCTTTTTTGTTTTTTTTTCTTTTAATTGTATTTTGCAGATATCCTTTAGTATCCCAGGTTGGTTTACGGTGAGGTCACCGCAACATCAGAATGGCAGAGCGTTGTGGGAAGTTCCGTGCACAGCCTACAGATGGCGCTGCCTCGGATGCGTATCATTGAACGAGATGACAAACGGAGGAGTTGAGATCTGGCTGCAGTGGAGATCGGTTGGGACCGTCAGCGCGAAGGCTGACAGGCCCATTTTCTGCTAATTAGAGCTTGTTGTGCTCTTGATAAGTGTGTAGAGCCATGGAGGGCTCATTACTTCCTTTTAACTATTTGATAGCAGTCTGTTTTTGTGAATATAGCACGAGTAGGTGCTAAAATGTTGTCTTGTTACGGATATACTGTTCAAGAGAGTTTATTATGTGCTAAGCCTCGAAACCAGCTGTTGCTTAATTATACAAATTCTGCTATAATCATTTATTTCTTTTTGTATCTTGTGTTGTATATGTTTCGTAATAAACGTGTAGTCATCTAAGTCGCAACTCATCATTACCCCACCCCTAGACACCCAGCCAAGATTCTACATACATATATATATATAAAGGGGAGAAATGTGTGAAGTAGTTTCAAACATCGTGTCAATATATATATATATATATATATATATATATATATATATATATATATATATATATATATAATAAAATAAAATAAAGAATAATAAATTTGTTCTTTGTTTTACATAAGAAATTAATTTAAAAGAGAAGGTAATTTGTTTTCAAATTAGTTAGAGGCTTATTAAAATAGTTTCCATTTCGATTCATTGAAAAAAGGATTAATTTTAATATATATTAATTATGGAAGTCTGTTTGAAAATGCATCTTCATAAATCAAAAGTTCATTTTTTAAATCATAAATGTAACGCATAATTAAAATTTCATTTATTTAAAATGTATAAATGTAATTCTTTATTATTAATTAATCTTTAAAATAAAATAGAAAACTTAAAATTCAATACATTAAATAAAATTGACAAAAATAAAATAAAATTGTTCTCAGTTTTAATAAAAAGATCTTCCCATTGAAGAATATTTTCTGATGCAAGAATTCTTTGAAATTACGTTAGATACATGCACATAATTATTTATTTCATTTCCTGTCTTGGAGACTGGTGGTCTGTTGGCGAAACGATTCCGCCAAATACTGGGTTATCATTTTTGGAACCCGTCATTAAAAATTCAAAATTTTGCATTGCTTTCAAGCCGCAAGTAAGAATTCGGATTGGCAATTATTTGGCTGCGGTTTCGCTAAGGGGTTTGCAGGAATACCTGATTTGGCTACTTGAATCGTGCGCGCTACTTGAAAACCTGATTAGTTCGACCGCAGCTAGCGTTAAGTAAATACGTAAAAATTTTATCCTCCCTCTCTCTCTCTTGCTCCATCATTTTTGTAGATCATCCCTGAAAGCTCTTACAACCTAATTAAGGTTTGGAAAATAAACTCATTTTTAACCGACTTCAAAAAAGAAGGAAGGTTCTCAATTCAAACCGTATGTTTTTTTTTTATGTTTGTTAGTTCATAACTTCTGAACAGATGCTCCAATTTTAATACTTTTTGTTTTGTTGAAAAGGTCTTGGTCTGACATAGGTCCCATTGTAATATCTTTACGATCTAAAGAAAATACAGGGTGCCCAAAAAATAAGTTCCAACTCTTTTAACTGCTAAACGGCTGCAGCTATAGTGATAAAAATAGTATGTAAGTATAGCAAAGTGGCCATGCAGTACAAGGTTATACCGCATGCAGCGCCACCTGGTGGAAAATAGCGGAGTTAGTGATCTATCTCGAAAACGGTTCTAGTGAATTACATTGTTGAAGAGTATCATCGATTTAGTACAAAAAGATAGTTTAGACATCCATGCTAGCGTTCCTATCTCGGAAACGGTTCAAAACAGGGGGAAAAAGTGAATTACAAAATTGCAGTGCATCATCAATTTAGTACGAAAACATAGTTTAGACATTGATGCTAAAAATACAATGCTAAAAACGTACATTTGTTTGTTCGCAATTTCTTACACTATGCACACCTGAACTACATTGCACACGTTGTAGCGTAGCTGGTGAGACATACGCTATATAGTTCAAAATACGGTTACTTGATACTTCTTGTTTTGTTGTAAAGATCTCGGTCTGAAGTAGGTCCCATTGTAATATCTTTACAATCTAAAGAAAATAAAACGCCATCTGATGAAACAATCTGATTAGTATACTCTAAGGCTCCTATATATACGAGCTGGCGCATCAGGCATTTTGTTGCCTTAGGGTTGCCACGTGTACCCAGCGTGTTTCTCTGATAAACAAACGACAAACATTTTTTTTTATCGTCTTACGTTACTTTAAAGTAACTTGTTTTATTATATTTCATAATTTTAGGTAAGTAGACGATGATATGGAAGTTTGTTTAGCGATAAACTGCTATAATCATTCAAGAAGTGAATAAAAAGTGTTCACAGAAATTCTATTACGGTGTATTTGAGTTTTGGCGACATTTTGTGAAAGAAACAGAAACCGCCCTAACAACACATCTTACCCCAGTACATCCATAGGATATCCTCAGAATAAAATGACATCCTGAGAATGTACTGTGAAAAAAATGTTTTTTAGGAATATCATTGTTGCTCATTGCTCTTATCTTGACCGGATTAGCTTCAGATCAAGATTTATTAAAATCATTATGCAAGCGATAAGGACGCCAAGCAGGAATGCTGTCCTCTTTGGAGGCAAAAAAATGGCGGTGATGCGCCGGCCTATTATTTTATTTAGGGGCTCTAGTATACCCCTATCTCAAAAACGGTTCAAGATGGGAGAAAAGTTAATTACGAAGTTGTAGAGCATCATCGATTTACTACGAAAATACAGTTTTTAGACATTATTGCTAAAAGTAGAACACTTAAAACGTGCAGTTGTTTGTTCGCAATTTCCTTCACTGTGCACACTTGAACTACATTGCACACTTTGCAGCGTAGCGGATGACACGTATACTCTCTGGTTCAAAGTACTGTTACTGTAAGCGGTCGCATCGATTAGCGCAAAGTCGTTTTCAACCAACTTCAGAAAGGAGGGTGTTCTTAATTCGAGCTATATGTCGTTGTTGGTGTTTGTAAGCTTACAACTTCGTAAGAGATGCTCTAATATTAACGGACTTCGAAAAGGAGGAGGTTCTCAATTTAAAGCGTATGTTTTTTTTTTTTTTTTTTTTTTTTTTTGTTGTTGTTGTTAGCTCATAACTTTTGAACGGATGATCCGATTTTGATACTTTTTGTCTTATTTTAAAGGTCTTGGTCTGAAATAGATCCCATTGTAATATCTTTACTATCAAAAGAAAATACAGGGTGCCCCAAAATGTCAGTCATAACTCTTTTAACAGTTGAACAGCTGCAGCTATAGTCATAAAATCGGTATGTAGGTACAGTACATGTGCTACGCGATTCAACCGCCTACAGCGTCACCTGATGGAAAACAGTGCAGTTAGCGTTTATATCTCGGAAACGGTTCAAGACAGGGGAAAAAAGTAAATTATAAAATTGCAGAGCATCATCGATTTAGATTATATCCGCAAAGATAGTTTAGATATTAATGCTAAAAACAGAACGCTTAAAACGTGCATTTGTTTGTTCAAAATCTCCTATTTTGTGCACACTTGAACGACATTTCATATGTTGTAGCGTAGCGGGTGACATTTATGCTACGTAAAGTTCAAAGTATGGTTATTGTAAGCGGTCACATTGATTAACGCATAGACGTTTTAAACCGACTTCATAAAGGAAGAGGTTCTCAATACAAACCATGTTTGTCATTGTTTTTGTTGTTGAAATTTGTTACCTTATAACTTCGTAAGAGATTATTTAATTTTAATACTTTTTTTTGTGGTCGTAATGATCTGCCTGAAATAGGTTTCTTTATGAATTCATTAAGATATAAACAAATTACAGTATACTTACAAAAGTCTGTTCTCATTCTAACTGCTGAACGCATGCAGCTACACTGGTAAAGACAGTATGTAAGTATCGATGTTAAAACTTCTGTCCGTCAACTGCAATGCATATTTTGCTCTTTGTTTGAACTTTACGCTGCGCAATTTCCAACGCAGCGGGTGACACGTATTCACTGTAAAGTTCAATATATATGCCTAACACAATTTTTGGTTACGAATACAGCGTATCCGTTATTTACATTTCTAAAGACATTTTAACTTAACGTATGTTCATTCAATAGATAGTTTTTTCTCATATCCGATAAAGGCGAGAAAAGTGACACAACTTAAAAATGCAGCAATTGAGAAAAATCAACTGAAAAATAACTTGATAAGAATAAAACTGCCACAACTGTCTACCGAGTGGATAACTTTCTAGATGGAGATGTAACTTTTTTGTTCACATTGGGTGCATTTCATGTATTTTTCAGTGACATAAACCATTTTTTGAGTTATATCACTTTTCTTGGAAGTTGTGATTTGTGAAACTGCCGTCGAATATCTTTTGGTGTTCTGCTATATGAATAAGTTTTCACTGAAAAGAGACAAAATAAAATATTAAAAAAAAAAAAAAAAAATAGAACCGACTCCAAAAAGCAACTAATATTCAAACAACTAAAAAAAAAAAATCGATATGAAATGAAATTGTAAATTGATCTTAAAAGTATAAAATATTTTCCTTCGCCAAACAACCTATAACACTACAATTAATCATAACTTTTGAAGTAGGTGCAAAATTAATTAAAATTTGATACCCTTAATCAATACAAAAATCAAATCCTATTCAAAATACACATCTCACATTGTCACCTGCAAAACGCAGCCCAAAACTATTTTGATTCAAGAAAACGATTTCGTAAGCAGCAAAAGTTGACGAAGATGCTGGTATCTGACGTATATATTATGAAAATATACATATTTTTGCACTACGTTTTGATCGCCAAATCCAAAAGCCACCAAGAATGATAGTTATCAAAGTTATACCAAATTTTCAATGCAAACTCTGACTTCGTAGAAACATAAATACCGCACTGTGAAGAATGTTTACTGTTCTATGTAGATGCTGCTAATGGACCAATTGTATACAGTGATAAAATAATGAAGGAAATGTGAAAATGGATCATTCGAGACAACAGCATTTGTTGCTATCGATCTAAAAACAAACCTTTAAAAACTAATTCAATTTTATTTAATTTTGTGCCGACTTCAAAAGTTATTATTAATTGTAGTGTTATAGGTTGTTTGGCGAAGGAAAATATTTTATACTTTTAAGCGCAATTTACAGTTTCATTTCATATCGATTTTTTTTTATTTTTTTTAGTTGTTTGAATATTAATTCCTTTTTGGAGTCGATTCTATTGTTTTACAAAAAGATTTTATATGATGTGACTTTCAAGATAGCAAATAAATAAGTCCTTCCATTCCTTTTAATACCTTTTTGTGTCCTGTATTTTTTTTTTTTTTTTTTTTTTTTTGCCATACAACGTTATGATGCTGCCAAAGACACGTATGAACAATAATTCATGCATGGTAAAAAAAAAAAAAAAAAAAAACATATAGAACCCATATATTGGTGATTTCCCGACCGTCGCTATTTGCCCATAGTTTTTTTTTTAGTGCAACGTTATATTTACTCAGCTGAACCCAACATATGGCATACAGTCGGCAGCAAAAGTGTCCGAACACTAGACAATAATTCCGATATGAGAAAAGTACACTTAATACTATTTTGTTAAATAAATCCTTCTCGAATCATGTTCTTAGACTGACTAAGAACATGACCCGATAAGGATTCATTTATAAACACATTATCAAGTCTAGTTAACTCTTACCGCAAACCCCCCCCCCCCCAAAAAAAAAAAAAAAAAAAAAAAATCAAGCAAAATAGCTTTCAATCATAAGGATTTTATTACTTGTTTTTAATTCCACGTACAGTCGGTAACAAAAGTCTCCGAACACTAGCAAAAATTCCTATATGAAAAAACTACACTTACAAGGAAACTCTTTGAAGTGGTAATCGCTGATTTTCTTGAAAAAAAAATACTGGCATAAGATTTAATCATAAATAGTATTTTCCTAAAATATTAGCTGCTGAGTCGCAATAGATAATCTAGAAAAAAATTATTAAAAATGAGAACATGTGTGCAATATTTCCAAAAAAGCGCTTGTTTGGTGACTGCATTCTCGAAAATTTCATTGCTATAAAGATTAAATAGATGTAGATGTTCTACTTTCTCTTTGATAGGCAAACGAAGTCCATTCGCAGTCGAGCACTTGAAAATTAAGAAGAGATTAACAAAAACCTGATAATTTACCAGATTTTGACTTACTTAGTTGAAATTCTAAATAACATTTAACATTTCAATTAAGTAAGCTGTTTCAATGACAATTGCGAGTTCATTAACGCCAAGTTTTTAATAACGACATTTAAAAAAAGTTAATGATCAGGGCTTTTATATAAATTGAAATAAAACAGAACATTATATACTAATGCACAGTGCTGTTTATTTCAAACCAAAATGAGAGAATCTCAAATCAGAACACATTTTTTTTATTAGACATTCAGCAATACGAAACTTCGACGAACAAACATCTCCACAGAAAATGAGTTGAGGAAGTTCAACATCTCATTAGAGCTACGCATGGGTAATTGGAGACGGTGTACGATTCTACCCTAAATTTTGTCCGACGATAAGCAAAGAATTAGCAAAGTGCGAACATAAAATGACTCGCTCTTAGCTCGGTCAACGTTGAGGTTGAATCGATTCTATATTACATTGGAGCTAATTAGTGGGAAATTGACGACGGTCTAGGACACACCCCTAGGGGTGGTCCGGAGACAATATGTACAATTTTGATCTCCGCGATTAAGGGTGGCACATCCGCTTCGGTATCCCCTATTGTGTTATTTTTTTATGGAGTATAGAGAATATGGAACCCACGGCGGATTCTACGTACCCTCTACCATTAACGTATACGACAATCTTTTATCATTTACAGTATAAAATTTGCAATTCTCAAACATTAATTTCGTTGCTCTGCGAATTGAGCTACCTCGTCTCATTTGAGAAAGATGCAGCCAGGAAAGATTTAAGCCAACTACACGCTATTTAAACTTAAGATGGACGTGCTTAATCGTAGTATTGAAGTTGATTAAGTTTTACAAATCTTTGATGCTACACAGTGGGCAATTGGCGACGATCTGGCACTCACCCCTAAGGAGGATCCGGCATGTCTAACAGAAAATATTGCTTCTTTAAAATATACATTAAATATTTCTTTTTTTTTCTTTCGTTGAAAAAAGAATAACAGATGCCTCTCGAAGTCTTCTAAAACTTATGTACAGTCGGTAACAAAAGTGTCCGAACACTAGCAAAAATTCCTATGTAAAAAAAGTACACTTCATACGGTTTTGTTAAATACATCCTTGCCGAATCCTGTTCTTAGTCAGTGTGAGAACAGGATTTGACAAGGATTTTTTTAACAAAACAGTATTAAATGTACTTTTTTTACATAGGAATTTTTGCTAGTGCTCGGATACTTTTGTTACCGACTGTACATCCGATTTGACTCGACATCCCCCTGTAAATTTCGTCTGATCAGGACAAATATTACACAACAGGATTACAATACCAAAAAAAAAAAAAAGAACCACTCAGCGCAAGGGGCAGAATCCAACCCCTTTTTCTACCCACGAAAGAGATTAGCGAGGGTGACGTACTTATTCAGTCACGGAATACCCGCATTCAGCGTAACAATTATTTTTGAAACTGCAAGATTTCGCTGTTAATAATTATTTAAGATTGTACTGCATATTTTTACAATTTTTTTTATAATATTATTCTTAAACTTATATATATATATATATATATAAACTGCCAGAAGTGTAATAAACCATGAAGTAGTAGTAATGCACATGCTTTTTCAATTTTAAATAATCCCCTCCGCGAAGGATCAAAATTGTGATAGCGCGTCTACGGACCATCCCTAGGAATGTATCCCAGACTGTCGCCAACTGCCCGCTTCATAGCTCTAGTGCGAATGAAAACCTACTCTACTTCAAAACATTTTAAATATTTTATTTTTGATTTATTTATTTCAGTATTAATTAAATCAAGTATACTCAAAATCAAATGTTCAATCAAATATTCAAATATCATATATTATAATTCAGATTAAATTTTTAATCGCCAGCAGATTTATATAAATGCATATGCCGAGTATTCCAGACGTTCAATTACTCTAGATTACATGTAAATGTTATCTCAAGTAATGTAAAATGGGCCCTCCGTGGCCGAGTGGATAAGTCACCACACTGCTAATCGCCTTCGAGCGTAGGAGAGCGGGTTCGATTCCCGCGCTGGCCCTGGGTGTTTTCTCCAATTCTTCGTATTGTAATTCTGTCATGTGCTATCTGTCGTTATCTGACGAAGATTTACAAGCGGACTATATGTCAAGCATACAAAACTGATATATATGTTATCAATCTCCAAATGTAAAATTAAATCTGAATTTGTAATTGGATTATTTTAAATATATGCAATATTGAAACATTACATAGAATAATGGAAAATATTATATCTAACACGAAACATAATGTCACTTTTTGTAAATAGAAACTTCTAGATTTCAGAAAATATATTGAGTGTTGAGTGGGTTTTAACGTCGCACTATAGCTACGCAGTGTGAAATTGGAGATGGCCTTGTATTAACTCATAGGGATATTCTGGAGACATGCCATCATAATTTCGATCCTCCGCGGAGGGGATGGATTCCTTGCTTCAGTAACCCTAGAGCGATAGAAAACACAACTCTCCTATAGTGAAGTTCCTTGGCATCACTGAAGGAAGGTTAATGTGATTTGGCGATGACTTTTTTCGTATTTGGCGTTCAAAACGTAAAGTTTAATAATTTTTTACAGCTTTCCTGTTGCGATTCAGCAGCTAATTTTGTTACAAGTGAATTAAGTATAGTGTAAATTATTTTCTGTAATTTTTTTAAGAAAATCGGTGATTGCCACTTGGAAGAGTTCCCTTCTTAGTACAGCTTTGTTAAATAAATCTTTGTCGAATCCTGTCCTTAGTCAGTTTAAAAACAGGATTCGACAAATATTTATCTAACAAATGTGTATTAAATGTACTTTTTTATAGATTAATTTTTGCTAGTGTTCGAAGTATTTTGTTACCGACTGTACGATATGAGCATTCAACTGACGTTTAAAACGTACAGCCAGCAGCAAAATTATTAAAGCATTAGTATTAATTCCTACTTAAGAGTGTGAAATCGCTGATTTAGCATGATGAATATCGATTTTGAAGAAACCTAGCATATTCCTGGGTTAACTTCAACGGTAAAATTTAGTAAATATGTCTGTCAGTGATCTGTACTCTACTTTGAAATACTGAGCGAGCAGGGGAAAAAATTTCAGTTTCTACTCTTATTTAAAGTGCATAATTCTGCCCTGCGGATTTCGAAACATATCCTTTCCGCGAAGAATACTGCATTTTATATCATTCAGTAGGTGTTTTCGCTGCTTATTTCGGGCTCAATGGTTTGGGTAGGTTCCTTAATTTTGCTTAAGCAAACTTTTATGATAAAAATTTCTTTTATGTTGATATTCTCTGTACTTAAGGTATGGACACCAGTAGTGGACACTTTAAGAGCATTTCCCGGATATTTTTTGTGTAACTTTCTTAATTTTATAGACTCAGAAAATAATTAATGTTTCACACCTTTATTAACTCTCTCTTTGCATGAGTGTATTAATAAAACTGCTAATTGTACCATTTTTGTATGGAAAAATAAAAGAATTCGGAGAACTTAAAATGAGCCAGTATTGGACCACTTTTTGTACCAATAGTGGACACCCTTGATTGATGAAATCGTTTCAGTACGTTTTATGTCATACAAGTGCTACATTAGCGACAATTGGCGACCGTCTAGGATACACGTCTAAGGTAGGCCATAGATTATTATACAGATAGGACACTCCCGTATATTCTTCGGTAACCGGAAATTGACTGCAACGACCCTATTGTCAACGGCTGTAAGTTTCTCGAGCTCTCCAGCTTACGCAGTCGCTCGTCTTATTTTTATTCTATCTATGTTCATATCGTAATATTAATGCAACGTTAAACCCAACATCCAACCGACTAACCATTTATTGATGTTTACATTTGGACTTTGTTATTGTTTACGAATTTGATTGTCGCAAGAAATTTGTTTTAAGAAGCAAGTACTAAATATGAAGCAAATAAATTTCGAAAATATACATAAACCAGAAATATTTTTTTCATTTTAGAGCATTGTGTATTATTTACACCAAGCAATGATAAATATTTACGATTTCATACCATACTGCTATTTCAGCATTACATTTTGTTATATTAATTTGTACTCTTGAACACGAATGTGTTTGGAAAAATTTATTTTCAAACATAATAAAAATTAGTTTTATTTCTTAGAAAATAGCTGTGAATGTTATGATTTTGTAAATTTAAAAGTAGTAGATAAAGTGAAGGAAGAAAACTGCACATACGTTTTCGTTGGCAACTTTATTATTGTTTACAAATTTGATTGTCAAAAGCAATTTATTTTAAGAAGCAAGTGCTAAATATTAAGAAAATAAACTTTGAAAATATACATAAATTAAAAACATTTTTTTTCATTTTAAGGCATTTTGTATTATTTAAACCAAGCAACGTTAAATATTTAATGATTTCATACTGCTATTTCAGAATTACAGTTTGTAATTTTAATTTGTACTTGAATATGAATATGTTTCACAAAGAATATTTTTAAACATTATAAAAAATAATTTTTATTTCTTAGAAGAATAGCTGTGAATGTTTTGAGGATAATTTTGTGAATTCAAAAACAATAGAAAGTGAAGAAAAAGAAAACTTCCCATACTAACCTGCTACTAACTACTTGCGAAATAGAAAAACAATTTTCGATCAAAGATGCTATTCATGTAGACTTAACACATGTAGTTCCCCTCTGTTGACACTAGTGGTGCTACTAAATTTCCGGTTCGCGTTTTAGCTTCACTGTCCTATCTGTATGATAATCTGTGAGGTAGGCAGACCAGATCAATGTACCTTTATAATAGAGAAGCATTAAAAATTGCTACAATTATCAAATCATGGACGTATTTTTTCATTCCTGACAAATAAAGACTAAAATTAAGGTGTTATTGATTTTTAATTTAGTTTCTACAATTTTTTAAATCTTAGAAAAATGCCTTCAAAAAAAAGGGGCGTCCACATTTGTCCCCAGAAAATGGGGACGTTTGGTCATTATAGTCTAAGAGTGGTTTGAGGTCATGCCATCACAATTTTGATCCTTCACTTAGGGGATAATACACACTTTTGAATTTTTGCTTTAAAATAAAGTGACCAAAAGCCACATTTCATGGGTACTTTCCTCACTTTTAGCAGTGTGTCTCCAAATACATAAATACCCAATGAGAACGACATTTAGGGTTGAGGCTTGAATGAGTTTTACGGCGCAATGGTGCTATGCTATGGACAAACGGCGGAGATCAGGGATCACATCTAGGAGTACATACAAATGAAACACTTCCAGTTGCAAAGCCTTTTGCAGGCGTTCCAAATGTATGACAGCAGTCGGCAGAAAAAGTATCCGAGCACTAGCGAAAATTCCTATATGAAAAAAGCACACTTAACACTGTTTTGTTAAATAAATCCTTGTTGAATAATGTTCTCAGACTGACTAAGCACAGCTATTTGACAAATCTGCATTAAGTGTACTTTTTTTACATAGGAATTTTTGCCAGTGCTCTGTTACATTTGCTACCGACTGTATTTGTAAAAAAAAACTTGCAAAATTTACGTCATCGAAATTGCAAGCTTTCCGTTTGTATGTAACTCCTAAGGACTATCCAGAAATATGCTATCACAGTTTTGGTTAGCTGGTTGGTTTAACGTCGCACTAGTACTGCGCTATGGGTAATTTCATTACAGATCTGAACCTTCATTAAAGATATTACTCCCCTGCTTCGGTGACGCTCGAAGGTATTATTTTGGATAGGATGGGTGGATTGGTGGATGGATGATTGGGATTTACGTCGCACTAGTGCTGCGAAGATGGGCAATTGGCAACGGTCTGGGACACACCATTAGAGATAGTCCTATTTTGGATGGGAAACGTTAAAATGGTAAAAATACATTTCAGTTAATTCATTTTTTTTTTTTTTTTTTTTTAACATCGTCATTTTCTTTCATGTCCTGATATCATTTCCGACTTTTTCTTTATATCATTTGTGTCAGGTAAATCCTTTAAATTTTTATGCAAAGAAAACACATTTCTTTATGCAAAGAAAACACATTTCTGACAATAAGAATAAATTAAGTTTCATATAGTGTATTTATATGTATAATGTCAGATTTTTAAAGCGAAATATACTGATGAAACGTCAGTAAGAAATTTTTAGCCTCAAAACTACTAGAACTGCGATTGTGTGTATTTAATGCATTGAGTAATGATAGATGAAGAGTACCGATTCCCTATACTGACTATAGAGTAAAATTCCGCTAAATCACGATTTTCTCGGGGATAATTGATTTCTTGGCATCTGGTTCCTGGGATTTTGTATGTTTTAAATATTTTGTTCCCTTACTACCAAAAACCTTAAAGAAAAGTCAAACAGATCATCTTTCAATGAATAACATCCAATCCATGGGGGATAAAAATTGTGATGGCAAGTGTCCGGACCAGCTCTCGGGTAAGTCTCAGACCATTGCCAATTACAGTCGGTAACAAAAGTATCCGAGCATAGAAAAAATTCCTACATAAAAAAAGTACTCTTAACCCTTATACCGGAACATCGGTCTCTGAGACCGCTAAAGGTTAGGCTTAGTGTAGGTACTTGCGGATGCATATTCCTAGAATAGAGTACCGGCACGTTTGGCGATAAATGTTGAAGACGCCAAGTCTATCTAACTGCAGCACTAGTGCGACGTAAAAAACACTCAACCTGTAGAGGATGGCATATCTCAGAACAACCCTAGGGATGAGTCCCGGACCGTTGTCAATTGTTCACAGCGTGGCACTTGCACAACGTAAAATCTGTTCAAACCACTGAGCTGAAGAACAACTGGAGCAAATGCTTCCAATACTTTTACACAGTGCTCGTGCGTGCCAGTTTTTCTTGAATCGTTCGCCTGCTTTGCATGGTAAGCAACATTTGTCGGGTCGTCTATTACTATTATAATCTTTAAAGAATTAAAATTTAAAATTGTAATGTCATGTTTAGCATATGGTTGTTCGAACAGACAACCTTTACACAATTTTACTTTGAAATATAAAGATATCAAATGCTTTTTGCCATGCAACGCTCCGAAGACAAACCTTCAAAAAACGGCACGCGAAAACCGGTCTAGCATTTCCTCCAGTTGTTCTTCAGCTCAGTGGTTCAAACAAGGAAGCTACCCTTTGGGGTTGGAAGAGTGAGCAGGACCCGGAGCCGCTTAGTGTTGAAGGTTGTTTGGTTGTTTGGATGGGTTTTGCGTCGCACTAGTGCTGCGCAATGGGCAATCCCCTTAATGTTGAAAAAAAGAACATGTAAATTGTTAGGAGAATATTAGGAATCTCAATTTTTGAACGCTAACAGACACATTACGTAGAAATGTCAATAATTGCAAATTCTTTCTAAAAGTTTTGTTTTTTAAGTTTGATTGCTTTTCTTAGTACAGTAGATAACAAAAGTCTCCGAACACTAGCAGAAATTCCTATGTAAAAAAGGTACACTTAATACAGTTTTGTTAAATAAATCGTTGTCGAATTCTGTTCTTAGTCAGTCTAAAAACAGGATTAATTTAACAAAACTGTATTAAGTGTACTTTTTTCATATAGAAATTTTTGCTAGTGTTCGGAGACTTTTGTTACAGACTGTATAATACCAAACTTCACCGACAGGCGATGCTATTAAGTGGGGAAATATGCTTCGACAATTGATGATTATTTAAATTCCATTTTCACATTTAGAAAATTTCACAACCATTAAATTTGCACTCGTTTTCTAAAAAAGTTTAATTATTTTTATTTTTAAATTTTATTTTTGAATTAAAATAATAATAATAATAATAATAAATAAAAAAAATAACTGCACTTTTTTTTTTCGTATGTGTGTGTGTGTGTGGGGGGGGGGGGCTAGAAAATAAAATGCGAAAAACCAATTTTCGGAAAAAGAATAATAGGTAATGGGTATTGTGGAAACAGATATCCTCACAGAATAACATTGCTTTTGACTGCTGGCAAGAGTACAGTCGGGAGTCGGCAGCAAAAGTATTCGAGCACCAGCAAAAATTCCTATGTAAAAAAAGTACGCTTAATACAGTTTTGTTATATAAATCCTTGTCGAATCCTGTTCTTAGTGACAAACTGCCAAAAGTAGTGACTGTCTCCAATAAATTGGGACATTCAGTCACTTTAGTCCACTCCCTAAATTCAGGACATTTGGTCACCCTAGTTTAAATATTACATGACAGCTACGTAATGAGCAATTGGTGAAAGTCTAGAATCCACCCCTACAAGTGGTCCAGGACGAGGCATGTCATTACCATTGTGTGTACCAGCAAAAGTATCCGAGCACTAGCAATAATCCCTCTCAAAAGAAAAGTACACTTAATACTGCTTTGTTAAATAAACCCTCTCGAGTCATGTTCTTAGTCAGTCTAACAACATGATTCGGCAAGGATTTATTTAACAAAACAGTGTTAAGTGTAATTTTTTGGCATCAGAATTATTGGCTAGTGCTCGGATACTTTTGCTGCCGGTTGTACAAGAAAGCTGAGCAATCACTAATGGCCGTATTCACCATTAACTTCAACTCCCGGTTCAATGCAAAATCTTGAAAAGCGTCTAAGGGCAGTGTACAGCTTGGCATGAAAATTTGGCATGCTGTTTCTGCCATCTAGCGTCGAGGATTTCATATAATGTTTGATTGGTTATTTTCACTTAAAAAATCTGAAAATAACTATACCGCTAGATGGCAGAAACAACACGGCAAAACTTGCTTAAAATTTCAACCCCGCTTTTATAGGATTTTTAAATTTTCATGTTCAACCGGGAGTTGAAGTTATTGGTGAATAACAGCCTTAGACACGCGAATGTACTCTTTGCACACATGAAAAAAAAAAAAAAAAATAATAACTGGGTACCCATCATTAAGCAGAGTACGGATTCCCTATATTGTCTATGGAGAAAAATTTCCGGAACATCACTACGGTTTTTGCGCCTTCTTTTGGTAATAATCGCTTTCTTGGCAACTGGTTCTTGGAATTTTGCACATTTTAAATGGTTTGTTACTCTTACCACCGAAACTCCAAACAAAAGTCAAACGGAACAGCTTTCAAACAATAACAAAGATTAGGTTACTTGCTTTCCATTTCAGCTTGTGTAGGTTTTGGTATATGTTTAATTTACACCCAATCGAAATATGAAACAGCGATAACAAAGATGGAGGAAACTTGCGTTGGTGGAATTTTCATGTCGGTTTGTTGGATGATTTGACTGAATGGTGGAGATCTGATGTTGGAAAGTAAAAAAGTTACTAATCCGGTGTCAACTCTATTATCTTGTCGATGGTACCGCTTGTGAATGCATGTCAAACTGCACGAAATCTGGTAACTCAGTAATCGAAACAGGGTGGCAAAATTTCTTCGAATCCGAGCACAGACTCATTTCCTGCAGTTCGAAAAATAATAAGAAATTGTTTATTTATAATTTTTAAATACTGTGGTTATTTTGAATTCAAAAATCAACGCCGTAATTACATTCTTTTAATAATTTTAATGCTTCGTATTTATAAAAGTACTCTAAACTGGTCACTATAATCATATTAGAAAAGAATAATTTCAGAAATCAGATAATTCAATCATATAATATACCAAATTATAGCTCTGGGGGTCACCTAAGAGGGGGAGGATCACAAAATTATGATGGCCTGTCTCCGAACCATCCTTAGGGGTGCGTCCCAGGCCGTCTCACATTACCCATTGCGCAGTATACTAATGCGGCATTAAATCCAGTCAACCATATAATACCCTGTCGTCCCTATAATACGTCATGATTGAGAAAGTAAAGTTATGGCTGCAAGAATTCATAATTTATCGCCACGAAATTTCGCTAAATACATTCAGTACCTTTTCTAAAAATAGCGGTCTGTGAGACCGATGTTCCCGATAAGCATGTTCCGGGCAAAGGGTTAAATACAGTTTTGCTAAATAAATCTTTGTCGAATCTTGTTCTTAAACTGACTAAGAACATGTTGACAATGATTTATTTAATAAAACAGTAATAAGTGTACTTTTTTTATATAGAAATTTTTGATAGTGTTCGAACACTTTTCTTGCCGGCTGTACCCATTGCGCTTCACTAGTGCGACGTAAAACTCAACCAACCAGCCAAAAATCAATCAATAACAAAAATTTGATTATTTGCTTTTCATTTCAGCTTGTGTAGGTTGTGGTTTGTGTTTAATTTATCTCTAGTCGAAAGATAAAACAGCGATAACAAACGTAAATGTAACTTGCTTTGGTCGAAGGAAGTGGAATGTTTGTTTAGCGGTCGTTTGGCGAATGAATAGGTGAAATGATAGGAATGTGATATTTGTAAACAAAATGGTTACGACTCCCGGGTCGACTATAATATCTAACCGCTGATATAATGCGTCATGAAATATGAAGTAGATTATTGACGATAGACTGGGAGACTCCGCAAACAGAGGTGTGGAGAAAGGACAATATAATTTCGAAGAAGCCATCTATAAATGAGATGACTTCTTCGTTTACAATCGGCAGCAAGAATATTCGAGCGCTAGCAAAAATTCTAACGTAAAAAAAGTTCACTTAATACTGCTTTGTAAAATAAATCCTTGTCGAGTCATGTTCTTAATCAGTATAGGACATGATTCGACAAGGATTGATTTAACAAAACTGTTTTACCTGTACTTTTTTTATATAGAAACTATTGCTAGCACTCGATTAATTTTGCTGCCATTATAAAATGCTCTTCGGAGATAAACCGTCACATTTTGATATTATACGGAAGGATTGACTCCTTCTTTGCAGTACAAAATCTTTCACGCGAAACGCGAAATTGATGGAGCATAACTAACAAGAAAAACGTTCGCGCTAAACTCTCGGACCCTATGTAAAATAACCATAAGAGATAAATTTCTCTAAACGCTAATATCCTGTATGATCCCATACAGATTAATTGTCTTGTGGTCACCGAATGTCTTCCGACTATTTTTAGGGGTGAATTCCAGATCTTCCCCGACTGCCTAAAATATATCACTAGTACGACATAAAATCCATTCATTCTCAACTCTCTAAATACTGACCGCAGTTATTCTATTTCAATGTCGATGTTTCACCGGGAACCAATCTTAACTAACTAGTCCAATATGGAACCCATAAAAAAACTTAACTTATAAAAAAAAAAAAAATATATATCTCAAGATTATCGCATGATTCAAGTAAATTCCCATTTCTTTCCGTCTTCTAAATTTGGAAAAGAATGGGAGTCAATCTCTCCTCAAAAGATCTCAAGTGTGATGGTACTATTGGCAGCAATATTATTCGAGCACTAGCAATAATTCCTAAGAAAAAAAAGGTACATTTAATATTGTTATGCTAAATAAATCCTTGTCGAATCATGTTCTTAGACTGACTAAGACATTGATTCGACAGGGATTTATTTAATAAAGCAGTATTAAGTGTACTTTTTTACATAGGAATTATTGGTACCAGCCGAGTAATTTTGCTGCCGACTGTACAGTTTGTAACACAAGTCTCCGAACACTAGCAAAAATTCCTTTGTGAAAAAGTACACTTAACCCTTATACCGGAACATCGGTCTCTGAGACCGCTAAAGGTTAGGCTTAGTGTAGGCACTTGCGGATGCATATTCCTAGAATAGAGTACCGGCACGTTTGGCGATAAATGTCGAAGACGCCAAGTCTATCTAACTGCAGCACTAGTGCGGCGTAAAATACACCCAACCTGTAGAGGTTGGCATATATCAGAACAACCCTGGGGAGGAGTCCCGGACCGTTGCCAACTGTCCACCACTGAGCTGAAGAACAACTGGAGCAAATGCTTCCAATACTTTTACACAGTGCTCTCGTGCGTGCCAGTTTTTCTCGAATCGTTCGCCTGCTTTGCATGGCAAGCAACATTTGTCGGGTCGTCTATTACTATTATAATCTTTAAAGAATTAAAATTTAAAATTGTAATGTCATGTTTAGCATATGGTTGTTCGAACAGACAACCTTTACACAATTTTACTTTGAAATATAAAGATATCAAATGATTTTTGCCATGCAACGCTCCAAAGACAAACCTTCAAAAAATGGCACGCGAAAACCGGTCTAGCATTTCCTCCAGTTGTTCTTCAGCTCAGTGTTGTCCACAGCGTGGCATTAGTACAAAGTAAAATCTGTTCAAACAAGGAAGCTACTCTTTTGGGGTTGGAAGAGTGAGCAGGGACCGGATCCGCTTAGTGTTGACAGCTGTTTGGTTGGTAGGATGCACTAGTGCTGCGCAATGGGCAATCCCCTTAATGTTGAAAAGAAACATGTAAAATGTTATGAGAATATTAGGAATCTCAATTTTTGAGCGCTAACAGACACATTACGCAGAAATGTCAATAATTGCAAATTCTTTCTAAAAGTTTTGTTTTTTTAAGTTTGATTGCTTTTCTTAGTACAGTCGGTAACAAAAGTCTCCGAACACTAGCAAAAATTCCTATGTAAAAAAAAATACACTTAATAAAGCTTTTAAAAATAAATCGTTGTCGAATCCTGTTCTTAGTCAGTCTAAAAACAGGATTCGTTTAACAAAACTGTACTAAGTGTACTTTTTTTTTTTTTTTATATATAGAAATTTTTGCTAGTGTTCGGAGACTTTTGTTACCGACTGTATAATACCAAACTTCACCGACAGGTGATGTTATTCAGTGGGTAAATATGCTTCCACAATTGGGGTTACATACAAACAGAACGCTTGCAACTTCGATGACGTAAATTCTGCAAGTTTTTTGCAAATTCAGTCGGCAGCAAAAGTATCCAAACACTAGCAAAAATTCCTATATAAAAAATGTACACTGAATGCAGTTGTGTTAAATAAATCCTTGTTGAATCCTGTTTTTAGATTAATTCTGTATGAATCCTGTTTTTGGACAGGATTCGATAAGGATTTATTTAACAAAACAGTGTTAAGTG
Source organism: Salticus scenicus (assembly GCA_963930645.1). Classification (NCBI taxonomy): domain Eukaryota; kingdom Metazoa; phylum Arthropoda; class Arachnida; order Araneae; family Salticidae; genus Salticus; species Salticus scenicus. The sequence continues at coordinate 502,166 of CAWVNO010001827.1, forward strand.
TGCTTTTTTTACACAGGAATTTTTGCCAGTGCTCGGATACTTTTACTGCCGACTGTAGTCATACATTTGGAATGCTTCCAAACGGCTGCAGACGGCTTCGCAAACGGAAGTGTTTCATTTTTATGTACCCCTTGATGATTATTTAAATTCCACTTTAACATTTAGAAAATTTCACAACCATTATATTTGCACTCGTTTTATAAAAAAGTTTTATTATTATTATTATTATTATTTTAATTAATAATAATAATAAAGAAAGAAACTACAATTTTTTATTTTATTTTATTTATTTATTTTATTTTAGGGTTATTGCAGTTTGCTAAATAATTCTTTGTCTAGTCATGTTTTTAGACTAACTAAGGACAGGATTCGACAAGGAACAATTTAACAAAACTTTTTTTAGATAGGAATTTTTCGCTAAAGTTCGAAGACTTTTGTTACCGACTGTATGTCTCCTTACTAATCCTAGGTGCGAGTCAGAGATTGTCTCCGTTTGCTGAGTGCGTATCATTCGTGCGACGTTAAATACACTCAGTTCAACTCTAAATTTTGGAAATTACAGATCTGTGTTCACTACTGGATCTGACCTTAAAAGTCACATGAGCCTGTAGTGGACATGGATGTCCAGTACAAGTCGTGATGGCATTGATTGGTACAAGTAGTTGACACCCATAAAAGTACTGTATGTTAATACAAAAATTTAAAACCAGCACAACAAAAGAATTCTTCATAGTCATTTCAATTTTACGAAATAAAAAGTAGAAGAAATTAGTTTAAAATAAGCAATGACAAAGCAAACAAATTTTTATTTTCTTATTCAAAATGATAAAAAAAAAAAAAAAAGGCTTAATAACAAAAATTGCTTTTTTTTTAGTTAAACTAATATTATTCTAAAACTGATGGCCTGAATTATTTGTAATTTTAGACAGTAGTAGTAGAGGGCTATAATTTCTTTCCTGACCATTAAGGTTTATAATCGTTTCTGAAGGTTCGAGCATTTTCCGAGCTTTATTTTAAAAGTGTCCGCAACTGGTACAGGGTCAACCATTGGTGTTTTTACCTGAAATGAATTCTACTGGAGAATCACTTTCAATAACCATCCTAACTTAACTTCATATTAAAGTCTTTCCATTTCCAACTGTAACTCCAAAACCTCACTGATAGGAGTTGCATGCCTTAACTTTCTTACAAATGCATGAGCAAACTTCTAACAAAGCTCCAATTCCACCTAATAACTAATGTTAATTAATAAAATCCTAAAAACTAAGTAGCTATCGCCGCTCCCAGTATTGCAACAAAATCTCACTGTGACCACTTATAATATACATACACGATCAAAAAGTAGAATGTTTTCTGTTAAGAAAAAAAAAAAATTCATTTTAAATAACGTTCATTTGCAATTTCGACATATGTTCATTTCAAATACACAATCAAATGATATTTCCACAGATTCGATACGCGTGCTAAATCTATTTGCTGCACGTACTTTCAGAAAATGATAATGGAAACATACCAGAATGCATTACATAGGAGTCAACTATCTCTGGCGAAGTATACATCAGCGGCATAAACTGAATTTCAACAATTCGAAGAAAAGTACGCGCCTTACACTGGGTTAAATCATGGTTTCACACTGTATATAGAGATTTTTTATAATTGACAATAACTTGCTTTTCAACCCCCCCCCCCCCTTATTTAAAACAAAAATACAAAAAATCTGTTTGCTGTGGTTTTTATGGAGTTTTAAATACGCTTACTATTACTTTTCAAGTCATTTTACATTTCTGAAAATTAAAATGAGGGATAAATATTCAATAATCAAATTCTTAAACCGATCATTTAGTCATATTTTCCGACACCTTGTCAGTTTATCATGGGTCGCAGAAGAACCTAGAAATATTAGAAGACTTAATTTTTAATGAATGAAATGTGATAGACACTCTTGAATACTTCTAATTTAAGGGCAGACAGTGAATATTGCAAAAATAAAAAATATATATAAATATTTTGCTTTTTATCAGAAATACGCTTATTTCTATAAAATGTAGGCATTTAGTAAAATGTTATAACTTTTGAACAAATTGAGATATTTCAAAAATTCAAATATCACAATAAAATTTAATAATGGTATTTTTAAGAAAGAAGTCATGGGCATGATATATAGGCATTTCTTCTACACGTAGATTCTGACGGATGAGATATAAGAAAAACGGCTCGGGTCTCCAGTGACCCATGATAGCCTGATCGGGTTAGTGTATCCTCCTCTCACTGTGCAACCCGATAAAATAAAAAATTAATAAGAAGCAGCAACACATAATTTAAGGTTTTAATTTAGGATAGTTATATTTTCAAAAAAATAATAATCCGATATACAACTAATTAAAATTTTTAACTTCCCTTTCTAATTTAAAAGATACCTTCTTATAATTAAAATAAGTACTTCTTGAGTGAAATACCAGAGTAGTGTATAAAGAACAATTATTTTACGAAATAAGCTTTTAAATACGTAACACGTTTTTTTTATTATTTTACTGAAAATAATTTTCCGTACCATATATATGTAGAAAGATCGCGTGTAAAAATAAATATTTATTTCTCTTTATAAATTTCCACTCACTATGCGAGTCTGCATAAATTCAATTGTCTCCCCCCTCCCAAAGAAAAAGGGACTTATATTTAAACTAGCATTAAAATGTTAAATGAAATATAGTTCTACGATGATAATGCATCAATTTCTAAAGACGACTAGATTTTACTTTTACTGAAATTTAAAAACTTAAATTTCTTAACGAATTTAACTGCATCATGTATGAAGCCGTTATACGCATTTGGAAGGCTTAGAAAAGAGTATATCTTCTTTCGATTTTGAAATAAATGTTTTCTAAGTTATGTATATATATATATATAAATGACCAACATTTAAAATATATTTCATAGAATTTTTAGTAAAACTTAATATTTAGCCGACGAGTACTGAATTCCATATAATCTTTCGTAAAACCGTGGACAGTTTCTCAGAAACAAAGAAACATATCTTATTGAAATTTTGATCACTTCTTCCGAAAAAAAAAAAAAAAAAAAAAAAAAAAAAAAATGTCTAGTGCTTCATATGCCTTACAAATAATTTTACAAGGCTATACATTTATTATTCGAACAAAAATTTTATTTTTTGTACAAAACCGCCAAAGATCAAAACTCAAATTGTTTCTTAATACTTTGTTCGAGCACAAGTTAATACATTTTAAACTGCACGAAATTCCAATAAGATCGCTGTATAAGTTTGAGAAATCTTGTCCACCTCTTTTCTGAAGGAACTTCAAAAACCACAAACTTCAGCAAAACGAAATTTTCTTTCAAAGGTTTGGAGGATTCTGTCACTGATTTATTGTTTCTGGAGAACTTCAGAAAAGCGTTAGACTTTTTTTAGAAACAAATGAACATGTCTCATTCAAATTCTGCTCAATTCTTCAGAAAGAATATACTAGTGATTTTTTTTTTTTTTTAGGGAGACTATCCTAAGTACAGACTTGAAAAATTGTGTGTAAAGTAAACGTATAATTTTTCCATAAAACTGTCTAATAATCGAAATAAATTTTTTCTTAACCCTGCTTTCGAGCAATAATGAATTCAATTTCAAAGTTTACAAAAGTTCAATTAGAGAGTTACATTTGCTTGAGAAATCGTGTACATGGCGTTTCTGGAAATTCTCTGGAAATGAGGCTAAACGGCAAATTTTTCCTTCTGAAAGTTCAACGAAATATTTTCTCTTAAATTATGAGCATGTGATAAAGGAAACATTTAGAGTATTTCTTATTCATTATATTAGAAAAAAAAATGAATGACAATTTTTTTTTGTAGTTTTTTAAGTACATATATTTCCTTAAAAAACCTTTAACGAGGATAACTGGATACATTTTATTATAAATATTAAATACAAGCTGTTATGTATCTTGTACAATAATATCGAACATTCATTTTTGACAAAAAAAAAAAAAATATTTATAGAGGAAAAAACCGTGGGGGGGGGGGGAGGGAGGCGATCAACTTAAATATAGAAGCAAATTTCTCAATTTCTTAACTTCATGACAATTACACTGCTCTGGAGAGAAAAAGAAAAAAAAAAACTAATTCTGACACCACTATTTCCGATTCTTATGTAAAAATGACTTGAGTCCCATGTAGCTCCCATTTTACCCTCAATCATTTTTTTCCCTCTACGATAATTTCATTACCATGAATTTGATTTAAAGAATGAAAAAGAATCAACACCTAAAACAAAATACAAAGTTTAAAAAACATAAGAGATTTAAAAAATATAAGATATGTAATACATAATTACAGTGCAAATCCCCCCTAAAATATTTCCTTTGAAATGTCATTGTTTTGTCATTGTTTTCTGATTCTGTAGCCCCTCCGAAGATGTTTAACGGTTACAATAAACTTCCCCCTTCCTAAAAATTAATTATACAGATATAAAATTCCCGAAAAATTAAAAAAAGGTTTTTTTTTTTTTTTATTATTAAATATATATATATTCAATAAATGAATTTTTATACACGTGATATAATGAAATAAAGTTTTGTTTTACCCATGTGAAATGTAATTAATTAGTCATGAAATTTGGTAATTTAGGGCATAATAACCGGTATTTAACTTTAAATTTTCTTATAGTAAATAAACCATTAGAAAATGGAAGAACAACATGGCTAGGCAATATACAAGATTTAAGATTTTAATGTTTAAAACTATTCAAATTAAAAGGCTGCGATTACATCATTATAAATGAATTTCTTCTTGTTTTAACTTTATTTAACTTTTATAAGAATCTCAAGTGCATATCTATATAAGAATTGCATTTGAATGATTTCTTTTGCAATGAAGTACTTATGAAATCTACGCTGAAGCTTTCATGCATGGATGTCAAAAATAAGTTCATGACAATATTACATCCGTAATGCGCAAAACTGTCATCAGATGATTAACAAGAATGAAAGTTTTTAAATGAATATGAAAGGCATAGTTTCTTTCTCGCAATAAGTTTCATGTATGTCGATAAAATATGTTTTATGTATAATGTGAACCAATCTTTAAGACCTTTCATTTTTAACTAACCTTTACCGTAATGTGTCCAAATATTGATAAGATTCGTAACCGAAAATTAAAGTTAGCATTTATGAATGGGTTACATGGCTTTCGAAGGCTTAAAGAGAACTTACTCTCTCCTGCCCTCGACATTAGAAAAAAAAGAAAAATTGAATACATAAAGAAACCTTAAAAATATATTTTATGAATTTTTCCTTCAAAAGTTTGGAGGATTCAGTCAGTGGGTTGCTGTTTGCGGTGAACTTCAGAAAAGCGGTGAAAATTTCTCAGAAACTAATGAACCGGTCTTAATGAAATTCTGCTCAATTCTTCAGTAAAGATTCGACTAGTGCTTGGCCGAAAGGTTTTTGACTATAAATAATTTTTTAAGGCTATACTTGGGATAAAGTATACCTATAATTTAATTTTTTAAATAAAACTGCATGATAATCTGAATACAAATTTTGTCTTCACCCTTCGTTCAAGCATTAGTCAGTTCGATTTTGTAGTTTAAAAAATTTCAATAAGAAAGGAACATTAGTTTGAGAAATCGTTTACATCACTTTTCGGAAAATTCTCTGGAAACAAGGCCCACCAGCAAATGTTTCTACTTTCTAATTTTTTTTTTTTTTTTTTTTTTTTTGGAGCATGTAAAAAAGCAACATTTAGAATATTTCTTATTCATTATATATTAGAAAAAAAAGAAAAAAGAATTATTTTTTGCAGCACATATTTCCTTAACAAAATTTTTACGAAGATATCTGGATGCATTTTATTATGGATATTAAATACAAGCTGTTATGTATCTCGTACAATAATATCGAACATTAAATTTTGACATATATACATATAAAATGAAAGGTGATCAAATAGCTCTTTAATATAGAAAAAAATAATTCGCAATTTCTTAAACTTCATGACAATTATCAATTAACTTCCAAACATGCGGTTTTAAATAGCGAATACAAATAATTTGTGTACATTTTTAAGAAATCTATTTCTAACTATTATTTCATTAAGAGTTACGTTAACTGATATTTGCTTAACTACACTCTATTATGGAGATAACTGCTATTTGATTAAATTGCGAAAAGATCTGTGTTCGTTTAAAACCTAATGAGGGGAATTTCAAAAGATTTTTTAAAACCACAAGCATTAAGTAAAAAAATAAAATGGGAAGTTTAATCTACACAATCTAAATTTTTAAAGCTTACATTCTTTTGGAGAGAACAAAAATTAATCAAACCTGAAACTTCCTTACGCACACATACTGGACTACCGGTTTCGAAAAAACGTTGATTTTTCACTTCAGGTGCAAACACATACGACTGCCCTGGCAGAAAAAGCAGACAAACAAGAACCCCTCATGTCAATAACAGATTTTTCCCTTAAACATAGTCGATCGTATTCTTTTAAGCTAAATTAAGACTAAGGAAATGTACTTACTCTTAACGCATGTATTTTTCATACAATGGTAGATGTTTTACACATTTTAAATAGAATACTTAGAAATTAAAACAGTTCTTAATGCATTTATGAATGGGTTACATGGCTTTCGAAGGCGAAAAGAGAACTTTCTTTCCTCCTCTCCACGTATTAAAAAAAAAAAAAAAAAAAAAAATGAATACATAAAAAACAAACCTTAAAAATATATTTTAAGAATTTTTCCTTTAAAAGTTTGGAGGATTCAGTCAGTGGGTTCATGTTTGCGGAGAACTTCAGAAAAGTTCTGAACATTTCTCAGAAACTAATGAACGGGTCTTAATGAATTTCTGCTCAGTTCTTCAGTAAAGATTCGACTAGTGCTTGAACGAAAGTTTGACTATAAATAATTTTTTAGGGCTATACTTGGGATAAAGTATACCTATAATTTGATTTTTTAAATAAAACTGCCTGATAATCTAAATACAAGTTTTATCTTAACCCTTCGTTCGAGCATTAATCAGTTCGATTTTGAAGTTTACAAAATTTCAATAAGAAAGGCACATTAGTTTGAGAAATCGTGTACATCGCTTTTCTGAAAATTCTCTGGAAACCCGGACCACGGGCAAGTGTTTCCAGTTTTCTGTAAGTTTCACAAAATATTTTCTTTTTTTAATTTTGAGCATGTAAAAACGCAACATTTAGATTACTTCAATTCATTATATTTTGGAAAAAATGAATAAAGATTAATTTTTTGCAGCACAGATATTTCTTTAAAATTTTGACGAAGATAACTGGATACATTTTATTATGGATATTAAATACAAGCTGTTATATGCATCTCGTACAATAATATCGAACATTTACTTTTGACTTTTCATTAAAAAGAAAAAAAAAGGAAGAGGTGATCAAATCGCTCTTTAATCTAGAATATTTTTTTTCTCAATTCCTTAATTTCATGGCAATTAGCAATTAACTTTCGAACATACGGTTTTAATAGCGAATACAAATAATTTGTGTACATGTTTAAGAAATCTATTTTAAACTACTTTTTCATTAAGAGTTATGTTAACTGATATTTATTTAACTATGGTCTATGATGCAGATAACTGCTTTTTGATTAAAATACGAAAAGATATTTTCTTGTGTTCGTTTAAAACCTAATGAGGGGAATTTCAAAAGAATTTTTAAAACCACAAGCATTAAGTAAAAGAAATTGGAAAGTTTAATCTACAATATCTAAATTTTTAAAGCTAACATTTTTTTTTTTTTTTTTTTGGAGAGAACAAAAATTAATCAAACCTGAAACTTCTTTACACACCAACTTTTGAAAACGACTAATGATTTCGAAAAAACGTTGATTTTTCACTTCAGGTGCAAACACATACGACTGCCCTGGCAGAAAAAGCAGACAAATAAGAACTCACGTCAATAACAGATTTTTCCCTTGAACATAGTCGATCGTATTCTTCTAAGCTAAATTAAGACTAAGGAAATATACTTACTCATAACGCATATATCATTCATACAATGGTAGATATTTTACACATTTCAAATAAAATACTTAGGAATTAAAACAGTTCTTAATTATAACTTAACCATTAATATGTTTTAATGTATTTTTTGACTGGATAAAGCATTAAACAACAAAGTCAAAAATTAAATATATTTTACAATAGGCAGTAATTAAATGTATATTGATGAAATTTTAAAAACAGCTTACAAACCAACTTATGCAGATGAAAAACAAATTCCCGATATTTATTTCATTTCTATTTTTTTCCTTCCAAACAATAGTTCGTATTTTTAAAGCTAAAGAAAGTAGTTTTACGGTTAATGTTTAAAATCAAAAGAAAATATGATTTTATGAAAATTTTAAAAATTAAAAAATTCTAATTAAAATGCATGAAATTTTTAATCATGTTTTAAAGGAGAAAAAAGGAAAATAGACACATATTATTCAAGCAGTTTTATTGAATTTATACTTTTACATTAATGGAAGTTAACAATATAACAGTTTAAGAGATGAATATACAAAAATTTCCGAAAATTCAAGAATTTAAAGCATATTTATCTGAAAATCAATTTGCATTAAAATTTTGATGTGTAAACATGAATATGTACAAAAAAACAATTATTTTTGTATAAAATATTAAACTTTTCGCAACACTAAATCAAAAATCTAAGACAGCTTTTTTTTTTATGCTTATAAAAAGAGCAAAATATTTACTGTTTACATATATAAACATTTTACAATATTGAGATATGACAGTCATTTTTCTGCGTTGCTATTTAAATTTATTCCAGAAAATTAATAAATTATGCAACTACGTTGTAGTTTTAAACATTTCTTATAGAGGGACTCTACATATTTAAATTAATAAGAACTAACTTTATAAAACTACAACAAAACTTTTAAAACTAAAAAAGATTTAAATATTTTAAAACTAGTTTTAAAAAGGCATTTTAAACTTCTTTGCCGAACACAATAGTTAGTTATTTTATGCTTTAGAAATATAGAGAATTCCTTTTTAATTATTGAAGAGTTTTAATGAAAAAATCTCTTCTAAAGGGCATCATACATTCTAGGAAAGTTAAAGAAGTTCAGGATAGATTTTGGTGTTAGCTCAATATAATACATACATTCTTTCCTGGCTATCATCATCTGTCACGCATAACATATATAGCCTCCTTGAAAAGAGATTTATCATGGTCTTACTAGAAAACAAAAATTTACTTTGATGGTTAAGTAACAGCGAATATAACAACTGTAACTTATAAACATTTTTAAATTAATTTATAAAATTACTAGACATTTAAAGTTTTAAATCAATAAGATAATTCCCCCCCCCCCCCAATAGATAAAATTTATGAATTTTTCCTTCCATAAAAATTAAAAAATAGAAAAATAAGATTTGCATATTTTTATTCTTGCATATATTGTTAATATTGTAAATATATTACGTTAATTAAAATATATATATATATATTTATTTATTTAAAGAGCAACGCAGAAAGATTTATTTTATTTTTTATATATTTTTTTTTCTACACATTTAATTTAATTTATACAACTTTTTGTACAACGAAACAATTTTTATTAGCATGAAATTGATAAAGAATATTTTGCAAGAGACTTTTCTTGGGAGGAATAATAATTGACATTTCTTCCCCTCTTTTTAGTTATTTAAAAATAAAGTTAAGGTTAGAAAACAAACTTCTTCCCATAAGTGCTCAATAAAGAAAAATAAAGATTTCTTATTTAACAGCTGATTTACCTTCCTCCACAAAAAGTATTCAAATACAAACAAAGACATTTGTCTTTAATGCATTTCATAAAATGTATATCAATATTTAAAGAGAAATGGGGAAAAATATATGTAGTTATATAAAGTATACATACAACAGGTACTTACGAAAAGTAAAAAATGACCGAGGAAAATATCTGACCAGTGTGTCTAATACTATAGCAGTGTTCTTAATTTTATGCATTCATTATTGGACAAGTTTTGTTCCATATAGTTAACAATACTTCTCTAATTAGCTGTAGTTCATCACCATACGAAGTAATAAAATAGATGGATAACGTAATTTTACTTTAATATCAAGCACGAATAGGATTGAAATTTCAATTCCATGAAATATAAACATTTCTGCTGAAAACCTAATGTATTACACCAAAATCACTTCCTCTGTCCGCCATTATGGAATTAGTTCCATTATGGAATTTCTATTTATGTCCATAAGTTAATATCTTGGAAGTTAACGACAGTCTTCATTAAAAACAGTTTGTCCGAAAAATATAACTAAGTAACGTAGAAGTTATACTATGAAGCTGTAAGTGACAATAACATGAAGATTTTTTTTTTTTCTCACAACTGCTTTGGAAAATAGGTTGAAATGGAAAATTTATTACTTTTGCAACAGCAGCTGAATAACTTATGACATGACATTTGATTTATTAAAAGGCTAATTTCATTCTAGCCTTTATTACAATCAGTTATTTGTTAATTTATATTTAGAAGACCACTCACAATGTTGACTATACCAGTATCTGTTCCACTGTTCAACAGCAGTATGATTACATCCTAGTAATTTGGAAGTAAAGTTAACCTAAGGGCCGACACACATTGAGACGCAGCCGTCATTCCACATCTCTCGATTTTGTGAAGTTCCGATAAGACAGCAACAGCAAAAATGGGTCCAAGTGTAGGTTTTTCTGGCATTGGCATAAATGTCACTTGTGTTCGGAAAGCAGTTTCGAGTGTCACGAAGCTTCTTGAAATCAAAACAATATGGAATTTCTTTTCCATCTTTCATGTAATTGCTTGTCCAGACCATTCTTTTTTCAATCCATGATAAAATAGCAAGTACATAAATATTTCTGTATCAGGATTTGATTCAGCACTTAAACCAATATTCTCAGCCATGTCAAAATGGGAAATTACGGAACATGAAATGGTCTTTCAGTTCTGTCCGTAAGTTAGTACCTTGGAAGTTAACGACAGTCTTCATTAAAAACAGTTTGTCCGAAAAATATAACGAAGTAACGTAGAAGTTATACTATGAAGCTGTAAGTGTTAATAAGATTTTTTTTTTTTTCTCACAACTGCTTTGGAAAATAGGTTGAAATGGAAAATTTATTACTTTTGCAACAGCAGCTGAATAACTTATGACATGACATTTGATTTATTAAAAGGCTAATTTCATTCTAGCCTTTATTACAATCAGTTATTTGTTAATTTATATTTAGAAGACCACTCACAATGTTGACTATACCAGTATCTGTTCCACTGTTCAACAGCAGTATGATTACATCCTAGTAATTTGGAAGTAAAGTTAACCTAAGGGCCGACACACATTGAGACGCAGCCGTCATTCCACATCTCTCGATTTTGTGAAGTTCCGATAAGACAGCAACAGCAAAAATGGGTCCAAGTGTAGGTTTTTCTGGCATTGGCATAAATGTCACTTGTGTTCGGAAAGCAGTTTCGAGTGTCACGAAGCTTCTTGAAATCAAAACAATATGGAATTTCTTTTCCATCTTTCATGTAATTGCTTGTCCAGACCATTCTTTTCTCAATCCATGATAAAATAGCAAGTACATAAATATTTCTGTATCAGGATTCGATTCAGCACTTAGATCAATATTCTCAGCCATGACAAAATGGGAAATTACGGAACATGAAATGGTCTTTCAGTGTGTCGTAACACGTAATGCGGTCACTCAGCTTCACGCAGTCTTTCTCAGAGCAATGTCAGCTGACCTGCGCGACACGCTTGCGTGTCATTGTGCGGTTTGGCTTAAAGGGATATTATCGGCAGGAGACAATTAAAAAAAAATCTTTAATAGAACATTGGAAAAACTAAATAAATTTTATCTATAAAATGAAATTAACGCTTCAGATATTTTACATTTTTTGCTGAAATGTATAATTCATTCTCAAATACGATATGTTTATTTCATTTATACAGTAATATTATATATATATATATATATATATATGTTACTTCACATAAAATAATTAAATATATTTTGGTTGGGTCTTACTAGTGCTGCGCAAGGGGCAACTGGCGACGGACTGGGAGTCACCCCTAGAGATGGTCCAGTTGGTTGTTTGGATGGTTGGGTTTTACGTCGCTCTGGTTCTATGCAATGGGCAATTGCAGACCGCCTGGGACTCAACCCCGGAGGTGATTCGGAGACATGCCACCAGAATCTTGATCCTCCACGGAAGAGATGCCTCGGTGACCACCAAAGTGTAATTCAGTGTAAATTTTAAAATCTAGGACAACGAGGAACTATGTTAATATTTAAAAATTAAATTCGACTACTTGACGTTTTGCACAAAGTATAGCCGGTAACAAAAGTGTCCAAACACTAGCAAAAATTCCTATGTAAAAAAAGTACACTTCATGCAGTTTGTTAAATAAATCCTTATCGAATCAGGTTCTTCCACTGCACAGATTATTATACAGATAGGACACTCCCGTATATTCTTCGGTAACCAAAATTTGACTGCAACGACCCTATTGTCAACGGCTGTAAGTTTCTCGAGATTTCCGGTTTATGCAATCGCTCATCTTATTTTTATTGTATCTATGTTCATTGTAATATTAGTGCAACGTTAAACCCAACATCACACCAACTAACCATTGTATCGATGTTTACATTTGGCAACTTTGTTATTGTTTACGAAATTGGTTGTCGAAAGCAATTTATTTTAAGAAGCAAGTACTAAATATTAAGCAAATAAATTTCGAAAATATATATAAACCAGGAATATTTTTTTTCATTTTAAAGCATTTTGTATTATTTAAACCAAACAATGTTAAATATTTAAGATTTTATTCCATACTGCTATTTCAGCATTACAGTTTGTTATATTAATTTGTATACTTGAACACGAATGTGTTTGGCAAAATTTATTTTCAAACATAATAAAAATTAGTTTTATTTCTTAGAAATAGCTGTAATGTTATGATTTTGTGAATTTAAAAGTAGTAGAAATAGCGAAGCAAAGAAAACTGCACATATGTTTTCATTTGGCAACTTTATTATTGTTTACAAAGTTGATTGTTAAAAGCAATTTATTTTAAGAAGCAAGTGCTAAATATTAAGAAAATAAACTTTGAATATACATAAAATAAAAACATTTTTTCATTTTAAAGCATTTTGTATTATTTAAAACAAGCAACGTTAAATATTTAATGATTTCATACTGCTATTTCAGAATTACAGTTTGTAATTTTAATTTGTACTTGAATATGGATATGTTTGACAAAGCATATTTTTAAACATTATAAAAATTAATTTTTATTTCTTAGAAAAATAGCTGTGAATGTTTTGAGGATAATTTTGTGAATTCAAAAACAATAGAAAGTGAAGAAAAAGAAAACTTCCCATACTAACCTGCTACTAACTACTCGCGAAATAGAAAAACAATTTTCGATCAAAGATGTTATTCATGTAGACTTAACACTTGTAGTTCCCCTCTGTTGACACTAGTGGTGCTACTATATTTCCGGTTCGCGTTTTAGCTTCACTGTCCTATCTGTATGATAATCTGTGTTCCACTGACAAAGAACAGGATTCGACAAGGATTTATTTGACAAAACCGTATGAAGTGTACTTTTTTTACATAGGAATTTTTGCTAGTGTTCGGACACTTTTGTGACCGACTGTACAGAGGCACAAGAGAAATAAAATCTGTAGTGAAACAACCACACGAACTCCTTTACCCACTATTACACGTACAGTTGGTAACAAAAGTATCCGAACACTAACAAAAGGTCCTATGTAAAAAAAGTAGAGTTAATACTATTTTGTTAAATAAATCCTTGTAGAATCATGTTTGTACACTGTAAAAAAAAAACATATTACCAGCTGCAATCTGTGATTTATTTTATCCAATCACAGATTGCAGCTGGTAATAGTTATTTTTTTTACAGTGTAGACTGATTAAGAACATGATTCGACAAGGATTTATTTAACAAAACAGTATTAACTCTACTTTTTTTAGATAGGAATTTTTGCTAGTGCTCGGATACTTTTGTTACCAAATGTATTATATGCATTAATTTTGAGATAATGGAATTAGAAGATACAAAAGTGACCAGAAGAAGTATAAACCTAAAATTTTTCCGGTAAGATAAAATTTATGCACATGTAAAGACATATAAAACGAAGCTTACACATAGCAATGTAAAAAATAAGATTAAGAAATGGTAGAATGGTTGAGTTGTTTTCTGAAACACCAATTTCCGAGATCTACCTAAACTTCTGACCTACCTAAACAGGATGACTATTCATTTTTCATTTATAACCATGTGATACATAAGAAACGAATGGATTTATATAACAGTATTCAAGAAAATCGTTAGAGTCGTTTTTAAGATAACAACTTTTACCAAAACTCAATTCTTGACCGGAAAACAATAATTACAGACAAAAAGATATTAAAAAGTGAGTTAACATGGCGAGTTTGAAAAATAGCCGTACAGCCGTTTTTAAAAAAACGCTCTTACGAGACCTGAAAGTGAAATATTTTTATATGACGTCTATAAATTTTCTTGGTCTAAACAACTACAACTACATGATTCGAAAGGACGTCTAATAGAGTGTTAATATAGCCCATTTAAAGAAAATCTTTAGAGCCATTTTTGAGATACGGAGTTATGGTCCCAATCTTGGTTTCCGATGCCACACTTCCGATTTTCAATTGTCTCCAAAATTTTGAAAATTTATCTGTACACCAGACATGTTACAATTCTAAAGTTTCTTAGTTCTATCTTTATGAATTTCCGATATATAATATCGAGAATATTAACACACATATACAATCGGTAACAAAAGTGTCCGAACACAAGAAAAAATTCCTATGTAAAAAAAGTTCACTTCATACGGTTCTGTTAAATAAATCCTTTTCGAATCATGTTCTTAGACTGACTAATAAAAAGATTCGACAAGGATTTATTTAACAAAACCGTATGAAGTGAACTTTTTTTACATAGGAATTCTTGCTAGCGTTCGGACACTTTTGTTACCGACTGTACACATACACACACTGACCAATGGCCAAAAACCAGTTTCTTGGACTCGGGGGATCTTAAAATGTGCATATCAGGTGAAATCTCGATATTGAATTTTCAGACCGAATACAATACTTCTATTACCTACGGTAGTAGAGAGCCGCGGTAGCCCAGACGGTAGAGCGCCGGCCTCGTAAATGGAAGATTGCGGGTTCGGTACTTGAGCCGGCCAAAGACCGTCATGTACACTAATGGTGGCTGGTGCACGTGAAATATGTCGTGGCTGCAATGTCCACCATGTTTCCATCAAAAATTTTACGTCTGTGGGTCACCGAAGCGGGAGAGCCATCCCTTCCATGGAGGATCAAAATTGCGATGGCATGTCTCCGGACCACCTATAGGGGTGAGTCCCAGACCGTCGCCAATTGCCCATCTGCGCAGCACTGGTGCGACGTAAAACCCAACCAACCAACGAACCTACGGTAGTACAGTCTGTAACAAAAGAGTCCGAACACTAGCAACAATTCCTATGTAAAACAAGTACACTTCATACGGTTTTCTTAAATAAATCTTAAATAAATCTTGTCGTATCCTGTTCTTAATCAGCCTAAGAACATGATTCGATAAGGATTTATTTAACAAAACCGTATGAAGTGTACTTTTTTTACATAGGAATTTTTGTTAATGTTCGGACACTTCTGTTACCGACTTTAGGTAATGGAATTAAATGTTAATACTTTAAATGCTTTGTTGATTTTAAATTTTAATTTACACTACCTATTCTCAAAAAAGGGCTTATATTTATTTTCTGCAAAAACTAGTTAAAAACGGAGCAATTTTACTTTCACCAGCCTGTTGGTTAAATTTCGGAGAATCTCAAGATTGCGCCGTTCCCCATCCTGTTCCGAATTCTATTGCTCTATCGCAGGCGTGCAATGCTCGTTGGTTGGGTTTAACGTCACAATTTTGCTGTGCACCGACGGCGTGTGAAAGCGAGCATTTCGGCGATCTAACCAAAAAAGGAAATAGGTTGAACAAAAGTAATTTGATCAGGATCAATACATAGAAAACTTAGAAAATCATAAAATAAAATGAATTTACCGAAGAATTACGGAATGTAACTGGGATTGAAATGTAAAAGAGATATTTCAATTTTTTCGATCCTATCTATTTAAAAAGTGTTACCTAATAAGCACCTAAATGGAAGCCCATTGTCGCAGTTAATACAGACTGGCGCCCTAGTTTCAACGGATGATCAAAAAGATGCCAAAGGCAGCAGGTACCTGAAGCGAACTTTTGAGCAATTTCAGCATTTTGTTTTATTTTAGTTTTATAAAGCTATATAGAAAATAATTTCCTTTAAATATAGTGACCAGCAAAGAGGGCAAAGCCAGTTAGTAAAAAATAAAAGCATTTTTAAATACCTTCTTGATATCGTAAATAATATAATTTTAGTATTTTGCAAATCTGCTAATCATATCTTTCAAATGATAACATTTCAAACCCTCTACTCCCATGATAAATATAATAAAACTTTACCACAAATTTCCTGTTTTCCTATTAAGAAATAGATTTAAGTAAAATAAAACACCATATATTAAAATACAAAGCTGTTTCTTTATAACTAAAATGAAAGCATTTCGAATCCGAACACATTTTTCTTGTAAAATATTGGGCAGGACGAACCTTCGACAAACAACTCCACAGAAAATGAGTTGGGCGGATTCAATATCTCATTACAGCTACAGTTGGAACAAAGAGAATCCGAGCTCTAGCAATATTCCCTGTCCCAAAAAAAGTACACTTAATACAGCTCTGTTAAATAAATCCTTGTCGACACATGTTCTTAGTCAGTCTAAAAACATAATTTGACAAGTATTTATTTAATAAAACTGTATTAACTACACTTTTTTGACATCGGAATTATGGCTACTGCTCGGACACTTTTACTGCCGACTGTGTGCAATGAACAATTGGAGACTATCTATGATTCTACCCTAAATTTCATCCTGTTTGTTGGTTGGATTTAACGTCGCACTAGTACTACACAATGGGTAATTGGTGAAGATCTGAGATGCACTGCTGAAGATAGACCGGAGAAATCTGCAGGTGATAAATGGTTGCAGTCAGCGTATGTTATTTGTTTTTAATATATACATCCGATTTGTATGCTTGACTCGACATCCCTCCTGTAAATTTCGCCGAGATAAAGACAGATATAACATAATAGGATTACAATACAGAAAAAAAAAAAAAAAAAAAAAAAAAAACCTCAGGGACAGCGGGAATATCGAACCTATTCTTCTACACTCGAAGGTGATTAGCAAGAGTGACATACTCATTCAGCTACGGAGGGACTGTATTCAGCCTAATAATTATTTTTTTTTAAAACAAGATTTCGCAATTAATAATTCTTTAAAAATCTCTATGGAATTCTAATGATATTTAAAAATATTTTGATATTATTATTCGTAAACTTATATGGAATAAACTGCCAGAAATGTAAGAAACCATAAAGTAGTAGTTATGCACATATTTTTCCAATTTTAATCAATCCTCTCCGAAAAGGTTGGTTGGTTGGTCGGATTGTTGGGTTTTTACGTCGCACTAGTGCTGCGCAGATGGGCTATTGGCGACGGTCTGGGACACACCCCTGCAAGTGCTCCGGGGACATGCCATCACAATTTTGGTCTTCCACGGAAGGGATGGCTCTTCCGCTTCGGTGACCCCCCAGAGGTATAATTTTTGATGGGAACATGGAGGACATTGCGGCCACGACAGATTTTACGTGCACCAGCCACCATTAGTGTACACGACGGTCTTTGGCCGTCTCGAGTACCGAACCATTAATCTTCCAATTACGAGGCCGGCGCTCTACCGACTGGGCTACCGCGGCCCACCTCTCCGAAAAGAATCAAATTTGTAATAGCTCGTCTACGGACCATCTCAAGGAATATATCACAGACTATCGCCATCTCCCCGTTGCGTAGCTGCAGTGCGAATAAAACATACTCAACCTCAAAATTTTTAACTAGTTTCATTTTGAATTATATATTTATTTAAGTATTAATTTAAATCAAATATTCAATAACCAAATATTGTAATTCTCATTAATTTTTAAATCGTCTGAAAATACTTATAATTGAAAATATTAGATCTAGCATAAAACATGACGTCATACTTTCTAAATAGAAACTTCTA
This sequence comes from Salticus scenicus, assembly GCA_963930645.1. Classification (NCBI taxonomy): domain Eukaryota; kingdom Metazoa; phylum Arthropoda; class Arachnida; order Araneae; family Salticidae; genus Salticus; species Salticus scenicus. The sequence goes on from CAWVNO010001827.1 coordinate 520,403, forward strand.
AATTTCAGAAAATATGTGTGTACGGCCAAAAACCGGCGTGTACACTAATGGCGACTGGTGCACGTAAATTCTGTCGCGGCCGCAATGTCCTCCATGCTCCCATAAACGTTATACCTCTTGGGGTCACCGACGCAAGGAAGTCATTCCCTCTATAGAGATCAAAATTGTGAGGGCATGTCTCCGTACCATCATTAGAGTTTTTACCAGACCATCGCAAATCGTCCATTGCGTAGCAGTAGTGCAACGTTAAATCCAGCCAACCAACCATTGAGGTTGCTCTAATGTCGCACAATAGCTACGCAGTTGGAATCTGGTGACATGCCATCTTAATTTTGATCATCCGCACAGTGGCTGGATACTTTGCTAGAGCGATCGAAAATACTACCCTCCTATACTTAAGTTCATTGACATCATTGAAGGAATGTTAATGTGATTTGGCGTGCTATAGATAAAGCTTAATAATTTTTTGCGAATTTCTTATCACGATTCAGAAGCTAATTTCTTTACTAGTGAATTAAGTGTAGCGTAAACTATTTTTGTGTATTTTTTTTTTTTCAAGAAAACGGTAATTAGCACATGAAACAGTTCCCTTGTTTGTAATAATAAGGATAAAATACTTAATAGGAAAAAAAAAAAAAAAAGTAAAAGTAAAAGAATTTTGCTTTATTTCCATTATCTAAAGCTATGCAATTTAATTGCAAGTATAATTGGCTAAAATTACACGTATTTTCTCATTCTGTATTAAGATACAGAAATCTGTTTTGATGTATTCTGGTGCTATTGTCATTACACCGATATACACAGATAAATTTATAAGTAAATAATAATAATAAAAATAAAAGTAAATTTTAAAGCAAATAAAATAAACGTTTAAACAAAAAACATTACTTACAAGGGAACTCTTTCAGGTGCTAATCACCGATTTCCTTCAAAAAATTATAGAATATAGTTTATGTTGCCCTTATTTCACTGGTAAAAAAATTAGCTGCTGAATCACAACAGGAAAGCTGCAAAATATTATTAAACTTTGCATTTTGAACGCCAAATAAGAAAAAAGTCATCGCCAAATCTCATTAACCTTCCTTCAATGATGCCACATAACTTAAGTATTAGGAGGATAGTATTTTTTATCGATCTAGGGGTTACTGAAGCGAGGAAGCCATCCCCTCCGCGGAGAATAAAAATTAAGATGCCATGTCTCCGGAACATCCCTAAAGCAGGCTTTATAGTGGCTGTTCCGTTCCGCTGTACGCAAAAACAGAGCTAGAATGGAGTGATAACTTCATATTCAATTCAATTCTATTCAATTTCTTATTCACTAGATAGTTATCACTCCTTATATTTTAGCTCAGTGCTTGCGGACAGCGGTACGGAACGGCCACTATAAAGGTGCCTTATGTGTGAATATAAGGCCGTCTTTAATTTCCCAGTGCGTAGCTATAGTGAGACGTTAAAACCCACCAACACTAAAGATATTTTCTGAAATCTAGAAATTTCTATCTAGAAAAAGTGACATTAAATTTTATGTTAGATCCAATATTTACAATTATTTTATGTAACGTTTCAAAATTGCATTTATTTAAAATAATCCAATTTCAGTTTCAGAGTTACTTTAATCCATCTTATATATAATCTGGAGTAATTTAATGTCTGAAGTTCTTGGCATGTGCATTTATATAAATTTGCAGACGATTTAAAAACTAATCTGAGTATAGGTTGGTTGGCTACGTTTTACGTCGCACTAGTGCTGTGCAATGGGCAATTGGCAACCAATATGAATTTTAATATTTGATTGAACATTTGATTATTAGAAGAGTTGATTGAAATTAATACTCAAACAAATAAATCAAAATTAAAATATTTAAGATATTTTAGGCTGAGTAGGTTTTAAGTTTTAATTGCGCTTATTAAGTTTTAATTAAGTTTTAATTAAGTACGCTTCATACGGTTTTATTAAATAAATCCTTGTCGAATCCTGTTCTTAGTCAGTGTAAGAACATGATTCGATAAGGATTTGTTTAACAAAACCGTACAAAGTGTACTTTTTTTTACATAGGAATTTTTCCTAGCGTTCGGACACTTTTGTTACCGACTGTACGCAGAATGCAATAATTTATCACCTGCAGATGTCACCGGACCATCGTCAGAAGTGCATCGCAAATACCGTACCCAATTGCCCATAGTGCATTACTAGTGAGACGTTAAACACAACCAACGAACAGGACGAAATTTAGTGCAGAATCATAGATCGTCTCCAATTGCTCATTGCGTAGCTCTAATGAGATATTGGATCCTCACAACTCATATTCTGTGGAGTTGCTTGTTCGTCGAAGGTTCGTAATGCCCAATAAAATGATCAGACTTATAAAAAAAAGTGTTCGGATAATAAATGCTTTCATTTTAGTTAAAAAAAAAAAAAAAAAAAAAAAAAAAAAAAAAAAAAACAGCTTTGTGTTTTAATATATAATGTTTTATTGTATTTAAATTTATATAAAAGTCTTGATCACATATTTTATTAATGTCGTTATTAAGAACTTGGCGTTAATGCTCTTGCAATTGTTATTGACGCAGCTTATTTAATTGAAATATTAAATATTATTTAGAAATTCGACTAAGTAAGTCTCAATATGCTAAATTATCTGGGTTTTTTTAACTATTCTGAATTCTCAAGTACTCGACAGCGTGTGGAGTTCATTTGGCTATCGAATAGAAAGAAGAACATCTACATCTATTAAATCTTCATTGCAATGAAATTCCGAAAAATGCAGTCGGCAAATAGGCGCTTTTTAGGAAATATTGCAGACATGCTTTCATTTTTAATAATTTTTTATGGCTTATATATTGCGACTCAGCAGCTAATATTTTAGGGAGATGCTATTCATGATTAAGTCTTATGCCAGAATTTTTTTCAAGAAAATCGGCGATTAGCACTTCAAAGAGTTCTCTTGTTAGTAAAATGTTATTTATTTGCTCGAGATTTTGTAAATAAATATATATTCATTTAATCCATAATATATAAAAGAAAAGAAAAAGAAGGGAAAAAAAGTCTGTCATGACTTTTAAAATCTTTCCGGTATCATTGTAGAGCGTAAGTAATTGTCTCCGTTAATGTCTGTCTGTTACTCATGAGTTAATTTTTGTTGGTAATTTTATAATAAAGCAACAAGCTTTATATGTATGTATGTATATATATAATATATATATATAAATGTGTGTGTGTGTTACTCTAAATGTAATAAACTGATGATTATGTATAATTGCCGGTGATTATTCATAATCACAACTAAACTTGGTAAACGTGATAAATTAATCACATTTCCCGTTTATTTTATAAAATCCCCAACTCGTAATGGGGAATGTAATAACACTCCATACCTTTTCCAAAATTCGTTCAGCTTAATTATCTGCTTGACTTCTATATGATGACGTACGCTGTTGCTAAGCAACGCGGGTTCATAGACTGTTATTGCAGGTTTCTGTTCATCAGTGGAGGCTCGTGAATCAAAAACAGGTGAAGAGCTCAAAAATAATATTTAAGTATTTTCAATGCATGATTTTTATTAAGCGTGGTCTTAACTAAAATTAACTAAAAATACTTATTTAAATGTAAATTTATATTCCATAAACGAATACAGTGTAAAATACAGTGTGGCTCTTTACCTATTTTCGGTGCACGAGCCGCCACTGCTGTTCATGTCAGATGCACATAAGTCCAGTAGTATTTCAAATTTCGTGCTGGACAGACTTTTTTACTACGCTTTCGTTCTAAATAAAATTTTGAATAATGGACGATTTGTAAAATTTTGTACTGCAGCAGCCTGTATTATGCACGTCTGTACGCTATGCGTATATGAAAACAAACAAAAATATCATAAGCCTATCTCAAAATGCACGAATATAAAAAATATGCAAAAGTTTGCACTGAAGCAGCCAGTATTATGCATGTATGTATGCTGCGCGTACATGAAAACCAAAAAGAACATCACTGCATACCCCTATTTCAAAATGCATGAATCTGAAAAATATACAAAATTTTGCACTGCAGCTGCCAGTATTACGCACGTCTATACGCTTGGCGTACATGAAAACGAAGAAAAAATACTGAATGCTCCTATTTCAAAATGCATAAATCTGAATTTAGCACTTCCCATATTACGAGTTGGGGATTTTATAAACTGACCGGTAAATGTGATAAATACTCAATAATTTATCACATTCACCAAAATTAGTTTTTATTATGAATAATAATTGGTAATTTTACATAATCCCTGGATTATAATCCAGGGATTATATTTTTGCTTTATAATCATTTTTGCTTTATAATCATTTCTTATAATCATTTTTTCTTTAGCATATACATTATAAAGTGTTAAACAAATGCAAGTATTTTCTTGTGACATTCTGAAAACTCTTTTCTGAATTTCCCTACAGAAATTCACTCAGTGCAGATCACTTATAAAGATTATTTTCTATGATATATTAAGATAATTTTCATCTCAGTTAATTAAAAAAAAATGTAGGAAAAAAAAAAAAAATTCTGACCCACCGACCCATTTTAGAAGGTTAGCTTTTGCAGAAATTTTTGTGTGTTCGATAAAAATGAAAGAGATATATTTGTTTTAAATTTTTTAAACACTTTATAGTATATATGATAAGCTAAAAATGATTAATCCTGTTATTATTTATGATCTTTTTATTTTTAGTTTTTTTTATTCTTCAATATATATATGTGTGTGTGTGTGTGTGTATTCAGATTAATCGAATGGCTAGAAATTATGATCGTTAAATATTATCAAGTTTTTTGTAGATTTCTTTAAAAAGTAAAATTTATGATGTGCAAGAATCGTCTTCATTGCTCAGATTGTGCAGGTTAACACTGTCTATGGTATTTAAAGTTTCTAAAACATGGTCATTATTGTAACGAGAAGTGTTGATTCAGCTTAAATAATTTGTAGACCTAAATCCTTTTATGAACTTGATTCCTTTGAAGTTTTTTATATTTATAAAAAATTCAAAAATCGCCATAGACAGTAATATCCAGTTTACTTATGAAATAAAAAAGAATGGTCCACTTCCTTTTTTTGATACCCTTGACTGTCGCTCGGTAGATGGATTTTCCACCAGCTTTTATCGTAGAATTTCACAGTCTCTCTACCTCCCCATGCGCGCTCATGTCATCCACTTACTAAAAAAGTGGCTAATTTCTATACTTTTGTTAATCGTTCGTTTAATATTTGTTCTGACACTGTTTTATTAAACTCTTAAATATCTGAAAGCCATAGCAATTGACGGAGGTTCTAATCCTTCCATTATAGACAAAGCTATCCAAAAATTACAACTTCCTCGTACTTCATCCATTAAATCAGTCTCTTCTAATATCAATATTGTTTTACCCGATTTCCCTAAATCCAATCATGCCATAGCTAAAATTTCTAAGCAACATGATTTTAAAATAATGCTTTCGCCTTTCAATAAATACACCTTTTCTCAGCTAAACGATCCGATAGATAGGTATAATTCTTGGGCATCTAAAAAAATAGTATTTCCTGTCAGTGCGGTTTATCATATATTGGCCAAACTAAACGCAGTCTCAAATTCCATCTAAAAGAACATATTAATTACGCCAGTAAACAAGAAACCAATAAATCAGCTATTTCTAATCATTGCTGGAAGGAAAATCATAATTTTAAATTTGTTTCAGTTAAAATAATTTGCAGACCTAAATCCATTCATGAACCCGATTTCATTGAAGCTTTTTTTATTTATAAAAATTTTTAAAATCTTGTCAACTGTGATTTCGCTGTTCCCTATTTGTCTCATTGTTGTAAATTCTACATTCGATCAACATTTTCTTAATTTTTCAACACTTTACACTAGTAGCGTTTCTAAAATTCCCGCTGGCCACTCTCTCCCACCTTTCCCGTATTCCTATTGGTTGAACAGAATTCGATCCCTCTTCTGTATATATGAACACTTCTCCAGTTCCATATTTCTTTATGCACTGAAAATGGTACCCTAAAAGCTACCGAAAAAGCTGCAAACTTCCCATACTTTTTCACTTCTGAGTTTCTAACGCTGTAATTTTTATTCGTCTTAATAATCCAGTGCCAAGTCTCTTTTAAGTATGTGCAAATAACTTGTAAGCATGGTTCTGTTGTGTCATTTCATCATAATAAAAATGATTATATATATATATATATATATATATATATATATATATATATATATATATATATATATATATATTCAATAGATGAATTTTTATACATGTCATATAATGAAATACAGTTTTGTTTTACCCATGTTAAATGTAATTAATTAGCCATGAAATTTGCGATATTAACGATTCACAGGCTGAAAGGGGTGTACCCAACAAATATTGTACAAATAAATCGATTAAATCTTGGTAATTTAGGGCATATTAACCGGTACTTAACTTTAAATTTTCTTACAGTAAATAAACAGTTAGAAAATGGAAGAAAAATATGGCTAGGCAATGTACAAGATTTAAGATTTTACAGTTTTAAACTATTCAAATAAAAAAAGGTTGCGATTACATCATGTCTATAAAAGAATTTTTTATTGTTTTAACTTTATTTAACTTTTATATGAATCTCTAAAGTGCATATCTATATAAATATTGCATTAGAATGACTTCTTTTGCAATGAAGTATTTATGAAATCTACCCTGAAGCTTGAAAGCATGAAAGACAAAAATAAATTTATGACAATAATACATTCGTAATGCGCAAAACTCTAAGTCATCGGATGATTATCAAGAATGAAATTTTTCAAATGAATATAAATGCATAGTATCTTTCTCGCAATAAGTTTCGTGCATGTTTGGAGATAACATATGTTCTATGTATAATATGAAGCAATTTTTAAGGTATTTTATTTTAACGAACATTAAATTAAATGTGCTAATTTTGATAAAATTCGTAACTGAAATTTAAAGTCAGCGTTAATGAAAGGGTTACGTGGCTTTCGAAGGCTTAAAGAGAATTTTTTCTTGCTTCTCTCCCTTTTTTGTCATTACAACGTTTTTTATTCAGAATTTTGATTACGAAAGAGAAACATTTAAAATATACTTCTTTTAATTTTCTTTAAAAATTTTGGGGGATTCAGTCGGGCGGTTCTCGCTTCCGGAGAATCTCAGAAAAGCTCTGGACACTATTTCTCAGAAACTATGAATCTGTTTACTTCTTCTATTCTAAATTCTGTTTACTTCTTGAGAAAATAAAACTAATGCTTGAAAAAAAGTTTATCTTCTTTTTTTTAGATTACAAACAGTTTTACAAGGGGTAAACCGTACAGATTTTTTTTTCTTGCAAAAACTGCCCCTTATTTAAAAGTTTTCGTTGGAGGCACTAGTCAATTGAAAATTTCAATTAGATCAACATGTGACTTTGAGAAAACGTGCTCACCGCTTTTTTGAAGGATCTCCAGAAATCAGGCCAACCTACAAGTGTTTCCAATTTTTTGAAAATTTACAAATAATAAAATTTACAATACCTTTAAGTGTTAGGTTTTTTTTTACGTTATAAATTTAAAAGATATTTTTAATTATGCAATAGAAAAAAATAATGAAAAATCCATTTTTGTAGCCTTTAAAGCACACGTATTTCCTTAATAAAATTTAAACGAAGATATATTGTATCACGAATATCAAAATACAAGCTGTTGTGTATTTCGCAAAATAATCTCAAACTATTACATTTTTACATTAGACATAATTAATTAAGAAAAAAAAAAAGATTTTACTACAACCGAAGCTGTCTTTTTTCAAAATTTATTGATAATTCGCATGATTTAAAATACCCAATACAAGTACTTTGCGAATAAGATTTTTTTTTTTTTTTTAACTAACATTTCATTAAGTTATGTTAAATTGATATTTGGTTTTATTAATTATGCTCTATGATTCAGATAATTTCTATTTTTTTGAAAAAGTATATTGTTGTTGTTCATTTAAAAAATTGTGCTTGTGGTTTTAAAATAATTTTCTTTTGAAGTACCTCCTTCTTGAGTAAAAGGAAGTTTATCAAGTTTCATCCATAAATCTGTAAATTTTTAAAGCTAACACAAATTTTTGGGAAACACAGAAACAGAAAAAAAAATCCTTAATCACATTTTTACTTTCTTTTACCCATAGGGTTCAGAAAGCATTGTTTTAAGGTCAAATTTTCGAACGTGAGTTTTTGTTATATTTACATGTTCTGAGTTCCCCTGAATACGAAAATCATGTTTTTAGCAAATGGTACGTGTGTCTGTCTGTCTCTTATCAGCATATCTCAAGAACAAATAGTAGCAGAATGCAGAAATTCCAAACTCGGTATTCTACATGTGTATCATATATTGATGCTACAGTAAGCTTTTGTGTATGAAAAACATTATCTGAAACAGACGACAGGAATTTCAATAAAAATTGAAAAGAAATTTTGAACTACAACTTTGATGTCCTACAACTTTTTTTCTTTCAGATATGAAGGTTTCTGTGAAATTACATTTTGTCCCCTACTCCCCCTTAGGGGGCGAATTTCGCAAAATCGTTTTATAGGGGGTGCTTACACTATATGTTCTATAATCTGACCCAGTTTCTTGTCAGTAGCTCCAGTAGATTTTGCTGTGCGTTGATGAGTCAGTGAGTGAGTGAGTGAGTGAGTGAGTTGAAGTACTCTTTTATATGTATAGATATATTGAATTCAGAAAATTCTCCTAATGAGGGAATGCTTGTTGTCGGCCAAGAACTCTTTGACTGCTGTTGTTTTTATATTGGTTCTCTAATTTTATATTCTGGTGGCTCAGTGTCTAGTGCACTGATGCTGAGAAAGATTTAATTTGATAAGCTTCTGTTTTACAATTTTAAAAACAGCATCAGGCAAGGTAGTTGTTAAAGTAAAAGATCATTCATTAATATTTATAAATAAACAAAACAACTAATCATAATAATTTCCTTTATTTCAGTAAAAAGTACATTGAAAATATTAAAATGCAATACAGATAATTACAAATATAAAGTGAAATGGAAAATAACACGTAGTATCAATTTCACGAGCTTCTCTTTGATTTTCATTTTTTTAATGGACTGGAACGCTTTTCAGTGTAGTTCAAATTAATGCTCAACATTTAAATTGTAAATAAGCAGTTATATGAGCCGAATATAATTTTCATTTACTTAACAGGGTTACTTAATACTTTTGTCATGTTATCGTAGCAGTTGTTTTCTCCGTCTGGCAGCACTGACGCTGAGGCTACGAGAGAGGAGAGGATTTCGTTTCATCTTCATAAAGTGTGACGTCATATGTATTTTGCTGCGTTTTCAGGATACAGTAAATAGTGCGTTATTTAAGTTATCATAAATCAATGGCCAAGATTCAAAATGAAAAAACACATGTACTACCCTTTCTATATTTTCATGTTCTATCATTTAATGATAAAATTGGAAAACATGCAAATTCTCTATTCGGAGCGATGTGAATGAAGATGCGTATAATAGTACGAGTTTTTGGCAGTTGCAAGCTTTAACGATGTTATGGTACGAAGTGCTATCAAAGAGTTTGAGTGTTATAGTTGGAAGAAAAAAGCCTTTTGAAATGAATTTACTTTAGGACGGTTAATAAAAGTAATTCTCTAGTAGTACAGTCGGTAGTAAAATTATCCGAGCACTAGCAATAATTCTTGTCTAAAAAAGTACACTTCAAACTGCTTTGTTAAATAAATCCTTGTCACGTCATGTTCTTAGATGGTCTAAGAACATGTTTTGACAAGCACTTATTTAACAAAACAGTATTAAGTGTAATTTTTTAACGTCGGAACTACTGGCTAGTGCTCGGATACTGTTGCTGCTGACTATATATAATATGATAAATTCAACGCAAATTAAAAAGAACAATCACAACATTAATTTCAACGTACAGCATTCGCAAATAAGTGTGAAAATTGACAATAGAGTAATCAATGTACTCAAGTGATGTGTTTTACTCGAAGGTAAAAGAGTTGCTTGTTACTCCAATGTCACTGTGTCTTAATGTTCAAAATAATAATAATAATAAACTCCAAGGTTTACCATAAAAAGAGGTCGATGACGAGTCGTCCTCTCAGCAGAAGTGTTAGGTTAGCCATTGGGATTTTTAAAGGGTTTACTTTGAAACTTGCGAAAATACGGGTCGTACCCTCAAAAATACCCACCATGGAAGGCACTCCCCCTCAGGACTAGGACCGTTGTGCAGTTAGTCGGTCTTAATTCTAACACCACCACATCACCACCACCCCCTCGTCGAAAGATCAAAATTATGATGTTCTGTCTCCTGGACACAGTTGCGTAGCTACCAGTTGCGTAGCTCTACCAGTCTACTAGTCTACCAGTTGCGTAGCTCTAAATGTTAAAGGTAAGATAGCATAAAATTTGACAATATATAGAATAAAAAATATTGATTTATCTGATTATTTTATTTTCACAATTAGAGGTTGGTTGATTGGGTTTTACATCGCACTAGTTTTGTGAAATGGGAAATTGGCGACAGTATGGAACTTACTCCTAAAGTATGCTGACCAAATGTCCGCATTTTCTGTGGACAAATGGGGACGTCCTTTCTTTTTAAGGCATTTTTCTAAATTTTAAAAAATTGTAGAAATTAAATTATTAATTAATGATACTTTATTTTTAGTCCTTATTTATTAGGAATGAAAAAATCCATCCATAATTGGATAATTGTAGCAATTTTTAACGCTTCTCTTTTATAAAGGTACTTTGATCTAGTCAACCTACTCTAGAGGTGGTCCGGAGACCTGCCATCACAATTTTGGCCTCTACTAAAGCAATGACTCTCCCGCTTCGGAGACCCCTACAGGTATAATTTTGATGGGAACATGGAGGGTATTGCGACCACGATAGCTTTTACGTGCACCAATCACAGTGTGCACGATGGTCTTTGGCCGGCTCAGCTACCGAACCCGCAATCTTCCAATTACAAGCCCTACGCTCTACCGACTGGCCTTCCGTGGCCCCTCAAACTTAGTGTAATTTTCCACTTTCAAAACACACATAATAAACGCTAACACGTAAAATATGTTTATAGTATATATGTTACCGTTAAAGCTTGAAATCCGTTAATGTGCAGATTACCTAGCTAATCTACAGATTAACTAAAATGACCCGTTAAAGTACGGAATCAAGAGTTTTCCGCATTTTAACTAGGTAATCTGCACATTAGCGACTTCTGTGTCGTTAAAGTTCAAATGTTTGTTTCGAGCCTTAGTTTTTTTGCATTTACAATGCCGTCAAACAGTCCTGTGATACAGATACGTGAATGACCTTCAAACACAAACTAAAACTTTCATCCCTTCCGCTCGGCTGTGATAAACTCCATGTGATAAAAGGCAAAACGTGGAGCATCGAAGCCATGATTAGGTTTCTTATTATGACCAACACAAAATTTAAAGTAACAAGTAAGTTATAATTGTTTGCTTTTTTTCACTTTATTTCTTCTCTTTTTTAATGCGAACAAGACGTAATCGACAAGTGTATCCAATGGTCCCCATACCATCACTGCAGGTGATGGACAGCGTAACGATGCCAAACCCCAGCTGGCAATGTGCTTTACTCAGAGTGCCGTTAAATAGGGATAAGGGAATCTTGATGCTGTGTACCGGATTGTGATTTGTCTGAAAGGCGACTTTACGCCATTCCTGCTTCTAGGTTCTTTGTTGATCACACATTAAAGGCGCTAATATCAGTGATGCGTAATTAAAATTTTGGTAGCTGCACACTGGGTCACCACATGTAATAATTGTATGCGGTACCATTGGACACACGTTTCGATCACCTCTTGTTTTAATTCCTGCCACTTTGAATAACATCCATTACATTTCAGACGAGATAAGGCCCGTCGCTCTGTCCTATATTCAAGGCTTCCGAAGCTTAATATTTAAGCAGGACAATGCACGACCACAAATTTTCCGTATTGACCGGACCTACCTTGATGCAGAATGTGTTCGACTGTTGCTCTGGCCAACGTGTTCTCCTGGTCTAGCAAAATGAAAATGACTGTTTAATCGTTGAAAACCGACTGGTCCCCCACCACTCACCAATAACTATGATCGATGAATTGTGGTATCGTGTTGAAGCTTCATCAAGTGTTTTACCTATACATGTCATTCAAATGCTGTTTGATTCAGTGTTTAGGCAGATAAATGCTGTTCACAGAGGTCGCTGCTTTATGTACTGTTTTCTCAATACATATTGCTGCAAATTTCCTAAAATTTTAATCAATTGTTCTTCCTACTGTATTCTTGTACTAATTGTTCTATCTCTCTTATGCCCAATAAATATCATTCTGGTATACGCATTCCTTCTTGGTGTTGCAATTTTAATGTCCAGTAGTGTACTTTTTTTATATCGGAGCAATTTGCTAGTGCTCTAATACTTTTGCTGTCAACTCTATACATAAATCAAATTTCAAGAAAATGCAGGAGTCATTAAGACATAAAAACACTATACGCTTTTTACACATGAAAAAAATCACTGTACCTCTGGTGAATGAAACTCGAACTGCAGAAATATTTGGTTCCTTATCAATCAAAGCTAGGGTGATAAGACTTTCTTGAATCCGGGAGCAGACTTATTTTCTTCAGTTTTGAAGAATAAAATTTTTTTCTTCATCTCAGATTTTATTTCTGTCATAACTTAGAAACCAAAAAATAATTCCATAATTACTTTATTGTAATAACTTTAATGATTCGTTTTCACAAAAGTACTCTGTGCCCCTTCACCTATTTTCGGTGCACAAGCCGCCACTGATAAATATCTAATTTTTATTATAATTTAAAGAAAAATATTTAAAAATTACATAAACGTTAAAACTTGTTACAAAACTCTGATGTGGACACCACATGGCTTCTTTATACAACCATATGAATACACATATTGCTATGAAAAAGTTCACATTTTCAACATTAAAATTCTAGCAATTAATAGATACATGCCAATACCAACACAACAAAAATAAAACTTTTTTTAACACAGTCCCAGTAGCTTTATCAAAGTAATATCAATTCAACATCAAATAGTTGGTAAAGCATACATCCACAAATTTGCCAAATAACGTAAATGATTATCACAAAGTTAATCAAAGTAATTAAACTAGAAATTGAAATAATACACATAAGATATATATATATATGAGAGTGATTGTTGAGATTGTAGACTAGAACTTGCCTACATCTTTATGTGTTTCTATGCGTAGTAAAAGTGGAAATAGGTGAAATAGTTTTCATTTCCACGAATGTGGGTATTGACTTAACCTCAAATAAGGCTTTCAGATGGGGCTGAAAGTGGTAGGACGGGATTCATAATTCACAAAATTTGGAAATATTTACCTCAATAGGTGTCTAGTTCTGAAAATTTTTAATGAATCATTGGTTTCTTACACATAACTGCCTTGAATAACATTCCATAAACCACAGATAATACTCTCGATGAATTCAAATTCCATTCAGATTTTGAAATATTCTATTTTCCAAATTTAGCTAAATTTATGCTCTGTATTATATTTAATACTTATTTGATTTCTATAGTAAAAATGACCATTTCATTGGATTGTTTCAGGATTATTAATTTATTATTGATTTTTGAAGCGCAAGAAAGAGATTTATTGAACTGTTTACTGAATATTGATTAAAGGAAGTGCATTTGTCGGCTAGAACCTGCATTAAAAAAAAAAAAAAAATTCTTTCTCCACGCTGAAATGCCGAAAAGGTTTATTTTTATCAATATCATTATAAGATCTGTCATCTATGGGATATAACTGTCATCTACGGGCTATAACTCCTCTACGGGCTAAATTTTCATTAAATGAAGTGCATCCGTCGGCTAGAACCAATATATGTCTTTAAGAATTACTTTCTGCACACAAAAATGACAACAAATTTCATAACAATATAATTTCTGGGCTATATCTGTGCGCTGATTTTTCCTTAAATAGAGTTAATTTTCAACTAGAAAATGCTTGTCTCTTTAAACATTACATTGTACGTGCTAACATGTCGACAACATTATTATTATCATCATTAACTCTATCTGTGGGCTGATTATTCATTAAATGACGTCCATGCATCGACTAGAACCTGCTTCTTTCTTAAAGAATGAATTTCTGCACACCAAAATATCGACAACTTTCACAACAATAGCATTACGGGTTCTATCTGCGAGCTGAATATTTACTAAATTATGTATATTCGTCGACATGTACCTGCGTGTGCCTTTAAGAATTACTTTCTATTCTCAAAAAGGTCGACATCTTCCATAACACTATCCTTACAGGCTCTACCTACTGGTTGAATATTCATTAAATAAAATGCATTCGTCAAGAAGAACCTGATTATGTTTCTAAGCATAACTTTCTACACAAACAAATGTCTTGAACTTTCATAACAATATCATTACTGGTTCTATTATTAGCTTATTTTGGAATGTCTACGATGTTAGGTCATATATAATGGTCAAAACATTTTAATATTTGTAATAACAGGAAACTTGGCGTTGGAATATTAAAACCCGAATAAACTACCTGTCCGAAACGCCAAAGAAAAATATTTGAGGTGCAAAAATTTTTGAAAGCTCTTTCAACAATGCAATTAACTGATGAAAAGAAGGAGGTTTAGAAATGGCAAAATTTGAATTGAGTGTGAGAACAGAATATTGACTATTGGAAATTTCAGTATTGAAAAGATTAACGATTGCATTTTTATTGACAACTGGAAAGTCGTTCGAATGAATAGGACTCTGTGAATTACGAAGCCGGGTGAATTTGTCATGTAATTTAATTGAGTGTTTAAGAGAGCGGTTGTCACAAAGAATCCAGGAATTGCGATCGATCAACATAAAATTAGGACTTTCAAAAGCTAACTTTAAGTGGAGAAACACTAAATCTTTTCAATTTTGGCGATTTTGGTACGAATTTTCTTAATAACTGCACGGAGAATATTAAAATGTGCCCTGAGTACAGCTTTGTTTACAAAACTGGAATCAGAAATATTGTATTTCAGTTGAATGAATTTAGGGATGATGCGGTGTCTCTTGCATTGTAAAAGGAACTTCAGACGGTTGAGGGCACGAAACTTTTTAGTACGTAGACGGTAGAAACGATTAACTAATTTGCACATTTTGAAAAGAAGAGAATGGCTCAAACTATTACTGACCTAATCTCCCCCTCATATGAGGCTTCTTAGACCAGGTTGCTCAGTAACAATATGAGCAGAAGACCAATAACACAAACTAAGCCCGTATAAGCTTAACAAATAATAACAGGAGACTTGGCGTTGGAATATTAAAACCCGAATAAACTACTATAGGAAATATTTATTCATAATGACCAAATATTCAATTTAAAACCCGAATAAACTACTACGTCAGAAATGCCAAAGAAAAATATTTGAGGTGCTGACGTAGTTATTTATTCAGGTTTTAATATTCCAACGCCAAGTCTCCTGTTATTATTTGTTAAGGTTATACGGGCTTAGTTTGTGTTATTGGTCTTCTGCTCATATTGTTACTGAGCAACCTGGTCTGAGAAGCCTCATATGAGGGGAAGATTAGGTCAGTAATATTTTGAGCCATTCTCTTCTTTTCAAAATGTGCAAATTAGTTAATTGTTTCTACCGTCTACGTACTTAAAAGTTTCGTGCCCTCAACCGTCTGAAGTTCCTTTTACAATGCAAGAGACACCGCATCATCCCTAAATTCACTGAACTGAAATGCAATATTTCTGTTTCCAGTTTTGTAAACAAAGCTGTACTCAGGTCTCATTTTAATATTCTCCGTGCAGTTATTAAGGAAATTCGTACCAACATCGCCAAAATTGAAAAAGATTTAGTCTTTCTCCACTTAAAGTTAGCTTTTCAACGTCCTAATTTTATGTTGATCGATCGGAATTCATGGATTCTTTGTGACAACCGCTCTCGTAAACACTCAATTAAATTACATGACAAATTCACCCGGCTTCGTAATTCACAGAGTCCTATTCATTTGAACGACTTTCCAGTTGTCAATAAAAATGCAATCGTTAATCTTTCCAATACAGAAATTTCCAATAGCCAATATTCTGTTCTCAAACTCAATTCAAATTTTGCCATTTCTAAACCTCCTTCTTTTCCTCAGTTAACTGCACCCGTTGAAAAAGCTTTCAAAAATTTTATGCACCTCAAATATGTTTCTGACGTAGTAGTTTATTCGGGTTTTAATTTGAATATTTGGTCATTATGAATAAATATTTCCTAAAATATCGCCAAAACGGAAAGTCGCAGAAAGTCCATAAAGTGAGGTGCACAACTAGATGTTATAATAAACCTGTATACCAATTTGCAACGTTCTACGTTTAACCGTTTTTTGGTTATGTGAGATACACACACACATACTTACATAGAGAAGAAAATTCGTGTGAAGTCGTTGGTATCTCTAAAACCAGAGCTCGTACTAAAACCAAAGTTTCAGGTATACAACTAGATATCTTGATAATCACGCATATAAATTTGGAGTATTCATTCATTTTTGAACTATGCGAAATAAAAAATCCATTTTGCAAATTGGGATTACTATACTTCCCTATGCATTGTATAACGAAATGAAATCATTATAAAAGGATTCAAAAAATTAAAATTCAATCAGTTAAACTAAAACCAAAAAGGATTCTCATATTGAAATTGTAATTTATGGTTCTGTATGCAGTGGAAAACTCTTCTTTATGATACCTAACACGCTGGTTCCGGACAGTTGCTATATTTAAATGAGTTAACAGTAATATATTTGTTATTAATATAAAAATCTCAATAATAATAATAATAAAAATAAAAATCTATGAAATTGTTTAAAACTTCAGTTAAGGCACTAGCTTTCACGCACGCAATGTGTCGAGTCCGGCTCTCACCACCCTCTTCCCTTTTATATGTGGCTCAGAAATTAATGTAAAGTCAGAAATTTCATAAAATCCCATCAAAGTGCATGTTTCGTACCTTTCATCAGTGCACACTGCACACGTATACAAAATTTCGACTTATGATGTATTTTGTAGTAGGGTTAAACTTGAAAACGGAATTTTTAAACAATCCGCCCGAAGAGGGGGATGTGGGAAATTTCTCTAAATCTCCGTGTGTTTTAGGTACACGCAAATCATTTTCCTAAAGTAATATGGAGTATAATTTCACTACAAGATGTGTTTTTGACTCTTCTTTTTTAACACTCCTTCGTGCGCGCTGTATTTTACAGATATACAGCTTGGAAATTCATTTCTTTTGAAAAGAAGGGTGAAACTGATGTTTATGACCAAGAGGATATCTGCCCTTCCTGTCTCGTCGTCACCTTAACTGTCACCTGAGTAGGTTTCAATGAATATTTTTTCTGTTTTCGAAGAAAATTTTCTGTGTTGAATCTTTCAGATACAACGCACCCGATAACGTCTGCCATTTGTTTTGCTCTGATTTTTTTTCTATTTTTGAATAGATGATCTTTAAATGGGAAAAAATGCTTTGTTAGATTTAAATGAGTAAAAAGGTTACGAAAGATTACACAAATTTTTGTTTTTTGTTGAAAATTAAAATGAAAATTTAGGAGAAATATAGCATTGCCAGATTTGGGGAATTTTTATTTAACATCCACCACTGAATTTTTACTGTAACGGTTGATTAATCACTTAGAAGCATAATCAAATTTTATGCATGTCAAATTCCACTTCTCAAAATTATTGGTGATAGTTGAATAAAAAAGTCTCCAAGTCTAGAAACACTGGAGAAATTTTTTATGAATGTCGAAAATGAAGAAGATTTGGCGGGATGTAATTCAGAAAACTGCATAGCAAATGATGCCAGTGATTTTCACTGTTGTACTTTATGCTTAACAGATTACTCTGTTAGAAAATATTACCTATGACTGGTTTAACCAGGTTCTTTACCTTTGCAATAGTTCTTTCGTAATAGTTGGTGATTTCAACAGTTATCATACGAGTTTTGGTGGCCGTCGGGATTCTCCTCAGGGCTCGAGGGTCATCGACTGGATCATAAACAACAATATCTGTCTTGTTAATACCTCCGTTCCTACTCATGTTTCGGGCCGCGGTAGCCCAGTCAGTAGAGCGCCGGCCTCGTAATTGGAAGATTGCGGGTTCGGTACTCGAGCCGGCCAAAGACCGTCGTGTACACTAATGGTGGCTGGTGCACGTAAAATCTGTCGTGGCCACAATGTCCTCCATGTTCCCATCAAAAATTATACCTCTGGGGGTTACCGAAGCGGGAGAGCCATCCCATCCGTGGAGGATCAAAATTGTGATGGCATATCTCCGGACCACCTCTAGGGGTGTGTCCCAGACCGTCGCCAATTGCCTATCTGCGCAGCATTAGTGCGACGTAAAACCCAATCACCAACCACCACCTACTCATGTTTCTCCGGGGGGATCTTCCACTTTAATTGATCTCTCTCTTGTTTCACCTGACCTGTTTTCGAATACCTGTGTCCAGGTCCACTCTGATACATTTGATAGTGACCACTGCCCAATCAAACTTACTTTCGATAGGTTGCCCGGCTCTCGTCCGTGTCATAGTGTTAGGTTAAGGTGTGACTGGGGGTCCGCTACCGTTAAGCTTAACAAGGAGTTACAGGAGTGTAACTCTCCGTCCTATGACGACGTGGTGAACATTTGTCAAAGGTCGGTTGCTGTTAGTAGTCGAAGGATTAGGATCTTGGACCGTGTTGGCATTCCCTGGTGGGATAGCCGCTGCAGTTATCTTCTTGGGCAGAAACGCAAGTTCCTTCGCTTGGCAAGAAAGCACCTAAGCTCGGCTTACTGGATGCAACACAAGCAATTTGCTGCTCGTCTCAAGAAAGAAATCAAGGACGCTAAACGTATGTACTGGTCCGAGGTCTGTAAAAGGAGTTGGAAGTCTGGCGATATCTTCAAACTTATCAAAGCTCTCCAAAACCGGAAGAACCCTCCCCAGGAGTCCTATAACTACATTAGCACCTCAAATGACAGTAGGTTGGCTGCTGCTAATACTTTTGCTCACACGTTTGTCCGCCCCCCTATCGACTGCTACATCCCGCTGGACTTCAGCGCCAACGTGAATAGCTACATTAGGAAGCCTTTTGCTCTCTCGGATCTTCAACACGCCTTGCACAAGTCTTCCCATCGCACCCCTGGAAATGATGGTATTTCCCTCCGACTTCTAAAGTGCCTCGACAATAGCAGTCTGCTCAGACTTCTCGATTGCTTTAATAATCTCTGGTTGGATGGTCGAGTTCTCAAGTCCTGGAAGGAAGCCATTGTCGTTCCTATCTTGAAGCCGGGCAAGAATTCTAGTTCCTCGTCTTCCTATCGCCCAATCTCCCTCACCTCTGTTCTCTCTAAGGTTTTTGAGCGGATGGTTCTTCGGCGGATGATTCCTTGGGTGCTCAAGAATGATGTCTTCCATGTGAACCACTACGGGTTTATTCCTTTTAGGGACTGTGCTCCTGCTTTGACGAAAATCTATGCAGATCTGGCGTCAGCTCGGCGGCAGAAGTGGTTTAGTGTGGATATTGCCTCTGCTTACGACTCTGTATGGCCGGACGGCCTGACTTTTAAGATGCTGTCAGCGGGCGTTGATGGCCATCTCACGAAATGGTGCCATTCCTTCATGCAACGTGCTATCCAGGTTAGGTGGTTGGGAACTTTGTCTGCCCCAGTCTCGTCGTTCGTGGGGGTCCCGCAAGGGGTTGTTATGTCTCCTTTACTCTTCTCCTTCTATATGAGTGATATCTTTGAAGCAATTGGTTCTCGGGTTAATGCTGTTGTTTACGCGGATGATACTTTCCTTTACGCGTCTGGCCCCTGCCTCGAAGACATTATGCATGATATTCAGGATATCCTTCATAATCTGGTTCGCTGGTGCAATTACTGGAAGTTGAGTCTCAGCCCTCATAAAAGTGCTGCGATTGTTTTCTCCAGGAGGAAAATCTCGCCTGATTCTAACCTTCGGCTGCAGGGGGAAGATATTCCCTGGGTGGTCTCCCTACGTATCCTTGGTCTGTTGTTCGATCGGGTTTTAACGTGGGGCAATCACGTCTCTCGTCTCCGTGAGAAGACTTTGAAGAAACTTAACGTTCTGAAGAGCATTAGTCATACTTCTCGGGGCGTTGGCACCAAAAACCTTCTCAGAATCGCGTATGCTACTGTTGTCAGTTCCCTGTATTTTGGTAGTAATGTCTATTCGTTTGCTTGTCCCTCCACTAGGAAGAGGTTAGAGCCCCTTTTGAATGCTGTGCTTAGGGTGGCTACGGGCCTCCCTCGGTGGACACCTATCCCCGTTCTTCGCCGGGAAGCCAACTCGCTTACTGTGACTCACAGATTATTATACAGATAGGACACTCCCGTACATTCTTCGGTAACCGGAATTTGACTGCAACGACCCTATTGTCAACGGCTGTAAGTTTCTCGAGCTCTCCAGCTTACGCAATCGCTCGTCTTATTTTTATTGTATCTATGTTCATATCGTAATATTAGTGCAACGTTAAACCCAACATCCAACCAACTAACCATTGTATTAATGTTTACGTTTGGACTTTGTTATTGTTTACGAATTTGATTGTCGAAAGAAATTTATTTTAAGAAGCAAGTACTAAATATTAAGCAAATAAATTTCGAAAATATACATAAACCAGAAATATTTTTTTTCATTTTAAAGCATTTTGTATTATTTAAACCAAGCAATGTTAAATATTTAAGATTTCATACCATACTGCTATTTCAGCATTACAGTTTGTTATATTAATTTGTACTCTTGAGCACGAATGCGTTTGGCAAAATTTATTTTCAAACATAATAAAAATTAGTTTTATTTCTTAGAAAATAGCTGTGAATGTTATGATTTTGTGAATTTAAAAGTAATAGAAAAAAATAAAGGAAGGAAAACTGCACATACGTTTTCGTTTCGCAATTTTATTATTGTTTACAAACTTCATTGTCAAAAGCAATTTATTTTAAGAAGCAAGTGCTAAATAATACGAAAATATACATAAAATAAAAACATTTTTTTCATTTTAAGGCATTTTGTATTACTTAAAACAAGCAACGTTAAATATTTAATGATTTCATACTGCTATTTCAGAATTACAGTTTGTAATTTTAATTTGTACTTGAATATGAATATGTTTCACAAAGCATATTTTTAAACATTATAAAAAATAATTTTTACTTCTTAGAAGAATAGCTGTGAATGTTTTGAGGATAATTTTGTGAATTCAAAAACAATAGAAAGTGAAGAAAAAGAAAACTTCCCATACTAACACTAACCTGCTACTAACTACTCCCGAAATAGAAAAACAATTTTCGATCAAAGATGCTATTCATGTAGACTTAACACATGTAGTTCCCCAGTGTTGACACTAGTGGTTCTACTATATTTCCGGTTCGCGTTTTAGCTTCACTGTCCTATCTGTATGATAATCTGTGCTGTGACTAGCCTTCAAGACCTCCATAGGGAACGCTTTTTCATCCGCCACTTTGCTTTAGGTATGAGTTCGCCCATTCACTCCTTGGTGGATCCCTCGAATTTTGACTCTGGCTCTCCTGGTTCCCTCGTAAGGGTTATTCTTAGGCAGCTTGGTCTGAGGTGTCAGGATTTGTTGTTTTGGATTCAGCCCCCCTTTCCTTTGTGTGACAACATTTCTCTCCTAATCGATACTTTAGACTTCCAGAGCAGGTCTCTCCATTCGGAGCTTGTTCACCAGACGTTCACGGAATATGCTTCTCTACATGGCGAGTGGCATCAAATGGCTACTGATGCCTCCAAAACTAGCTCTTGCACTGGCATCTCTGTTTGGGACATGTCTTTGCGCTGTGGACATTCAAAGCAAGTAAACAATATCAATTCTATCTTTACTGCTGAAACTCTTGCGATTGGTCTGGCCTTGGACCATGCCCCTCTTAAGGGCAAGCTTATCATCTTCTCCGACAGCAAGTCTGTGATCACCATCCTCCAGGCTATCAACTATCGCTCGCCAGTGGTGATTACCTGGGTTTACTGCAAGCTGGTCATGGTAGCCAGTCGTCTGGACAAGGTTCAGGTGGTTTGGGTGCCCGGTCATATGGGTATCCATGGGAATGAAATGGCAGACATGCTTGCTCGGTCCACCGTTTCTGCACAATCCTCGTTCAGCAAGGTGTCCCCAGAGGACATCTGTCGATACCTTCACACCATTCATAAAAGGGATGATGTTCAAGAGTGGCTCTTAGGGAATTAGAGTGTGGATTTCCCCCACCTCACCAAAAGAAGCTGGGAGCATCGTAAACTTTGTCTGTCCAGGAGAAGTGAAGTCCTCCTCAGCCGCCTGCGGACTCGAACCCTCCCCACCCGGGCTCTCCTCTACAAGCTTCATATGAGTGACTCTCCTCTCTGCTCAACCTGTCAGGTTCGAGAAACATGCGACCATTACCTCCTAGCATGTCGCCGCTACGCCTCAGCTCGGCATGATTTGTATAGCAATCTCAATCTCCTTGGTTCTTCGCCTTCCTTCAGCGATTTATGCGATCTAGCCGTCTCTGGAGTTACTCAAGCTCGTCAGTTAGTGTTTTTATTCTCAAGTCTGACAGATTCTGACTTTGGCTTCGTCGTCTTATCCACACGTTCTTTACTGACGATGCAACCAGTTGCTGGTTTCCTCACAATTGATATCTTCATCGAACTTGTTTAGGATTAATAGGGGTGTAAAGCCTTGCAGCTATAAACCCCATGCTCTGAGGGTCTCTCCCTTCAAAACAACAACAACAACAACAACCTGTAATAACACTTTTGTACATTTGACGTCAATGCTGTCAACGAATCATATATCCTCTTAACACAATACAACGCCCTCTATATGTTAGGTTGATTCTGCTTCCAAACTGTAATTTAGGAATCATTCTGCTTTTGAGCAGTATGACTGACGTTGATATTTCTTAAAAGTTTTGAGTGTATTTTCATATACAAAAAACTGACGATTAAAAACAGCTTGAAAGAAAGTAGCTGTGTTCTTTAAAAACTTGTTTTACTAAGACAAGCATGTCTGTTGTGGAATGTACTCATTAAGCATTTTGATATTTACCGATGCTGCTCAATATCTTTCTTTTTAAAATCTTTTTCTCTGAGTTGTGAGAATTAAAAAAAAATAAAGAAAACGTGTTTATCGTTATTACTGCCTAGTGTCCTATCAGCACGAATCCTGTAAACGATTTCTACAGTATATGCTATAGATTAAAACAGCATGAAGGAAAGTTGTGTGAAGCTGTGTTCTTTGGAAGCATGTTTTACTAAGACAAACATGTCTGTTGTATAATTTTCACATCAAGCGATTTGAACTTTATCGATGCTGCTCAAGGTTTTTCCTGTACAAAGCTTTTTATCAGAGTTGTGGGAATTAAAAAAATAATAAAAAAAAAAAGAAAGAAAGAAAACATTTTGTTTTTCGTTATTACTGCCTAGTGTCCTGTCAGCACAAATCCTGTAAACGATGTCTACAGTATATGCTATAGATTAAAACAGCATGAACGAAAGTTGCATGAAGCTGTGTTCTCTGGAAGCTTGTTTTACTAAGACAAATATGTCTGTTGTATAATTTCCACATTAAGCGTTTTGAACATTATCGATGCTCTTCAAAGCTTTTTGTCAGAGTTGTTAGAATTAAACGAAAAGAAAGAAAATATTCAGTTCATCGTTATATTCTAGTGTCCATAAAAGCACAAATCCTGTAAACGACATATATAGTATATGCTATGGATTAAAAGACTTGACTGAATGACAGACTACACATATTCATTATGTACTCAGAACAAGTGTGATTTTAGAATTTTATGGTGTATAAAATTCGTTGAGATACTTTCGTGCTGAAATTGTTCTTATGAAAAAAACTTAAGTTCTACGATGAAAACTTATGAACACGAACGACGATTTTACAGCCTGTCGCAAAATAAAAATTTCATAGTGGTCTTATTGGTTATATGCAATTATATAATGGTAGTAACACGAAATGATATCTGGAAAACAAGCAAAGTGTCGTCGTTTGCTGCACAAGATGTTCATATTTCATAAAAACGTAATTTTCATCTTGAAGATAAACGTTAAAAAATGGAAATAAAAATTGCATATTTCAGCGATTTTTGTAACTTTACTAATTTACTTTAGTTCATTGTTATGTAAAGTATTATAAAATATATATTTATGTATTACAGAATACACAAACTTCAAGAAAAAAACCTACAGCTACAGATAATAAAGCGGGCCAGCTATTCTTTTCGTCTGTTATGTTCTTTTTTGTAAGTAGCTATTACATTTATAGTGACATTTTGAATATACACATTTTGTAACTGCATTTTTTGTTTCATATCTCCTTTTAAAAATTAATATGCATTTTATGAAATGCAGTAAAAAAAAATATGCTTTTAAATATATTTGATTATTTTTTATGCAGAAACTTAATTCAACAGTTAAATAAGAAATTGTATATATATATATATTTTCTTTTTTTTTGTTATCGTGCACATAAATGATTGATTGTTAATTTTCTAACATTCGCAGGTATTTAGATATCTAAGAAAGAGGGGAGGAAATACAAAGTGTAAATGCTATTATGAATATTCTATTAAAAAACGTAGTATTACAATTTTCGTATTTTGTTTCACTGGTATGGAAAGTTACAAAATAATTTAATATATTTCTGCGTTGCTCTTTAAATAGATCTTTTTTGACATTAACGTATTCTTGCAATATATTCGTTATATGGAAAATATTTGCAAGCATAAATATATATATATATATATATATATATATATATATATATATATATATATATATATATATATATATATATATTTGTCTGACGTAAATTTTCTGATGGAATGTAAATATTACTTCCATAAAGTTATGTTGAGGAAAAGAGGAAAATATTAAATTTTAAATATCTTATCCATTTAAAGTTACTATTGAGGAAGGGGATTTATTAGAAGATAGCTTTAATTTATAAGTTATCATCATAATTGCAGTTATCTAACCTTCAAAGTAATTTGTTTTCTAGATGGATTACGATTAATCTCTTTTCAAGGAGGCTATAAATGTTATGTGTGATAGATGAAGAAAGCCTGGGAAGAATGTATGTGTTATGAGCTAACATTTAAACTCTATCCTGGACTTCTTTAACTTTCCTAGAACGTATGACGCCCTTTAGAAGAGATTTCTCATTAAAAATAAGTACAAATATTGAAAGAAAAATCCATTAATTAAAAAAATTCAATATTAATTAGCTATATTTAAGCAAAAAAGTTTAAAATATAAATTTAAATATTTTTTTATTTTTTAAATTGAAGAAAAAAAAATATTTTGATAAAGTTGCATAAAGTCAGTTTTAAAAGTTTAAAGCTAGATAATGTAAAAAGCCTCCTGACAAAGTATAACATACTAAATCATAATTACGTAATTCTATAATGTCTTCATATTCAAAGATAAGTTTAAAAAGCAACGTTGAAATCAAAATGTGTATATCGTCATATATATAATGATTATGTAAATGAACTTAAAATTTTTTGCTGTTCAGTAAACAATACGAAATATTCTGCCTTTGATTTTTGAACTAGTGTTGTGAAAGGTTTACTATCTTCAATGAAATGTTTTGTACGTTTATATTTCCCCTTCGAAATTTTGTGATTCAAATTGCTATTTAAATACATAATCTTAAAATTCATTTAATGTTAAAGTACAATTTTGTGTCTGTGCATTTTATGTAAAATGTTTAAAAAATGTTCTAAATGTTTCTTCCCCTCCTAAAATGTTATTTTACGTTAAATGTAAAAATAGAAATTCAATAAAATTGTGACTAATATTTGTTTTATTTTTTCCTTTTTTCTCTTAAAATCTGATTAAAATTTTCTGTTTTTTAGAATTCAAAATTTTGTTACAATAGTTTAAATTATTTTGGGAATTTATTAATTTTATGATTACTGTTTAGTTTAGAAATACAAACTATTGGTTTGATGAACTAAAAAAGAAATACATACCAGGAACTTATTTCTCATCTGCATACGGTGGTTTGTAAAGTGCTTTTAAATTTACGTTTTCATTGTACATTGAATTGCTGCTAATTGTGAGTAAAATAAACTAGCATATATATTAAAGACAGCCATTTCATAAACTTCTGTTATATGATGCTTAATGTCAAATGTAACTGTGCGAAATTGTGAGAGATGCACAAAAATTTTTATTTTAATATTCATAAAATGATACAATCCAGTTCGTTAAAATTTTATTAGGGTTATATACATCTGTACTGATAAGTATAAAGGATTTAAGTCAATATTCTTGATTTTTCAGGAGACAAAAATATAGTAAAAATAACTAAAAACTACTTAGAAGAATCCATTAGGAAAAAGGGATTATGTTGATTTATACCATTCAGTGATTATCAGTCTTCATTTGATGAAGGGGAAAAATTAAATTAAATATTTTATACAAAAGATTAATGCTAAATTCCTGACTTGAATCTTTTTTTACCAATGAATTTTCTCAGACTAAATGACATGATCCTTTATACCAATCGATAGATAATTTTTTTTCTGAGTCTGACTATGTACTTAACTCAAAATCGACGTTTTTGGACTTAAATCTTTTATACTTATCAGTACAGACATGTGCTTCACAGACTACAAAGAAGGATAAGGATTTTTTATACATTTTTTCAATTACATATTTAGAAAAAAAAAACCTTAAAGACCCCCCCCCCAATATATATATATGTATATTGTAAGTTTAAAAAAAAAATTTAACATTCGCAGGGAGCGAGGTTTCCGGAAATGCTTCAGAAAAGCGGTGAATACGGTTTCTCAAACTAATAAGCCTATCTTCCTGAAATTTTGTACATTTCTTCAAAACTGAATTGACTAGTGCTCGAAGGGAGGAATAAGAAGAAAAAAATGAAGCATGATGTTTGGAGTAGTTTTATGCAAAAAAATATAAAAAAATTCGATAGTTTATTCCAAGTAAAATTTACTTTTTTTTTTTTTTTTAAATCTTTCGTTGAGGTACTAGTTCTTTGTTTTTTGAAGAGTGAAATTTCAATGACTAGCTCATTAGTTAATCATAAATGGTGTTTCGCATTTCTGAGTTTCTCTGGAAACCACAAAGCACCGACAAAATATTCCAAAGATTTGAAGGAAAATTTTATAAATATATTTTAAAGGTTTTCATTTTCTATGTATTCAGAATTTTGAATTAGAAATGTTTTTACTCCCCCCCCCCCCCCAAAAAAAAAAAATGGGGGTAGGGCAGCAATAGAAAATTCTCGTTAAACCTTCGAAAGCCATGTAACACTTTCATAAATGCTAGCATTAAATATCGGTTACGAATTTTATCAAATTTTGTACATTTCAATAAATGTTAGTTAAAATGTAAGGACTTAGCGTTGTTTCTCCTTCTACATAGAAGGTATTTTATCTCCAAACATATATAAAATTTACTGCGAGTAAGAAACGGCGCATTTAACATTTATTTACAAAACTTCATTCTTTAAAATATGTCCAATGAAGAAGAGTTTTCACACTAAAAGTGTAAAATTGTCATAAACGTATGACAATATTTGACAAATTATGACATTCATGCAGACACTTTAGCATACCTTTCATAAATACTTCATTGTAAAAGAAATCATTCTAAAGACACTTTCATATCGTCATACTTATAGGGATTCGTACAAAAGTTAAATAATTTGTAGACGACAGTAAATTCTTTAGACATTTTGTTTTTGTCGATTTTTTATTAATTTTGAGTTATACGAATCAAAAATTTTAAATCTTTTATTATATAGCCACATTTTTTTTATAGGCAATCAACGGATTTTTGAATAGCTTATTTCTGTACTGATAAGTATAAAGGATTTAAGTCCATATTCTTGATTTTTCAGGAGACGGAAAATAAAGTTAAACTAACAAAAAACTAATCGGAAGAATCTGTTAGGAAAAGGGGATTATGTTGATTTATAACTTTTATACCATTCAGCGATTGTCAACCTTCATTTAATAAAGGGAAAAAATTGAATGAAGTATTTTATACTAAAGATTAATGATAAATTTCTGACTTGAATCTTTTTTTACAAATGGATTTTTTCAACGACTAAATGACATGGATTTAAATCCTTTATACCAGTCGATAGAGAATTTTTTTCAGAGTCTATGTACTTAACTCAAAAGCGACTTAAATCCTTTATACTTATCACTACACTTTTACTATAAGAAGTTTAAATGCCGGGTAATGGGCTCTACATTACCCAGCAATTGAATGGCATTCGATTTCAGCAATGAATTCAGTTTAAGCAATTGAATGACTTGTTGACTGAATTCAATTTAAGCAACTGAATAACTTGTGTAATGTCTGTTGATTACATCTCTTTCCTCCCCTGTCAATCTGTCATGAATGGAATTTTCTTGTTTAAATTACTACGTTCCACATACATATATCTAAACTTTGTAATTTGAAATGTAGCAAATAATAATTGAATTAAGAAAATTGCCCTATTGAAGGAATGACAAAATAGAACCATGCTTACAAGTTACTTAGCACACAGTTTAGACACAGCCAGAAAAAGGATATTTTCAATCTGTCGATTTCTTTGTAGACATTTGTGACTTTTTATTTGTAAGAATTTTCAGTCTTTAGTATATTTCATAACAGGGCATTTTATGTATTTTTTATGCATCTATTTCAAACGTAATAAACTTAAATAAATTTCCCATGAAGGTATCTTTCCTTGGAAAGTGTTTTACAGTATCTTAGTTTTAGTTTAAAAGCAGAAATTTTATAACTTAATAATCGTTGAAATTCTGTGTATATATTAAAAAAAAAAAAAAAAAAAAAAAAAAAACTTGCGTATAATCGGGGTAATATGTAATTATCAATTAAACTCTCATTTAAATGTATCTTAAGTGCTATGTTAATTTTTTAATATGATTAAAGGCTAAAATTTGTTACAGATACGGACAATTTGTGATTAAATTGTGTGTATTGTGGGTAACGGCTAAATTGAGTTTTTCTTAAAAATTCAGGCTTTTGTTTGTGGTATCTACATTTTAAATACTTCATGTAAGATGTACCAGTAAAATTTTTCATGGCTCACTAGCGGCCGAGAGGTTCTACACTCAAAGCTGGTGGACGTAAGGTTTCGGGTTCGACCCTCGTCCCGCTCGCCTGAATAACCTTTCTGAGTTTTAAGTGGTTTTCACAGAAACTTACGTAAATACCGGTAGGTCTCCTTAGGCCTAAGACCTTAGTGCGATCAACCAGCCTTAAACGCAATTAAAAATCTTTCATTGTATTAAAGCTAAGTATATATTTTTGTAATCTAAATTTCATATTCTCTTCATATTTTAATTTTAATGAATTTTCAAATTAAATAAAAATGTATGAATTGGGTATTTCAATGAAGATAATTTTGAAATTTAATAATTATTAGATTTCTTTAATTTATATATGTGATTTTTTTAGCTTTGTTTATAGCAATGCAATTTTACCATTATCTTTATTTAATCCACACTGGAAAGTAGAGATAATTTCTCCGTTTTTAAAATTAAGTTTACTGCATTATCTAAACAGTCAAAAATATTCCTGCACATCAGGAATTTTAATTTTTGAAAAAAATCTACAACAGAACTTCACTTGATAATATTAAACGGTCATAAAATTTAGCTATTCGATTAATCTGAATATATATATATATATATATATATATATATATACAGAGAAAGAGAGAGAGAGAGAGAGAGAGAGAGAGTAAATTTTTGAAAGTATCGAATGCTATATTGTATAACTATTCTTTAACATTCTTGGTCAAATGAGGATATTTTAGGTTGTCAGAAATTTGATTCTTATATTCAGTATATCTAAGTTTTATGTGCATGGAGAAAAAATTTTAAATGTGATTTTTATTATTGGAGGAAAATGTTTCTTTGAACTAAAGAAAAATGATTAAACGGAATGTTGTGTTAAAATTATACTCAATAATTATTCTCCCCCCCCCCCTCCAGTCAAACATTGTTAAAGTAATTTTTTCTTTTTTTTTTTTTTACTTTCTCTTACCCTTACGGTAGAGAAAGTACTGTTTTAGGGTCAATTTTTGTAAAGTGAGTTTTTGTTATTTACATGTTTTGAAGTCCCCTAAATTCGATAATGATGTTTTTAGCGAATGGTCTGTGTGTGTGTGTGTGTGTGTGTGTGTGTGTGTGTGTCTGTCGGTCATCAGTATATCTCAAGAACAAATAGTAGCAGAAATTCCAAACTCGTATTCTAAATGTGTACCATATAGGGATGCTACACTAAGCTTTTCGTTGAGATGAAGCAAATGGTTCGTGTACAGGGACACTCAAAAGTATTCACTTCGTCTATGGGGGAAATTGCAGGTAAAGTAGAGTTGAATATCTATAGGCTACATTAAACCAAATGAAACGAATATATATATTCTGTAATAGAGATAGTCAACTATGAAAAAAATATTTGTGTATGCAGGGGCCTCGCATCCCCATGGGAGGAAGTTCTCAATATTACCCCAGGGGGAATAAATTTTCATGATTGGTATCTTTTCAAAAGAGCTCGTCAATACCTTTAAAACGAATGGTTGAATCATGGATATGTGATAATTTAAAATAAAGTTATCTATTTTTTTCCCTTTTTAACAATTTTTTTTTTTAATGCAATATTGAGATTAAATTCAACTTTTTTTGGATATTTAGTGTTATACTACTCTTAGAATAACTTAAAAACGAATAATTTTAGGAGATCCAAATGCTGTATTTTTAAGTTAATATAAGTTTGTTGCTGAGAAAGTTTGATCTAGATTGATAAATTTCAAGAAATGTTGCTTGTCTGTATAATTTTAATTAAACTTCTAATTTTAATAACAGAATTAAATTATATATAAATGTAGGTGCATTAATGAAACAGGGGGTGAGGGGGTGATAGCCCCCCTCACACAGAACTAATTATCATATAAAACTCTTCCGAAGCCTAATTTGAATTGTTTAACATAGGTTTACATAACAGAACTCGTTATCTTACTTCTTAATATCCATCCAGTATTTATTGTATTAAATTTAAGGGCAAGAGAACGTCGTGTGGGTAACATACCACCAGATTTTTTTTTCTCTGCAAAAGTTTACGTTCAGTTTATAGAAAATACGTTTAGCATTCATTATTGTTTAATTAACAGTGAAATTCAGAATTAACAATCAAATAGTATTTAAAAATGGCACATTGGACAAGCCTGAAAACCGAAATATTTTAAAAATACAAGGAATATTTTGGCTAATTCTTATGTTCTTTGGTGTTCTGATATCGAAATTGGCCTTCATTTTTTCCTATCACAACAGGATTTTTAGTGAAATTGATATGGCTACTTTTTCTCTCGAAAAATATTGCATGTACTATCTGATAAGGGTATTTTTTTACTCATTGAAATCTATGTAAAATGATCGGTTCTTCATGTAGCAAATTTCTTTTTCAGTAATCGAATTGTTTTAAGTAGGTGCCAGTGGATGAAAACAACTGTTGTTAGATAGCGCTTGGACACATTTTACATCAAACAATGCTGCCGTTTCTAAAAGAAAATCATAACATAGGGTAGGTGATCCAGTGATTAGCATGCTCTAGTAATTGACATCTATCCCGAAATAATTAATAAATAAGAAAAATAAGAAAATCATATTTTACATATAAGAATTTTAACATTCTATGGCAAACACGGGAGTATAGGGTGCTAATAACTGGTAAAATGAATAACTAGCAGTGTCAAACACTGGAATATAAGGGGCCAATTACTGATAAAATGAAAAACTGGCTGTGACAATCAGTGGCGTCGCCAGAAAAAATTTCAGGGGGGGGGGGCATAAACTGAAAAAAAATATTTTTTTTAAATAAAATTCTGATAGCATAGTTTTAAATTTAAAGAAATAATGCTTAGTAGAATTTTCCAGAGGAGGGGGGCAAGTGCCCCCCCCCTTGCCCCATTCCGCCGACGCCCATGGTGACAATTACTAGAACATTGAGTGGGTGTCAAATAAAAATTCATAAAAAAAATAATTGTTATCTGATGTATATATTTTTACATATATGTGGTTCTGAATGTCTTTCATATCATATGTACTAACTTAAGATTTCTAAATCTAAAAATATTTTCTGATGACTAGAATATTAAAAACATCAGAGATTGCTCTAAAAGTGTCAATCACTGGTGCACTTACCCTATATATATATGAAAAGTGTAGTTTGGACTTCAATAACTTTGCTGTCATCTGTATATCAAAACCCTACTAATTTATTTTTATTAAAGCAACTTACATAAAATTGACAAAAAGAAATAAATATGTATGTGTTAAAATTTGAAGTAAAATTGATAGAAATTCTGCATTATATATAGATATATATATATATATGTATATGTATATTAATCAGCACTAAAAGTACGTAAAGTTCAGCTATAATTTCATTTCTATGGTTTTCATTACAAGCCTCTGATATCATTAGCAGCATTATACTTAAACGGGAAATAATTATAGCGTTAAACTATTTACACGATTTTAATAGAGTTAAACTATTTTAAAAGGATGTTTTTTCTTGAGGGGGAGATAAGGGAGGGCCTGTCGATATTTTTGCAGACTTGTGTGGTGAGAGTAAATTCATAAAAGGAAATAAGTGCTTATTTTGCTTTTAAATGTGGTCTTTCCACATATAAATGAATTGGAGAAAAAGTTTTAGTAAAATCCTCTCAAATATATATTTATTAACTAAGCAGAATGACAAAAACTACTTCTATTTAACGCAATAAACTGTTTAACGCAATTAGGTTATCGTGGGTCATTGGAGACCCGATTCATTTTCGGAGGTGCCGGTTGGATACCAGGTCTTGCTCATCGACGTAGCCATTCGGAGTTTTCCCTGGTTTCGTCCGAAACTCGATAAAATACGATCTAAAACCCTTAAAAAGCATTTCCCTCTAGCCTAGGACACTTACGGAGTCAATATGCCTGAAAATTCTCCAACCAACCATTTTTCTTATGTCTCATTCGTCAGAATGCACTTATAAAAGATATACTTATGTATCGTGTCCATTAATTTTTTCGTAAAAATACTATTCTTTAAGCTTTAGTATGCAATTTGATTTTTTCAAATATCTATATTTGTTCAAAAGTTATACATTTTTAGTAAATGCCTGCATTTTATAGAAACGGGCGTATTTCTGATGAAAAATAAAATATTTGTTTAAATTTCTTTTGCAAAATTCATTGTCTGCCCTCGAATACTCTAAAAGTATTCAAGAGTATTCGAGAATTTATCACTTTTCTTTCATTAAAAATTAAGTGTTCTAACATTTCTCGTGTCTTCTGCGACCCATGATAAACTGACAAGGTGGCGAAAAATAAGATAACCTGATCGGGTTAACTCGATTTCATTATAGATATTACACAGAATGCTTTTGAAATTTTATGAGAGCTAAACTTGCTTTATTTTATTTTTATTTTTTATTTAAATTGTGTCTTCTTTTAAATTAACGAGGGAAGTCCAAATTTTTGCAATGTGGGTAATTGAATTTAAAAAAAAAAATACAATATATATATAACTATCCTAATCTAAAACCTTTAATTGTGCTATGTGCGAGTCTTCTTACTAATTTTTCATTTTCGCTGTGTGGCGAAAAGGGGAGTATTAAAAAAGATTTATTGTAAGAAATTACGTGGAAATTTTTCAAACACTTATCAATTACTATTATTTATTTGCTTTGTTTTCTTAAAAGATATATATATATATATATATGTATAAATATATATATATATTTAATAGAACCGAAAATGCATAAATAAAAATAAATAAATAAATAAAAATGCATTTAATGTTTTATATAGCAAATAAATTTCCAGAAAATTTTATTTATATTTATTTAAATAATTCTAAATTAATTTTTTTAAATCTAGATATTAGAAAGAATACCATTAACTATGAGGGATAAAAGTTATCAAAGTTTTCTTTTTAAAAATTACGAGGAATATGGAACAGTAAGGCTTCACTTTTAAGTTGGAGACTCAACCTTATTGACATTTTCGTGTAACTATTTATACCTAAATGGTTTTTAATCATGTCGTAATCATTCAATTGATCCTGAAAATATGTAAGAAATTCGTTCTTGTTATAAACTTTATTTTGTTCTTTTCCTGAAAATGATTCATTAAAAGTTTCAAACTCAGTTATTCGATTAAATTTTTGATTCAAGGGACTTTTATAGTAGAGTGAGTAAACGGAAGGTTTTTACTTAAGCTTTCGATTTGACGAAAAGTCCACTGTCTGTCCTTCGTGACTGATGTTGCCTGAATGGATATTTCGCTAATGGCATCATGTTAAATAGCTTTCAACATGTAAACAAAAGTAAAAAAAATAGTACACCAGATATTTTTTAGGATAATCCTGTCATTTTTAATGAAATATTATTTATGAGTAACATTTTGCAGATCATTTAGAAAGGAAATATCAGTATTTTTACCATGATATTGAAAAATAAAATATTAATGGCAACAGAATTATAGTTTCTACCATTTTAAACTCTACAAGGAATGTGGGACAGCAATATCTACAAAATACAAGCTATATTAGTGAGGAATACGCTTCATATTAGCTTTTATGACTTCGATTATTTATATAGCTGTGAATCAAACAAATACTGGCTGTCTGTTTGGCAAAAATTATCACATTAAGCTATTGAAGGTTTCTCAAAGCTCAGTAAGGGATTCAAAAAATTTTTCATCAGTACACACTCGACGAACAAGCATTACGTAGATGTTTTTCTTTAATATCATATTACTTTTCAAATCATCAGCTCCCCCTCATCCTGATTTATATCGAAAAGAACAAATATGTTTAGAATTTCTCAAACAATGCTATTAGCATTGGTAAACCTCTAAATCGTCTAAGTTAAAGTTTTTTTTTTTTTTTTTGTAAATATTACAGAAATCCCATCTGTTGTCAAATCTATGTTTATTTTAGCCTAAGATAAATGGTTATCAATAAGTGTTTGTACCGCTACGGATGATCCCAGCTAAAAAAAAGTCTCCAAAAGAACTATGAAGAAAATGAAGAAAAAATGCATGTAATATGAAGGTATTTAGAACAATCCCAGCTTTAAAAAATCTTCAAAAGAGTGTAAAAATGAAGAGAAACTGTTGAAAACTGCAGACAAACTGAAGGTATTTGGAACAAAAAAGAAAGTTTGTAGGTAATTCCCCTCTACCATATATATATATTTTTCTTAAACTTATTATTGTTCCAAATATCTGTAGTTTTTTACTGTGTTTTTTTTTTTTTTTTTTTTTTTTTTTTTTCATTTAAATAGTTTTTTTGAAGGCTTTTTGATCTGGGATTGTTTGAAATACCTTCGCATTACCAGCATTTTTCTTCATTTTTTCTACTTCTTTTTTGAAGATTGTATTTAGCTGGGATGCTTCTGAAAACCATTTAAAAGTTTTCCTCTAGGGTGTCTGGAAAGAAAATATCAATACAAGCTTTAACAATATACGATGTTCTCAGAAAAATCTGTTAAATAACATTATATGCTTAATCTTTCACTCGTGCACAATACACCAAATAACCATTTGTGGCAGATGTCTTTTTCTTTCTTTTACACTCTCGAAATCATCAATACTAGTTTTTCCAGAATGCACTAAATAGTGATTCACACTCCCTTTTCGTGTGAAATCAAAGAAATCTTTGTTAAACAAAATCTGCATATGTATCTGATACCCAGGATAAAAATATAGGAAATAATCTGGTGTGTCCCTCACACGACTTTCACTTACCCGGAAATTTAATACTATAAATACAAGTTGGAGATTAAGAGGAAAGATAACGAGAACTGATATGTAAACCTATGTGAAAGTATTCCCAATCAGTCTTCGAAAGAGTTTTATATGACAAATATTTCTATGTGAGGGGAGCTACCGCACCCCTCAACCCCCCCCCCCCCGTTTCATTGCTTCCCATGAATTTATATAGAATTTAAATCTGGTTTTAAAATTAAAAGTTCACTTTAAATTATTCAGACAACTTTCACACGCAACATTCTTTGAAACTTATCAGTCTTGATCAAACTTTTCCAGCAACAAACTTATATTAACTTGAAGATACTCTAAGACACACAGACAAAGATTAAATGTTAAAACTTTGACTTCGGTAATCAGGAAGCCTCAAAACGTGTAAATATACAAAAAACAAGCGATTAATATTTAGCTTTAAAACATATATTCTTTACCATATGTCTATGAGAAATGTATTCCAGTTCCTGAGCAACTTTCCAGGACATGATAAAATATTATAGTAAAGCACTTCCACTAATAATAAAAAAGAATGTAGTCGCTTAAATATTTGCAGTCATGTATATCTTTTGAAGATTATGTACAGACCAAATGGAGCACCTAAATATAGTCCTATAGTAATTAACACACGCCACAACCTGAAATACTCTTCCATCAATTTTCAGCTATTCTCAAACCATAATCTAGTTCTTTTGTGTAGCCCTGTAAATGAACGGTGAATGACTTCCCAACCACATTCTACATGAGACATGTTTTTATGCATATAAAAAATATAGAAACATCTCATTTGTTTTAGTGCTGCCTATAGCTGTTAAACTCTACTCACCTGCAATTTTCTTCACAGGCGCAATGTATTTTAATTCTCTTGGGTGTCCCTGTACACGAACCATTTGCTTCAACTCAACGAAAAGCTTAGTGTAGCATCCGTCTTAATATAACAAAAACTCGCTTTCGAAAATCCGACCCAAAAACAATACTTTCTCTACTTTATGGGTAAGAGAAAGTAATCCTTTACAAAAATCGACTGTCATACTATTTTATTATTATTATTATTATTATTATTATTATTATTATTATTTACACAATGTAGTAGTGGTAAGCAACTGCAAGATAATATTAATCATTGTTTATTTATTTATTTATTTATTTATTTTACCTTGACAGTGAATGAAGTTAATTTATTTTAAGATTCTG
The DNA here is from genome assembly GCA_963930645.1 of Salticus scenicus. NCBI lineage: Eukaryota > Metazoa > Arthropoda > Arachnida > Araneae > Salticidae > Salticus > Salticus scenicus. Next base: position 557,482 of record CAWVNO010001827.1, read on the forward strand.
AGAAATTACCAATGTGTGGCAGTGTTTAATATTCAATGACACTGATGGATAGGAATTACTTTTATACACCTACGGTGGTTACCACTGTTTATATCAAATTAAAGGAAAATTATTTAAATTGTTAGCCCTAAATATTTTTTTTTTGTGTGTGTTTTAATATATATAAAAAGAAAAAAATATATTTACAAAACTTTTAATATGCCTGTGAATAAAATTTTGAATGTATTTGAAACGAAGCAAATTTAATAATTAATTCTTGCTATGGTTAAAGTAAAAATTTAGAAATTTTGTATTCTATTTCGATTATTAAATATTTATGCACCATTATAGTTTTCAGAAATGTAAAAAAAATAAAAAAATAAATAAAAGTAACATATTTACAGGATTCATAGGCGCACGACTGGAGCAGATTTATAATAATAACTATTATTATTATTATTTATTTATTTATTTATTTATTTATTTTTAATTAAAAAAAGTTTTATTGCGGATTTATTATCACCATTTCACAATCACCAAAAATTCTTATATGCAAACATAATTTAACCCAGTGAAAGGCGTGCGTTAATCTACAAATTCTGGAAATTCAGGTTATGCATCGATGTGCTAGTTTGCAAGAAATAGCTGACTCCCGTTTAGGGATGCATACAAATGAAACACTTCGAGTTAAAAAGCCATTTGCAAACGTTCCAAATGTGTGACTGTAGTCGGCAGCAAAAGCACCCGAGCACTAGCAAAAATTCCTATATGAAAAAAGCACACTTTACAGTGGTTTGTAAAATAAATCCTTGTCGAATCATGTTCGTAGACTGACTAAGAACAGGATTCTACAAGGACTTAATTAACAAAACTGCACCCAAGCAGCACCGAAACGTTCTCTGAACGTTCAAAAATTGTTATACAAACACGTTCTAAGAACGTTCACTTTGAACGTGTTATAGACATCTATTTGTCCATCTTGAAGCAGTACAATAGTACGGTTCAGAGAACGTTCAATGAACGTGTAATTATCACCATCGGTGTTATAGAAACGTCCTGAGAACTTTCTACGTATACGGTCTCAGAACGTTCTAAACGTTTTTAGAACGTTTTCAAAACGTTATACACATTTTCAGAACGTTCTAGAAAACGTACTGTGAACGTTCTAAAATAGTGTAGAAAAAAAAACTGTGACGTCATTATAAAAAAAAAAAAAAAACACCACAGTACGGGCGTTTAAAAGTAAAAAGTACATATTATTACTAACAAACTTTGAATAAACACCATAAAATGCAATAAACTCGCAAGAATTGTTTCGGGTCGAAAAAACACACGACCCTTCATCAGGCGAATGAAGTAAGCACGAGTGCTGCAGTCAAAGCGGCAACGCACCAATTGCGTTGCCACTTTGACTGCAACACTCGTGCTTGCATTTTATGGTGTTTATTCAAAGTTTGTAAGTAATAATTTTTACAACGCCAGTTTTGTGGTGTTTTTTTATTAAAAAGTACATAGCTGATGACGAATAATGATGCAACACATGAAGAGGAATAAACTACTTTTTTCTTTTCTTTTCTTTTTTTTTTAATTCAAATAATGTTTGAGAAATTTTAACATACTTACTATTCCTTTAATTTCAACGTATATGCATCAAAAATTCTATATTGTATGACAGTTTTCTGAAAAAAGTGCCATTACGTCTCTTTATCCCTTAAAAAATTTCTTAATTTTTTTTTTTTTCTTTTTTTACCCTGATCTGAAGATAATGAAGTTATAGTATTAATTACAAAACTTTGAATAAACACCATAAAATGTAAGAACTCGCAACAATTGTTTCGCAACAACCCTTCATCAGGCGAACAATGTAAGCGCGAGAGCTGCAAACAAGAACGTTGAGTGTGTTGAATGCGTTGCCGTTTTTTTTTGGTAGCAGCTGCGAGTTCTTGCCTTTTATGGTGTTTATTAAAGTTTCGTAATTAATACTATAACGCCATTATCTTCAGATTAGGGGAAAAAAAGAATTTTTTTTTTTAAATGCGAAAATTTAAGGAACTTTTTAAGGGATATAGAGATGTTATGACAATTTTTGGGAATTACTGTCGTAGAATATGGAATTTCTCATGCATATACGTTGAAATTAAGTATGTTAAAATTTCACAAACATTATTTGAATTAAAAAAAAGATAATTCATATCCCTGTTGCTGTGTTGTATCATTCTTCATCTGCTATGTACAACTAAACTCTTGAATTATTTTGCTTGTTTTAATCCTTGGGATTCCGAATGCATCATCCTGTGAGTAATGTTTGTTTTTTATAGTTGTTTTTTATTTGATTTTCTGATTTCTTGAATTAATAGTTTATTCCAGGAGTGCAGAAAATGTTCAAACCTCGGAAATTTGCCCCAAACACAGTATAAATTTCCCTCTATAATACAAAAATCTACTTTGCTATACAAAGTCATTTGTTCTATGTAATAAATCTTTAAGAGAATAAATATACAGTGTAACATAAAAATATCGCTGTTCGTGTATAAGCACTTCAAAGTAACAAATTGTTATTTTTGATTTACATTTTTCTTTTCTCTTAAAAAAAATATTCAAAATTCCCCCCGAACCTCGTTCGGGCTTTCGGACATATTCTGCACCCCTGGTTTATTCCACTTTATTCTTCATTTTTAACTTCAATTATAATTTCTTGTACGATTTGGTGTCCGCTGGCAATTTGTTATTATAGCTGCTAACGAACGAAATCGTACATTGCTGCTCAATGGTGAAAAAGGTCACCACTGACGAGTTTTTTTTTTTCTTCTTTTTCACCGTTCTGAGCTTTTCCTTTAAAAAAATGCTGTTTGTATTTTTTTTTCTCGTTGCTTGTTTGTATCTTTTGATTTGAGTTTCATGTCGTTTTTACGCACCGGCAAAATTATTAAAATTGCAACGAATAATCTAGGAATAAATGTATGATTAGATTGAAGTTAAATAAAATAAAAATCAATAAACAAAAAATAAATGTTTCAATAAATCACAATCAGTCTCCACAGGTTATTTAAATTTGTTGTAATTTCGTTCTCATTGTTCTATATGGTTTCAGTGATCTTATATCGGTTGCCTGGTTTTAACTACGATTAAAAATTCATTTATACATATATATATATATATATTAATTTTTTTTAAATACAGGGTGCAAAGATAGTCACGAGAATGTCTTTATCTCCGCAACTATTGGTCGCAAGCATATAGTTTCAGTTACAAAATATTTTAAAAAGTATGAGCATTTGCGGTATGACATGTTTAAATTTAAAATATCTATTTTTTCAAAATTACAAAAACTAAATTTTTATACAGTCCCAGATCCCTATAGTGATATTTAGAAAAACTGACACTCATCTTAACAAAAAGTTTCATTTATATTCTCCCAAAATGGTACAAGATATTTAAAGTTTAGATTTTCTAACATATTTCGGCCTTCAATAAGGGATCGGTTTAAAAATCCTATTTGGAATTTGTTTGCTTTTTTCCGGGCTTTATTAAAGAATTTTTCATTGACTTTTTAATAAAGCCCGATAAAATGCGAAATAATCCTAAATTTTGAAACTATCTCAGACAATTTTGGACGCACAAAAGTGAAACTTTTCGTGTTATATTTTTTAAGTTGAACGTCAACTTTTACTATTAGCGACCTGAAAACTGTATAAAAACTATCAATTTTTGTGATTTTTAATAAATTGATTTTTTAAATTTAAACATGTCATATAATGAATGCTTACATTTCTTTTTAAATACATTTTGTAATTGGAGGACGTCTGAGAACAATTGTTGCGCAAATAAAGGCCTGCTCTCGACTTTGCACCCTGTATATTCTAAACATTTCTGGGTACTACTTCGTAAGTCCATGGATAGTTTAAAAATGTATTTGAATGCTGAAGTTCATAGAAAGTTTTAATATTCCAACATAAAAAATATTGTCGAAAATTAATGCACCCAATACACCGCTAAAATTATATGCAATTGAGTTTAGAATATATTAATAATTTATAATAATAAGAAATTGAAACGAAAATTTAAAAATTAGTTAGAAGGAAGCAATTTTAAAAATTTCCAAATACTTAAATATAATTTTTTTAATCAAAATATTTAACATACTTCATATTTTTAAATTTCAGTGCATGTGTGTATTCATATTTTCAGTTTACAGCAGCAGTTTACAAAAACAATGTTTACAGATATTTAAACTTATTCCACATGGCAATGTAATTGGTAATCATTAAATGTTTGAATTTCTTTAAATTGAGTCAACGCAATTTTTACTCATTTGATGTAATTATGCTATCATGGCATATTAAATAATAAAAAAAAATTAATTATTATTATTATTAATAATAAAAAATATAGTAAGTATATTATTTATAATTAATATATCATTTCTTAGTATATTATTTATTTACTTATTAAATATATTTTTTATTGTTTATTAATAATAATTATAATAAATAGTATAATAATAACAAATACTTATAAAAAAAAAAATAATTACGTAATAATTTATTTGTTTTCATTTTTTCCCTGTTGTTTTCATGTTTCCTTTATTTTACTAAATCTGGATAAAAATAACCCACCAGAGTTGTGCTTTAAAATTGATAACGTTTTCCCTTTTCCGTTTTTATATTATGTTAGACATAAGTAAAAGGAAAGAAAGCCGTCCTCACCCAATCTCTGTCTATGATTATGCTAAAAACATAATTTTTACTTATTGGGCGCCATTATTTTCTGGTTCAGAAGGTTAGTAAAAAAAAAAAAAAAAAAAAAAAAAAAAAAAGAAAAAAAAAAAGAAAAGAAAGAAAGAAAGAAAATATATAAAAATAGCTTTTGTATAAATACTTTATAAATAAAACTATTGCTCTTTTGTATATATATATATATATATATATATATATAATTATATTTCACAACAATTTTATCGTGTTGTATCCATTAATATAAATAGTTTTTATTCCAGAGAATGCTTGAATTCCAAACTTTAAAAGTCAATTTTTAGCCATTTTCATGATATACAGATTATATATATATATATATGTGTGTGTGTGTGTGTGTGTGTGTGTGTGTAGTCGAATCTAATTAACGTAAACCGCTTAACGTGAATTACTTTTAACGTGAATAGTTTCCACAATCCCCGCTAAAACAAAGGTCAGTTTCTGAGTTACTGACAATATAAACTACTGATAACATGAACAATTTTTTTAATTCCCCATGAGATTCCCGTAAACGAGGTTCGACTGATATATATATATATATATTATATATATAATGTATGTTGCTTGGTAAAAAAATCAGTAAGTAAATTAAAAAAAAAAAAAAAAAAAATGCATCTAAATATCTCATGATAAAATGAATATTTATCAACAACAGGTGGGTCTGTTATTATTTAAGAACTACAATGTTAAAGATGACTGTACCCCTTGGTAAAGATGACTGTACCCCCTAGATTTTGAAGCATGTATTTTATAGCCCCTGCTCTTTCCATTATATTACCATTTGATTTCGATGAATATAATAAAACGAAAAAGTACTATTTCCTTTAAAAAGAACTGAATGAATAAAAAAACAAATTAATTTTAATTACATGTTAATTTTAATAAGTTTAATCTATTCAGCTATATACTACCATTGTTTCCAATAAATACTACAAATAAATAAATAAATAAATAATAATAAAGATTTCTCTTTTAAAGAAATTATTTAAAATAAATAAAAGTAAAAAACTGTTATACCATGAAATTTATACATTATGCATAAACATAACAGTTATAAATAAGATTTTATTTAAAATTTAATGCACTTTTTTTTTCTTTTACTTCATTACCATTTGATTTGAAGGTGACAAATAGGTTATAAATTGAAAATAAAAGAAACGCAATAGCTGTTTCAGGTCAAATTATCAGTCCGACTCTTCTTCAAGTGAAAAAAGAAAGCACCGAAATATTATTAAAGCAACTACGCATTCGTAAATTTTAAGTGAATTTCGGAGTAGTGCTGCTATCTATTAGTATTTTACAAGAAAGATATCTTACGAACTGTTATATAGTAAAACGCAACTCACAAATTATCTTAATTTCAAACTATATATATATGTATATTTTGTCAAAAATATAAAAACATGAAACTTCATACAATATTTTAAATAGCTAAATGTGCAATAAACTTTTTTACTTTAAAAAATATACGAATTTAAAATAAATGTTGGATAAGAAATTAATAATCTCAAGAAATTCTGCCATAAAACGGAAATTTTAGAAACTGTTGTTTCAAAAATTTCCTGTAAAATTTCTGTTTTTATTTCTTATTAAATTTCTGTTTTTAAACATGTTCTCTTAATATTTACCGTAACTGACTGTAAACATTTACAACATTAAATTAAATTAGCATTTTTATAAGCAGGATTTTACTCACATCTCTTGAGAAAATCGATGCTATTGAATTTAAGAAAACTAATACATAATCTCTTTTTTAGCATTTATTACATGGATATTGAAACTGAAATATAATTTTCTGTCTGACCAGTAGAATCACACGTACATGGTCATAAACGGTTATAAAAATTTAAAGAATAAAATTCATAATATTTAAAAAAAAAAAAAAATTATCTACGTTATTTAATTTTTGAAAATTCTCCTTGATTTTGCACTAATATTGTTTATTAGTATAATCTGAATACATTTGTGCTTTACTTTGTGGATCGATTGATGAGTTAATTTTTATATTTGTAATATTTTTAACTGTGGAATTTTCATGCAATTATTTTTTTTTTCTAATTCAAACATTATATATATATATATATATATATATATATATATATATATATATATATATATATATAGATAGATAAATCCACAAAATAAATGTACAGATGCATTTAGAGTATATTTATAAACTATAATAATATAAGATCGCAGTAAAAACTTAAGACTGAAGCATTTTAAACAATTTAAAAAAGATTAAAATTTCTAATTTTAATTTTTTAAACTTTGGTAGTATTCAGGAAATTTTAATATAGTTAATATTCATACATTTCAATGCATATACAGACACTGTGAAACATACGCTGTGAAACAGGTGTAAACTCCACATTTTTTAAATACGAATATTTTTGCTTTTTACCACATTTAGTTACATCTTTCATTATAAAAGTGAAGAACCTCTAATTATTGCATTAAAATCCCATAAATGGCCTTACATTGTTTTTTCAGAAAACTAAAACTTCTAAATAATTATAAAAATGAAATTTCTAAGTTATTTATCTCATAATTTATAAATTCTTACTACTATGATTTGTTTTAAACGCTAAAAATAGGTAATGCTTACAAAATCTTAAATTGTTTTCCTACATATAAATTTGCAAAAATATCGTTATTTCAAAACCTATTTAGAAGGAAATAATTCACTTTACATTGAACGACCCATTATATGCAATGCAAACAATTCTAAGACAATAATTTCAAAGAAAGTTTTTCAACGTCCACCATACCCTTATTAAGACTGACAAAATGACACAAGCACACATACCTTAAAATTAGATTTATAAGAAATTAATATATGTTTTTTTTCTCTTGATGAGAAATTTAAATTATGTTTATTTTTTACACAAAAATCCCGCTTATTTATGACAGAAAAAATATTTGATGTCCTAATACTATTATGTGACAAGTTTTGCTTGTAAAATTTATTCATTGGTAATACTAATATTCAAATGCTGTTAGAAAACAAATTAGTAGTTAGATTTACATTAACAGCATTTTTCAATTTCTCGATATATATATATATATATATATATATATAACTTAAAAATAATAAGTCAAAATTTTTAGCATCTGATTAATACAAGTAATTATATACAAACTTTTATTATAAGTATGAATAAAGTAATAATAATGTATCAAAATATATGTATGCAAGATATATAAAGTAAATTCACTCTTACGTCTCACTTTGATAATCAGAAAGTCATCAACATGAGAAAATTAATATGAAATCATTTGGTTTTCGCGCCTGAAAATTATGGAACTGGCAACCCTTGTTGGTAATTTGGCGGTCAAGTCAAATTTGGCAGCTTTCGATTTTGAGATAAAACAATACAAGTAGTCCTTTTCTTTTCATTTTGTGGCATAGTCATTATTTAATTATTAGGGGGGGGGACTATTTTTGTTTTATGTAGTTACTTTAATGAAAAATACAGAACTCAACAATTGTATTTTAAAAAATGTTATTTAAATATTATGTTACAGAGTTTGTATTTAACAATATTTTGTTAAATAGTTTATTTTTATGATGAGGCAAGATATAAAAATTCATCGTGTATTTAAAATGTTGCGTGCTTGTTTTATTGAATTACATAAAATGCCACTTCAAGGAAAGCTTATCTAACTAAACAGGATGACAATTACAAAATCAAGCTAGTACGTCGTGGCCAGTACAAAACTGTATTTTATATTTTCTTAAACAAGTCCACGTTGTTCAATTAAAAGCAGTTATTTCTGCATTTTACATTTATGAAAAAAAATGAGAGAAAGGAAAAAAGCCAATAATGGAAAAAAATATTATTTATTTATTTGATTATATATATATATATATATATATATATATATATATATATATATATATATATATAAATTCAATTATTTCAAATTATTACAGAAGCTTGATTCAACTATTCATTTTAAAAATGGTGAGCTGTTTCAAAAAATATTTAAAAAATTTTGCCGGCACGAAAGAGCGGGTGTGAATGATGCTACTCCATATACTGTCGGCAGAAATATTATTGAAGCTCTAGTAAATCAAAATATTTGCACCTAAACTGTTTTGTTGAGTAAATATTTATCGAGTCATAATCTTAGTCTTAGGCTGTTTATAAAAAAGTAGATTGATGATAAAAATTACTGATCAAACTAATATCTATATAATATTTCTCTAACGTGGACCAATTTCAATTAATTTTTTTTGAAAAGATACCATAGTGGTAAAATTAATAAAATACGTGAGGATAAAAAATAATATTTAAAAATGAACAATATTTAAGCACGCGGATTCAGTTCAATGATCTAATAAAGAAAACATGACGATATTTGTTTGAGGACATTATTGTATGTGAAATGTATTTTTGAAAGTTATTTCTGCAAAATCTTTGCAAGAGTCAGTATAAACCTAGCAATATTTCAAAGATATAAACAGAATATGATATATTATCATAAATTGGCTAAAAAACGCAATCATAAAAAATATAATCAAAATAGGATTTTTTTTTTTTTTTAACAAAAAATTACGCCAAAGTAAATAAAATGCAATTGCATACTTGGCGATTAAAATTTAAAAGGCGTCACAGGGGTCCTTTACTAAAACCGTACTGCCTGCGGAAGTATGAAAACTGAGTCATAAACCATGAATTTTATTTTGAAGCTTTTCTTTAAATAATTCTGGTTTCACTATTGCACAATATTTATTTGGATCTAATAATAATTTGGCTTCTGGTAAATTAAAATTTTAATGAAGGGGTGAAATTTATATAATATTTATAAATTTCAAATTTTAAAGGTAAATAAGAAAAGAAATAAAGTGCGAAAATGCCGCATGGGTTTGCTAGTATATATAAAACGTGGATGTGTGCTTCAGTAATTTTTCTGCCGAATGTACAAAAAGTTTTTTTGAATAATTATCAGTATTGTATATATATATATATATATAATCATTTCTCAACCATTAGTTAAAAATAATCTGTGTATTTTTATACTAAACGTTATTCTAGATGACTGCACGGGTCGAAATTCTATCCTTTAAACCTTTAATTTAATCCTTTGCTGGTCCTATTGAAATTCCCTCTCCTTTTTTTTTGAATGTTGTCAAATTTAAGGATTTTTTTGTTCAATATCCACCAATAAATTTCTACTGCATCGGCTGTCTAATCACTTCGAAGTTTATTCGTCCATTATGTATATCAAATATCACTCCTCAAAATTATTGGTGTTCGTTAAATAAAAGAGTCCCTCAATTTGGCAATACTATGTATAGCGGTTTAGAGCATTAGGGCCAGCAAAGGGTTAATATAGGAGAAAATAAATAAATAAATAAATAAATAAAACATTTTTTTTAGCTGTTTTTAATTATTTCAACCCCAAGATTTGATCAAGCGTATGATTACCGTTTATTAATATTATTGTTATTTTACTTACATCTGTCAAGAAGAAAGTATTGGATAATTGGATTCGTGAAAATTTCCGACTTTCGATTTTCAATGAATTTACACAGTTTGTGATTTTTGGAATATGATTCGACTATTGTTAGAAAAATGTGTTTATATTTGTGTCAGAAAGAAAATTTTGGACTCTGTTTCTCACGAGCCTGTGGACAGCATTTAACGAAACTTAATATTTGGCTAGACTTAAGTTACTGCTTATTAGATTTTAATATGTGGCTTTCATAAGATGTTGCTTCTATATTGCAATCCTACTGGACAGGCTCTATCTATTCATCTATAGTTATAAATACACTAAGCTTGTACATGTGATGGAAATCGTGTAAATCTGTACTGATTTTATTTGGGTACAAAAGGCCAACAGATGACAATTTAATTTCGTTTCTGATAAGGTAAAACCTTGCTTCTAAGGTATATATATTTCGTATGTTATTTATTGTTATTTAAATCCACCAAAATTGGTATATGATATTTATATTATTAAAATGTTTGCTGATTCAATTCGAATGTAAACTATCCACAATGTGGCGTTGCTGTTAGTGTCTGGGATTTCCAGTTGCCTATACAGCAGCACCTATTAGTGAAAATTGTACGAAATTATGTGTATAGAAAGTTAATTGTGAGAAGCTAAGTTTCTTGAAATTTTGCGCGTATTAATCGTTGGTGAAGCTATTATATAGAATGGAATAAAAGGAACTTTTATAGCTGTCACAGTATAACTAGTTTTGTTTTGTTTCTGTTTTACTAATGCGCAAGATATTTATATTTTTATTGAAATATTACAGAAATTGCTACATTTTTACTAAATTTAGTAATAAACAAAAGAGAAAAATCATGCGGACCACTTAGTTTATAAAACACCTACACCCTACACCTAAACATATACTTTTGTACGTCTAAAATTTTAGTGAGTCCCCATATCAAACCGCTTACGGTATACTCATACTTTCAATAAAAAATGCTCACGGTTGCGATGTAACTCAAGAATTATAAAATATATTTTTGAAATTAGAGAACGGATAGACAGACAATGGTGTTGACAAACTTAAATTTTAAGCATACTTTTAACTTGTTGGAAAGTTGAAAACGTTTAACAAAATTTAAAACACACTTCGATCAATTTTCGTTTATTATCCTCTAATATATATAAATATTTCTATATGGCCTTCTGAATCATAAGCTAACAATAAAATATTTTATATTTTATAGGAAACATGCTTTATGTGCATACGAACAGTATTTGATAATTTTATTACGTTTCGTGTAGCATATCTAAGTATGCTTTAAATAAACATTAGCAGGCTTTGTCCGCTTTGCTGCATAGTATATTTAAATAAATTCTCAAAATTCCATGTCATAATTAACAAAATCTCAAATAATAATAATAATAATAATAATAATAATAATTATAAATAAATAAATAAAAAATCGCTGAAATCAATCGAAACTTAAGTTAATGTTCCTGCTGCGTTTGGTAATGCTTCTCCCGCTCACAACATGATTAGTCTGGGTTTCCATTGCTTTCGGCAGCGTCTTACCCACTTTTTACTCTCCCTCTTCGGCGGGTAAGTTAGAAGTTTCGCGAAATTCCACCGAAGTGCCTATTGCATACACTTAATCAATACCCACCAACCAAAATTCGCCATTCTAATATAATTTGAAGCAAAATTTTGGATTTCATAATGTGTGAAATTTGAAGGTATCGCAATTTTTTTTAATAACGACCGTCATCCTGAATGTAGACCATCATCAATTAAATCTCTCCTTTCATTTGACAGACACCTCACTTCTCAACCCAAATAAATAGATAAAAATAAATAGATAAAAATAAAATAAAAATTACTATTTAATTATGCATTATCAGTATTTAAAAAAGACTGTTTTTATTTAAATATTAATAATAATTTGGTGGGACACTCACACGGCTTTCTCTTACTCTTACCTAGCATTTGAATACTATAAATGCAGATTGCAGATTAAAGTGTAAGATAACAAATACTATATATAAATCTACGTTTCAAAAATTTCAAACTAGTTTTAGGAACAGATATTATTTGACGAATAACTCTCTCAGTGAGGAGGGGGGGACCCCGTTTAAATATATTGCATAATGCCTACTATAAAAAATTCTTGGCTGTTATTATATTTAAAAGTTCATTCCAAATTTTTCAGTCAACTTTCTTTTTCACCACTCTTTCAAGCTTATTAATCTGGAACAAACATTTTTAGCAACCTCAAAATAAACTTTAAAATACAAAATTTGAATTATCTGCAAATTTTGTTTTAAAATTAGCTGATAAAAGGCATACACAAAGATTAACCATTAAAAATATGATTTTAGTATTCAGGGAACCTCAAAACCTGTAATTATAGGGGGCTTTAAAATATTTCTTTGTTTACTCTGTAGATTTGAAGAATTAATTATCATTCCTAGGTAGCCCTGTAGATGAATGGGGAATGATTTTCATGCCATATTTTACACTAAACATACTTTTATGCATATAAAAAATATATGTTCACTTCTTTTTGTTTAGTACATGCTACAGCTATTAAACTGCAATTAGCAAAAAAATTTCGCCCACATAAATAATGTATTTGAATTATTTTGGATGTCCCTGTACACGAATCATTTGCTTGATCTCAAAGAAAAGCTAAGTGCAGTATCCCCCTGCATGATTCAAATTTAGAATACTAAGTTTTCAAATTCTGGAATTATTTGTTTTTGAAATATGCTGATAACTGGCATACACGCATAGACATACACAAAAACAGGCACACACATTCAGAGATCAGATACAAAAACTTGACTTTTGGACTCAGAGGTCCTCAAAACGTGTAAATATTACAAAAACCAAGTTTCCAAAATTTGACCTAAAAGCAATACTTTCGGGTCAAATTTTGGAACTTTCTTATCCATATCTATGGACGAGAGAAAGAAAAAAAGAAAATATAAGAAATAATTAAGGAGAGGAGAAAAAATAGCCAAATTAGCGAGAAAGCTGCCAAACCGTTTGACTTCCTGTATTAGGAGCTGCTTATCGTTAAAGAGCGATTTTTTTTTTACTTGACATTCTGCAACTCTGTTGATGCTGACTGCTGACCAACCATTATATTACTCATTCAATAACATCCGCGATTGGTTTTTTGTATCTAAACTCTGGGGAATGCATACGAATTTCATGATAGAAGATATAATCAGTTTTATGTTATGTAAAAAATCTTAGAAAATGTATTTTTCAAAGAGTTTATTATTATTATTATTATTATTATTTATTACTATGACAAATTGGAAAAAAAAAACGATAAATTTGCTTTAAATTATCAGGAATCAATGGTTCAATTATTCGTTTCAAAGGTAATGTCAAATTCTTTTGAAACATAATCACATTAAAAATCTTTCATGCACCCCTCCCCATCCCAAAGGGAGGATGGATACTTATCACTAGGGAAGAAAACAATACCCTATGAATTAAAATGTATGTATATATATATATAACTATTACTGGTTATAGAGCCAAATGGAATCAATAATATATCAAATGTACGTCACACATAAGGTTTGGTGAGTATATATGTATATTACAGAAGCTGAGATATGCCTTTCTGCAAATAGACAATATTGGAATATGACAGCGCCACCTGTCATCTGATATGCACCCAAAATCAAACAGCAGAGTTTTACATAATATCAATTTCCCATACCAAATTTACAGCATTTATAAATTACAGAATTTGAGGTATTTCATTCCCGTTATGAGATTAAATTGCAACATAGCCACGCCACCTGTTGGCCGATGTGCATCCAAAATGAATCAGCAATGCTTTACATAAAATCGATTTCACGTATAACTTCAGTGTATCACAAAATTAAAAAAATTAAGCGTTAAATCACAGTTGAAATATTGCTTTTCCGTTAAAATGATTAAATTGCAATTAGCAACGCCTATTGGACAATGTATACATCCAAATTATATTAGCAGCGATTATGATGATATATACCTCATATATCAAGTTTAATGCATTTGTACACTATAGAGACTGAGATATAGCCCGTCACATAAATGGAGGGTTTCACTGCATAGCAGAGAAATCTATCGGGCGATATATCCCAAATGAAATTCAAATAAACACCAATTTATGGCAAGGTCCAATTACGTAACAAGTTTGGTTAAATTCCGTCTATTGATTCGTGAAATGCAAAATTCACAAATTTTTTCCACAAGTTTAAAATTTTCTGATTTTTTTTTCTTTTCACCTCACCGCTACTGATTCTAGAGGAGCATTCTTTATTGACGTGCTAACAAAAAGTTAAACTGAAAATACAAAAAATGTTCTATTCTTTATCATGTTAAAAATTAAAAATTTCGAATAATTTACAAAGTTTTTAAATTAGAATGTTGCAAATCTCTCAGTAGGATTCTTACCAATATCATAAAGGATATTTTAAAACTATCCCGATCTCTCTGTAATCATTTGTCTTGAGATAGCGTGTACACGGACTAACAGACTAAACACACTATTAGGCGCCGATACACATTAACAGATACCATACCAATCTTTTAATTTTCTGATTCATCACACCACAAAACGTGTACAAAAATCAAAAACTAAAGTCAAAATTTTTACTGTTAACCTAGTTTCCCTACCAATAGTACTAAAAAGTCATTTTGTCACGTTCGTTATAATTACACTGTTACAGAACGTGTTTGACGGTGATACACTTGAACGTTCTATATAGAACTAGAATTGTACGTTTTATAGATGGTACAACTCAGACATTTTCAGAACGTTCTAAGTAATACTATTTCTGAACGTGTTTTAGAACGTGCTTTTGACACGAAACACGGTGTTTGAACTATTGTAACCGTTATTAGACGTTCACAGAACGTTCCTGTGCTACTTGGGCATTAAGTGTACTTTTTTTACATAGGAATTTTTGCTAGTGCTCGGATATTTTTGCTGCCGACTGAATTTGCAAAAAACTTGCAAAATTTACGTCATCGAAATTGCAAGCGTTCCGTTTGTGTGTAATCCTTAATGTCATCTAGTACATTCGCAACATCGTTTTCTTTAAAGTGCGTGAAGCGAATAGATTTAGGGCCGGCTCACATTGAGATGCAGCCGTCACGTGCAGAGAAATTTTCACGTCCCTCGATTTTGTGAAGCATTGAAAAGACAGCAACAGCACAAATTGGCCCACGCGCAGGTATTTCTGACATTGGTCCGAGTGTCACTTGTGTTCGGAACGCAGTTTAGAGTGTTATACAGCTTTACGCAAATCAAAACAATATGGAAGATTTTCTCTATTTTTCATGTGATCGATTTTCCAGAACATTTTTTTTTCGATCCATGATAAAATAATAAGTACGTATCTATTTCTGCATCAGAATCTAACTCAGAACTTAAATCCATATTGTCAGCCATGGCAAAATAAGAAAGTACGGAACACGAAACGTTCTGAATGTCAACAAACGTGAAACGTGATGAAATACTGTGCGGTAATATGCGGTCACCCTGCTTCACGTAGTTTTTTTCCAGAGCAATGTCGCCTGACCTGCGCGGCACGCCTGCGTCTCAATGTGTGCTTTGGCTAAGCCACATTGAGACGCAGGTCAATGTAAACGCAGGTAATGTTCCGCGTAAACCTGTGGAAACATCATTCGAATGTGTATTTCGAATATTTGAGGACACATCATTCGAATGTGCATTTGAAATGAACATTTGCCAACATTTGAAATGACCATTAAATAAATTATTTTATCAACCCAGTGGAAAGCACAAAATAACCACCACATATTTAAATCACGTGGTTACATTATTGGTTCTCACAGGCAGATTTCTTAATGGTATTAAAAGCGGTAAAGCTTCATTTAGTATGATTTTATTAGATAAAATTACATATAAGGTGAATTCGGAGCGATGTGATTGAAGATGCGTATAATAGTACGAGTTTTTGTGCAGTTGCAAGCTTTAACGATGTTATGGTACGAAGTGCTATCAAAGAGTTTGAGTGTTATACTTAGAAGGAAAAAGCCTTTTGAAATGAATTTACTTTAGGACGGTTAATAAAAGTGATTCTCTAGTAGTACAGACGGTAGTAAAATTATCCGAGCACGAGCAATAATTCTTGTCTAAAAAAGTACACTTCAAATTGCTTTGTTAAATAAATCCTTGTCACGTCATATTCTTAGACTGTCTAAGAACATCTTTCGACAAGCAATTATTTAACAAAACAGTATTAAGTGTAATTATTTAACGTCGGAACTACTGGCTAGTGCTCGGATACTGTTGCTGCCGACTGTATATGTAATATGATTAAAAAGAACAATCACAACATTAATTTCAACGTACAACATTCGCAAATAAGTGTAAAAATTGTCAACAGAGTAATCAATGTACGAGAGTGATGTATTTTCATCGAAGGTAAAAGAGTTGCTTGTTACTCAAATGTCACTGTGTCTTAATGTTCAAAATAATAATAATAATAATAATAATAATAAACTCCAAGGTTTACCGAAAGGAGGTCGATGACGAGTCGTCCTCTCAGCAGAAGTGTTAGGTTAACCATTGTTATTTTTAAGTGGTTTTCTTTGAAACTTGCGAAAATACGGGTTAGTTCCCTTAAAAATACCCACCACGGAAGGCACCCCACCTCAGGACTAGGACCCTTGTGCCTCAATTCGGCCTTAATTCTAAGACCACCACATCACCACCACCCCTCGTCGAAAAATCAAAATTATGATGGACTGTCTCCTGTACACCATGGAAATGAATATAAAATTATTACCAGTTGCGTAGCTCTAAATGTTAAAGATAAGTTAGCATAAAATTTGACAATATATAGAATTAAATATATTCAATTCTCTGAATATTTTATTTTCATAATTAGAGGTTGGTTGATTGGGTTTTACATCGCACTAGTTTTGTGAAATGGGAAATTGGAGACAGTATGGAACTTACCCCTAGAGTATGCTGACCAAATGTCCCCATTTTCTGGGGACAAATGGGGACTTTTTTTTTTTTTTTTTTTAAGGCATTTTTCTAAATTTTAAAAAATTGTAGAAAGTAAATTATTAATTAATGATACTTTATTTTTAGTCCTTATTTATTAGGAATAAAAAAATTCACCCATAATTGGATAATTGTAGCATTTTTTAACGCTTCTCCTTTATAAAGGTACTTTGATCTGGTCAACCTACCCTAGAGCACAGATTATTATACAGATAGGACACTCCCGTATATTCTTCGGTAACCGGAATTTGACTGCAACGACCCTATTGTCAACGACTGCAAGTTTCTCGAGCTCTCCAGCTTATGGAATCGATCGTCTTATTTTTATTGTATCTATGTTCATATCGTAATATTAGTGCAACGTTAAACCCAACATCCAACCGACTAACCAATTTTATGTTTACGTTTGGACTTTGTTATTGTTTACGAATTTGATTGTCGAAAGCAATTTATTTTAAGAAGCAAGTACTAAATATTAAGCAAATAAATTTCGAAAATATACATAAACCAGAAATATTTTTTTCATTTTAAAGCATTTTGTATTATTTACACCAAGCAATGTTAAATATTTAAGATTTCATACCATACTGCTAATTCAGCATTACAGTTTGTTATATTAATTTGTACTCTTGAACGCGAATGTGTTTGGAAAAATTTATTTTCAAACATAATAAAAATTAGTTTTATTTCTTAGAAAATAGCTGTGAATGTTATGATTTGTTAAATTTAAAAGTAGTAGAAAATGTTAAGGAAAGAAAACTGCACACACGTTTTCGTTGGCAACTTTTTTATTGTTTACAAACTTGATTGTCAAAAGCAATTTATTTTAAGAAGCAAGTTATAAATATTAAGTAAATAAACTTTGAAAATATACATAAAATAAAAACATTTTTTTTTTCATTTTAAGGCATTTTATATTATTTAAACCAAGCAACGTTAAATATTTCATAAATGAATATAATATATAATATATAATATATATATAATGAATGAATATAATATATGAATATAATATATGAATATAATAAATGAATATAATATATGAATATAATAAATGAATATAATATATAATATATAATATATATATAATGAATGAATATAATAAATGAATATAATATATGAATATAATAAATGAATATAATATATGAATATAATAAATGAATATAATATATAATAAAAGGATTTCATACTGCTATTTCAGAATTACAGTTCGTAATTTTAATTTGTACTTGAATATGAATATGTTTCACAAAGCATATTTTTAAATATTATAAAAAAAAATTTTTACTTCTTAGAAGAGTAGCTGTGAATGTTTTGAGGATAATTTTGTGAATTCAAAAACAATAGAAAGTGAAGAAAAAGAAAACTTCCCATACTAACCTGCTACTAACTACTCGCGAAATAGAAAAACAATTTTCGATCAAAAATGCTATTCATGTAGACTTAACACATGTAGTTACCCTCTGTTGACACTAGTGGTGCGACTATATTTCCGGTTCGCGTTTTAGCTTCACTGTCCTATCTGTATGATAATCTGTGCCCTAGAGGTGGTTCGGAGACCTGCAATCACAATTTTGATCCTTTACTAAAGGAATGACTCTCCCGCTTCGGAGACCCCCAGAGGTATAATTTTGATGAGAACATGGAGGGTATTGCGACCACGATAGCTTTTACGTGCACCAAACACTATTAGTGTACGCGACGGTCTTTGTCTGGCTCAACTACCGAATCCGCAATCTTCCAATTACGAGCCCGGCGCTCTACCGACTGTCCCCTCAAACTTGTAATTTTTCACTTTCAAAACACACATAATAAACATTAACACGTAAAATATGCTTCTAGTATATATGTTACCGTTAAAGCTTGAAATCCGTTAATGTGCAGATTACCTAGCTAATCTACAGATTAACTAAAATGACCCGTTAAAATTTGGAATCAAGAGTTTTCCGCTTTTTAACTAGGTAATCTGCACATTAGCGGCTTCTGTGTCGTTAAAGTTCAAATGTGTTTCGAGCCTTAGTTCTTTTACATTCACTATGACGTCAAACAGTCATGTGATACAGATACGCGAATGACCTTCAAACACAAACTAAAACTTTCATCCCTTCCGCTCCGCTGAGATAATCCACAAGTGACAAACGACAAAACGTGGAGCATCGAAGCCATGAATAGGTTTCTTATTATGATCAACACAAAATTTAAAGTAACAAGTAAGTTATAATTGTTTGAATTTTTATTTTATATCTTCTCTTTTTTAATGCAAACAAGACGTAATCGACAAGTGTATCCAATGGGACTCCCATACCATCACTGCAGGTGATGGACAGTGTAACGATGTCAAACCGCAGCTGGCAATGTGCATTACTCACAGTCCGTTAAATAGGGATAAAGGAATCTTGATGCTGTATACCGGATTGTGATTTGTCTGAAAGGCGACTTCACGCCATTCCTGCTTCCAGGTTCTTAGTTGATCACACATTAAAGGCGCCAATACCAGTGGTGCAGTTTTGAGGGTAATTAAAATTTTGGTAGCCGCATACTGGGTCAGCACCTGGAATGATTGTATGCGGTACCATTGGACACAGGTCTCGATCACCTCTTACTTTAATTCCTGCCACTCTGAATACCGTCCATTACATTTCTGACGAGTTAAGGCCCGTCGCTCTGTCCTATATACAAGGCTTCCGAAGCTTAATATTTAAGCAGAACAATGCTCGACCACAAGTTTTCCGTATTGACCGGACCTACCTTGATGCAGAATGTGTTCGACTGTTGCTCTGGCCAACGTGTTCTCCTGGTCTAGCAAAATGAAAATGACTGTTTAATCGTTGAAAACCGACTGGTCCCCCACCACTCACCAATAACTATGATCGATGAATTGTGCTATCGTGTTGAAGCTTCATCAAGTGCTCTACCCATACATGTCATTCAAATGCTGTTTGATTCTGTTTTTAGGCAGATAAGTGCTGTTATTGTTCACAGAGGTCGCTGCTTTATGTACTGTTTTTTCAAAACATATTGCTCCAAATTTCCTAAAATTTTAATCAATTGTTCTTCCTACTGTATTGTTGTACTAACTGTTCTATCTCTCTTATGCCCAATAAATATCATTCTGGTATACGCATTCCTTCTTGGTGTTGTAATTTTAATGTCCAGTAGTGTACTTTTTTTTTCATCGGAGCAATTTGCTAGTGCTCTGATACTTCTGCTTTCAACTCTATACATAAATCAAATTTCAAGAAAATGCAGGAGTCATTAAGAGACAAAAATACTATACACTTTGTACACATGAAAAAAATCACTGTACCGCTGGTGAATGAAACTCGAACTGCAGAAATATTTGGTTCCTTATCAATCAAAACTAGGGTGATAACAATTTTTTGAATCCGGGAGCAGATTTATTTTCTTCAGTTTTGAAGAATAAAATTTTTTTCTTCATCTCAGATTTTATTTCTGTCATAACTTAGAAACCAAAAAATAACTTCGTAATTACTTTATTGTAATAACTTTAATGATTCGTTTTCACAAAAGTACTCTGGTCTGCGGTCACAGATTGCCCTACAGATAGGTTAGTGAAGCTAAAACGCGAACCGGAAAGATAGCGGCACCACTATTGTCAACAGAGGGGAACTACATGTGTAAAGCCTACATAAATAGCATCTTTGATGAAACACTGTTTTTCTATTTCGCGATTAGTTAGTAGCAGATCAATATGCGAAGTTTCCTTTTTCTTCGCTTTTTCTTGCTTTTGAAATTACGAAATCGTACAAAAAACACTCGCAACTATTATTCTAAGAAATAAAATTAATTTTTATTATGTTTAAAAATATATTTTGCCAAACACATTCATGTTTAATTACAAATTAATATATCAAACTGTAATTCTGAAATAGCAGTGTAAAATCTTAAATACTTAAAATTCCTTCGTTTAAAAAATACAAAATGCTTGAAAATAAGAAAAAATAAATTTTTGGTTTATGTATATTTTCGAAATTTATTTGCTTAATATTTAGTACATGCTTCTTAAAAGAAATTGCATTTGACAATCAAGTTCGTGAATAATAACAGTTGCAAAACTAAAACGTCAATACAATGGTTGCTTCGTTGGTTGTTACGATTAATATTGCATTTGTGCTATGAACACAGATACAATAAAAATAAAACGAGCGATAACATAATCTGGAGAGCTCGATAAACTTGCAGCTGTTGCCAACCGGGTCGCTGTAGTCCAATTTTGGTTACCATTGAATATACGGGAGTGTCCTATCTGTATAATAATCCCTGGGCAATGGTAGCACAATCGGTAGAGCTTCGGGCTCGTAATTGGAAATTTGCGGGTTCGATACTCGAGCCGGCTAAAGATCTTCGCGTATGGTGCACATAAAACGCATCGTTGACGCAATTATCCCCATGCTCGCATCAAAAATTATATTTCTGTGGGACAAAGAAGCGGGAGAACCATCCCATCCGTGGAAGATCAAAATTGTGATGGCGTGTCTCCGGACCATATCTAGGGGTGTGTCCCAGACCGTCGCCAATTGCCCATCTACGCAGCACTAGTGCGAAGTAAAACCCAACCATCCAATTCATCACAAACCTTCGCCAATAGCGAAGTAAAGTCGGTAATAAACGTATCCGAACATTAGCAAAAACTCCTATGTAAAAAAAGTAGATTTAAAATACAGTCGGCTGCAAAATTACAGTCGGCTGCACTAGCAATAATCCTTGCCAAAAAAAAGTACACTTAATACAGCTTTGTTAAATAAATCCTTGTCGAGTCATGTTCTTAATCAGTCTAAGAACATGATTCGGCAAGGATTTACTTAGCAAAACAGTCTTAAGTGTACTTTTTAAATACAGGAATTATTGGCTAGTGCTCGAATAATTTTGCAGCCGACTGTGGTTTTGTTAAATAAATCCATGTCGAATCATGTTCTTAGAAAGTCTAAGAACATGATTCGAAAAAAATATATTTAACAAAGTGATATTAAGTCTACTTTTTTTACATCGTAAATTTTGCTAGTGTTCAAATACTTCAGTTACCGACTGTACAGACGGTAACATTTTTTTTTTTTTTTTTTTCATTTTCAAGAAGACTGCTTCTTTTTTTTTTTTTTTTTTTTTTTTTTTTTTTTTTAATGAATAATTTTATTTACTAGTCACTCAGTATTTTTTCAAAAAAAAAAAAAAAAAAAAAATATTTAAGCCCTTTTTTGAGAATAGATTGTGTAACTTAAACTTTAAAATCAACAAAGCATTTAAAGTATTACTGATTTTTTATTATTTATTTTTCTGTGCCTATATGCAGCTCTTTGTTGTTATAGATAATTAAAATTTATACGAAATTATATTATGTGAAATAATTAATTTACGTAATTATTGTATAAATGAAATAAATGTATCTTTTTTGAGAAAGACTTATACATTTCAGCAAAACGCGTGAAACATCTAAAGTGTCAAATTCTTTTTGCAGGTGAAAGTTATTTAAATTTCTGATTTTCTAATAAATTAAGGTATTTCATTACTAAATTTCTAAATAACTGCGGTTTATAGTTTTTTATATGTAATGAGTCTCTGGACTATAATAATTGCCCATCTGCGCAGCACTAGTGCAACGTAAAAACAACCAACCGGTCTATAATATCCTTAATACCTATAATATCTATAACATCTATAATATCCTCAGGGGGGGGGGGGGTCACGAAGAAAGAGAGAGCCATCCCTTTCCTGGATATCAAACTTGTGATGGTATGTCTCCGAACCACCTCTAAGGATGAGTCCCAGACGATAGACAATTACCTATTGTGCAGTACTAGGGCGACGTAAAACCCAACTAACTCTATTACACATTTGACGTCAGTTTTGTCAACGAATCATTTATCTTCCTAACACCAGACTGCGCCCCCTTTATTTTAGGTTCATTCTGTTTCCAATTTGCTGTATAGCAATCACTCTGCTATTCTACGTGTCAATTGACACTGGTGTGTCTTGTAGATTTTGAGTTTTTTCAATAAAAATGATCTAATAGCAGTCTATGTCAAGAAGACTTGGATGAAAAAAAGTAATTCTCCTTAGAAGCTGTCTCGTATCGATGACAAGTTTTGTGTGCTATATGGATTTCTCTTGAAAGTACTTTATATTCATCCCTCTGAACACATCAGTTTTTCTTTTGGCTGCTCATATAACTATTGCAGAAGCACTGCTAAATACCGATGCTACTTAACACTTTATATAGTTTCCCTAACAGCACGGAATGTTCCAGAAACATAGCAATCATATAGCATAGAAACATTGGAAATATTCTAGAAACGTTTTGACTTTTGCTGACTATTCCAGACCGTTTGCTTTCCGATAAGTTTCAAAAATACAGGAATGTCCGCGATCGTAACAAAAAATCAGTCATGTAAAAGAAATGTTTCAATTACTTAACGGATGGAACATCGAAAAATGCAAATGTTTCACAAAGGTATCGGAGAATACTAAACTGTGTTACGTGTTTAGAAGATTGTACGTTTTCTGCAACAGAACTGAAACTTCCTGTGCTGTATGGGTTGTTGTACAAGGAAAATTCTAAAATTGTTGGGAGAATGAAAGAAGAAAATATGTTCTTATTATATCGTCATAGAATTTCTTTAAATGACCACCACAGTATATCCTATGGATTACGACATCCTATGGACATCTTCAGTATGTGCAAACGACACGTGTGCTGTTAGGGTGCTATGTTGAATAAATTTCATTGTGACATTTTCTTGTTAATCTATTTTAAAGAACGACGTTAACTTCTACGTTGTAAAATTATGGGCACAACTGGAAATATTAATATCTACCATAAAAATATATATGCCCTAATAATGCTGCTGCAGTTTATCACTAATTACAAAATGGTGGTCACAAGAAATAAGTTTTTGACAATAAAAGAGGTACCGTCATTCACAGCGAACATTTATATGCATATTCAGTACTGAAACTTTCATCACTTTCGAAGGAGATATTAAAAAAAGTGAAAGAACAAACTGCGTATTTAAGCAAATTTTATCAATTTGCAGAAAGATAAAATAAAATTTTTAACCTATAATGAGCTGATGAACAATACTCATGCCTTAAAGAATGCTCAATGCTCAAAATAAAACTGCTTGTTTTCCTGCAGTCTGCGATAATTAGCCAGTTACTTCCTTTCATCCATTCTGATTTTTTTTTTTTCGTAAGTTGACATTATGTTGACACATTTGTATGTATACATCCTATAATTGCCTTCTTTTTGTTTAATTTTCATTTTGAATATTTTTAAGCATTACAGAGAAATATTTGTTTCCATATGAATATTTTTTGTGCATAAATGTATCAATCTGTTGAATAAAAATCGTTATTTCCTTTATCTGTTAGCGTGCATTCAAATGAATATGTTTGCGATATACTCTTATTTTTAAATATCTAAAAAAGAGGAGAAATACAGAATGTAAATCTTCTCGAGAAAGGTTTAATGCAAAATGTTTCATAATCAATTCCATGTTATTGAGTCTATTTTGTTGTAAATAAAAAAAAAAATTACAAAATTTAGGTATGTTAAATTTTTTGTGCGTTGCTGTTTAAATTATTCCTTTTACAATTTTTCATATTCTTGCAATGTATTCACTATATGGAAAATAATTGCAAGGCTGAAAATCCGTAACATTTTGTTCATCTGAGTTAATTTAAATTTTAGTAGAATCTAGGTTTTTAATTAATAAAGTTATAATTGAAAAAAAATTACTAAATCTTAAATGGACCATCCATTTAATGTTGCCATTTGTAAAGGGAGTATGTTTCTTTGATGGTAGCTTTAATTTAAGAGTTATTTTCACCATATTTGCAGCTACTAATCTTCAAAGTTTTTTGAGCTAGATCATGATTAATCTCTTTTCAAGGAGGCTATAAATGTTATGTGCGACTCATGATGAAAGCCTATAAAGAATGTATGTATTATGAAGTAACAATTAAAAGCTATCCTGGACTTCTCTAACTTTCCTAGAATGTATGGTGCCCTTTAGAAGAGATTTTTCATTGAAACCTTTATACGAATAATGAGGGAGAATTTTATTAATTAGTAAAATTTAAAAGTAATCAGCTATATTATTTTAGTAAAGGAATTTAATATATAACTTTCCTTCTTTGTTTTTATAGAAAAAGAAAATATTTTTATTATAGTTAAAGTTTGAAAAAACGTTAATGTAAAAAGCCCCTTGATAACAAAATATTTTTATAATATATAAAAACCTAATAACATAATTAGTTAAATTCTTTATATTTAAGGATAAATTTAAATAGCAACGCTAAATTGATTATAAATTTGAACTGTTAATACATCGCTATTCTGTAAATGTCAGTAAGAAATATTCTGCCTATGAATTTTGAGTTATTGTGAAACGTTTAATATTTTATATGAAAAAGGATTTTTTTTTTTTAATTTTTTTTTTTTGTGTGTATGTGTGTGTTTATAGTTCTACATATTTTTTTTTTCAAGTAGACATGCTTACAATTTATAAGTATTCAAATATAATTTTTGATTTGTGTATTTATGTATAAATTTACAGTGTGCTTAATGTTTATTCGCCTCCTAAAATGTTTCATCTGCAGTTAAATGTAAAAATGTAAATTGAATAAAACTGTAATATGATTTATTTTATGGTTTCCTTTTTTTTTTTCTTTAATTCATCTGTTTAAAACTTCCAGGTGTCTTTATAATTTAATGTTCGTTTAAATATTTTTATCATAAATGCTTAAATTTATTTAAATAAATTTTCTAATTTACATTTACAAACTATTGATTGAAGGGAATAAAAAAGGTAATACACATCAAAAACATGTTTTTTATCTGCATAAGATGGTTTGTGCAGTGTTTTAATTTTATGTTTTAATCAGTGCAGTTTTAATTACTGCCCAATGCGAGTAAAAATACATTTAATCTTTCTGGGTTCAGTGTTTTTAATGCTTTATCTAATCTAGGAATGTTAAACATATTAATGGTTTTGCTATAATTAAGTTCTATCGTCATTTCAAAGTAATTATTTTATTTAAATTTCGTAAAACATCTGCTGTATGAAAGACACATTTAAAATGTATGATTTATTATTCTTAAATCTTTTTAATGTAGCTTAAAAGGATACAATCTAGTATGTTTAAGGAAAGAAGGGGCTTTTTTTTTTGGGGGGGGGGGGTGTTGTTTTCAGAATAATGTGTTATTTTTAAAAACTTGCAGATGGAGTCAAAGGAAATTTTATCAACTTTAATCTATATAATTTCAAAAAAATAAATTAAAGTTACAAAAATTTTATATTATTAAAAATGTAAAATTCATTGTTTAATTCACATCATTCTATTTGTAAAATGCTTTTGTATCTATTGATATCTCGAGTTTACGAGTTATTATAGTCTCACTGCGAGACGATAGCACTCTAGCAGAGTTCAGAATCGTCTCGCAGCGAGACGATAGCACTTCGAGGGTTAATATTCTATAATGTTTTCAGATTTTTTTTTAATAATTGTCATGCAGTTAAGAAATTAAGAAAAATTAGCTTCCACATTAGACATCCTTATTTTTTTTCTCTCCCCCTACTTTATGATAAAAAAATTAATTGTTCGAAATTACTATGCGAGGTGCACAACATTAATTTATAATATTTGTAGTATGATATATCACTTTCAATTTGATTAAGGCTATGCATGAGCTTCAAAGGCTACAAAATTTTTTATTTTTATTTTTTTGATTATATAATAAATTAATTTTTAATTTTTGAGCGTATAAAAAAGCTACACTTAAATAAAATATAATGTAAAATTTTCAGAAAATTGAAAAAAAATGTGCTGGTGTGACTGGTTTTCAGTGATCTTTCAGAAAAATTGTGAAGATTATTTCCTAAATTAAAGCATTTAAATTTTGTGCAATTCTTCAAAATCGAATTGACTAGTGCTCGAACGGAGGATTAAGAAAAAACTTGAATATTAATTAATGTGAGTTTTATGCAAAAAGAAACACAATTTTCAGTACAGTTTATGCTAAGTATATCCTTGTAAAATTATTCCATATCTTAACAAAAATCTTTTGTTCGAATAATAGAGATTTTTAATAAAACAGGCTCCATTATTTCCTGAGATTTAATGTATACTGGTTTTCCGACGTTTTAACGAAATGGGAACCCACCGACTGAATCTTTCAAGATCCTTCAAGTTTTTAAAGAAAAATTTCATAAAATGTTTTAAAGGTACCCTTTTTTATATATCCAAAATTTTGAATTATTTATTTATTATTTATTTTTAATATTCATTTTATTTATCTTTGTTAATTTATGGGTGGGGGGAGGGGGGAAAGAGAATATTCTCTTCAAGCCTTCGAATACTATGTAATACTTTCATAAATGTTAACTTAAAATTTTGGTTACGAATTTTATCTAAACATGCACATTTCAATAAAGTACACTTAAAATGTAAAGCCTTGAATATTGTTTTAGATTATACATAGAACACATTTTATCTCTTAACATGTTTAAAACTTATTTCGAGTAAGGAACTGTGTATTTCACAATCAACTGAAATTCTTCCTAATCTATCCAATGACGAAGAGTTTTACATTACGAATGTAATATTGTCATAAACGTATTTTTAACCCGATCACATTATCGTGGGTCATTGGAGACCCGAGCCGTTTTTCTTTTGTCTCATGCCTCAGAATTCACATATAGAACAAATACCTATTCACTCTGTCCATGATTTTTTTTGTCTGTAAAAATACCATTCTTAAATTTTATTATGCAATTTGAATTTTTCATTGTTCAAAAGTTATGAATTTTTTAGTAAATTGCTGCATGTTATGGAAATGGTGTATTTCTGATGAAAAAAAAATATATTGGTTTAAATTTTTTTTGCAATATTCATTGTTTGCTCTTAATGTAGTAGTATTCTAGAGTGTTCGTGAATTTTATTAGATTCTTTTCCTTAAAAATTACGTGTTCTAACATTGTTCGGGTTTTCAGCGACCCATGATAAACTGACAAGGTGCCGTAAAAATCGATAACTTGGTCGGGTTAACATTCCTGCGATTCGTCAAACTAATGAGCCAATCTTTCTGAAATTTTGTACAGTTATTGAAAATTGAATTGACCAGTGCTCGAATAAAGGAATAAGAAAAAATTTGAAGCTTGATTATTGGGGCAGTTTTGTGCAAAAAACCAAGTAAAGTTTTTGGATACATTTTAATTCAAGTACAACCTTGTAAAATTATTTGTTAAAAAAAATCTTTCGCTCAGGTACTAGTTAATTCATTTTTTG
This sequence comes from Salticus scenicus, assembly GCA_963930645.1. NCBI lineage: Eukaryota > Metazoa > Arthropoda > Arachnida > Araneae > Salticidae > Salticus > Salticus scenicus. The sequence continues at coordinate 586,016 of CAWVNO010001827.1, forward strand.
AAGAGAGTGAAATTTCAATAAGATAAGTTCATTAGTTTATGAGAAATGGTGTGTCTCGCTTTCCTAAGTTTATCCGAAAACCACGATTCGACAACAAAATCTTCCAAAATTTTGAAGGAAAATTTCGTAAATGTATTTTAAAGGCTTAATTTTTTACATATTCAAAATTTTGAATTTAAAATATTTATTAACCCCTCCCCGAAAAAAAGAGGGGGGGGGAGAGAAAGTTCTCTCTAAGCCTCCGAAAGCCATGTAACACTTTTATAAATGCTAACTTAAAATTTTGGTTGCGGATTTTATCTAAATATGTACATTTCGATAAAGTATATTTAACATGTAAAGCCTAAAATATTGTTTTATATTATACATAGAACATATTTTATCTGTCAACATGTATAAAATTTATTTCGAGTAAGGAATTGTGCATTTCACAGTCAGCTGAATATCTTTATACTTCCTAATCTATTCAATGACTCAATTCCTAATCTATTCATTTCTTCCTAATCTATTCAATGACTCAATTCCTAATCTATTCATTTCTTTCTCATCTATTCATTACGAATGTAATATTGTCATAAACGTATTTTTAATATTCATGCACAGACACTTCAGCATACGTTTCATAAATACTTTATTCTATAAAAGAAATCACTCTAATGCAACTTTTATATAGTCATACATTTTAGTGATTTGTATAAAAGTAAAATAAGTTGAAGACGATAATAAATTCTTTAGAAATTTTGTGTTTGTCGACATTTTAATAGTTTTAAGCTTTTCTAATCAAAAATCTTAAATCTTTTATTTTATAGTCATATTTTCTATAGTCACACAACGAATTTCTATATCGTTTATTTACTATAATAAGTTTAAAATTAAATACCGTGTAATGTGCTCTACATTACTCAGATTTAAGCAATATAATGATTTGTATAATATCTTTTGAATGCATCCCCCCCCCCACTTGATCTCTTTCATGAATAAAATTTCCTCGTTTAAATAACTGCGTTTGACATGCGTAAAAATAAACGCAATTTTTTCGTTGCTGCGTTTCATATAACCAATATATTGATTTCAGAAAATTGTCCTTATAAGGAAATTGGAAATCAGCTTCTATCTTACAAATTACCTAGCACAGAGTTTATACAAAACAAGAAAAATAACTTTTTCAATCGGTCGATTTCTTTATAGACAGATATGAAAGTTTTTATTCTAAAAAATTTCCAGTCTTTAATATATTTCACTACAGGGCATTTAATGTCTTTTTCATACATCCGTTTCAACTGCATTTTAAACTTAATAAACTTAAGTTACCAATAAAGATATCTTCCCTTGGAAAGCGTTTTACAGAATCTTGGTTTCAGAAATAAAAGCAGGATTTTTATACTTTATTATATACACAGAATTTCAATAACTATTTAAAGAAAAAAAAATAAAAATAAAACTTATGTACAGTAGGGAGTAATGTATAATTATCACTTAAATGTCGCCTAAGTGCATCTTAAATTTTATGTTAATTTTTAAATATGATGCCAGGCTAAAATTTGTCATTGATACCGACAATATGTGATTAAATTGCGCGTATTTTGAGTAACTGGCAAATTTTCTTTTAAATTCAGTTTCGATTTAAAATACTTGATGTCAGATATAACAGAAAATGTTTTCGAAATTGTTCATGCCCACCAGTTGATAGAAGTGTGGTGCTAGCTTCGATCCCAGATCGTGATCCATCAGCGTAACCTATATCAGATTTCCGTGGTTTTCTCCAAAACTTGCGTAAATACCAATACTTCCCCTTAAGCCTAAAATTATAGTGAAGTCAACCGGCCTTAGCCTCAAAAACCAATTTTTTTTTTTTTTTTTTTTTTTTTTATTCTATTACAGAGTTGAGCATATATTAATTCTAATTTAAATTTTAAATTATTCTCATATGAATTTCTTTTATAATGAAATCTCAATATAAATGACAAATTGAAGTATAATATTTATTAAATTTCTTTAGTTTTATATATAAAAATAAATAAAATAAATAAAAAATACTCTTTTTAGAAATGTAACTTTACCATTAATTTTATTTAATCCCCACTGCTAAGATGATATAATTTCTCCATTTTTAAAATTCATCTACTTGTATTGTCTAAACAATGAAGAAGATTCTTGCACTGCATGAATTTTTATAGAAATCTACAACAGAACTTGACTTCATAAAAAAGTACACTTAATACTGTTTTGTTAAATAAATCCTTGTTGAATCCTGTTCTTAATCAGTCTAAGACAAGGATTCGACAAGGATTTATTTAGCAAAACTGTATTAAGCGTACTTCTTTTTATATAGAAATTTTTGCTAGCGTTGGGACACTTTTGTTACCGACTGTACCTTGCGCATTCATATATCTAAAATAAGCACGCAGAATTCGTTTATTGTGTTGTTTTTTAAATCTTGTATTTATCTATCATATTTTTATGGGTGTCCAATACTAGTACTAAAAAATATCATGACTAGTTGTGAACACTCTTGTCCACTACTGGCTCATTTGAATTTTAAGATCAGATCCAGTAGCGGAAGTAGCTCTATAAAATTCTAAATTTGGAGCTGATTTGAGTGTTTTATATGTTGCACTAAAGCTACGCATTGAGCAATAAGCGATGGACTGGGACTCACTCTTAGAAGTGGTAAGGAGATAATTCTGCTGATCTGCGGAGTGGATAGCTCCCATACATTTCTAAATTTAGAAGGCGGAACAAAATGGGAATTCATTTGAATCAGGAGATAATTTTGAGACTTTTCAGGGGTTTTTTTATTCGCGAATTTTTTTCTAGGTTCCATATTGGACTAGATGGTTAAGTTCGATTCCCACTGAAATAAAGACATGGGAATAGCTTAATTACGGTCAGTATTTAAAGTGTTCAGGTTAAGTGGATTTTATGTCGCTCTGGGCATTTGGCGACGGTCTGGAACTCAACCCGAAAGATGATCCGAAGACATTTAGTGATCCACAGAGGTTTAATTTGAATAGGAATATAGAGGACATTAGTATTTAAAGTGTGATATCATGATTGTTTCACATAGGGTCCGAAAGACTGACGTGACCGTGTTCACGTTAATTAGTTTATGCTCCATCACAATATCAGTTTTTTTTAAAAGTCATCGTGGTCTAAAAAGTGGAGCCAATGTTTCTGTATAAGAATAAAATGTGACGGTATATCTTCAGCGAACACTTATGGATGACTCCCAAACCTTCGCCGGGCCGCGGTAGCCCAGTCGGTAGAGCGCCAGCCTCATAATTCGAAGATTGCGGGATCGGTACTCGAGCCGGCCAAAGACCGTCGTGTACACTAATGGTGGCTGGTGCACGTAAAATCTGTCGTGGTCGCAATGTCCTCCATGTTCCCATCAAAAGTTATACCTCTGGGGGTCACCGAAGCTTGAGAGCCATCCCTTCGGTGGAGGATCAAAATTGTGATGGCATGTCTCCGGACCACCTCTAGGGTGTGTCCCATACCGTCGCCAATTGCCCATCTACGCAGCACTAGTGTGACGTAAAACCCAACCATCCAATTCATCCCAAACCTTCGCCACTAGCGAACTACAGTCGGTAACAAAAGGATCCGAACACTAGCAAAAATTCCTATATAAAAAAAGCACACTTAATATAGTTTTGTTAAATAAATCCTTGTTGAATCCTGTTCTTAGTCAGTCTAAAAATAGTATTCGGCAAGGAATTATTTAACAAAACTGTATAAAGTGTACTTTTATTTATAGGAATTTTTGCTAGTGTTCGGACACTTTTGTTACCGAATGTACATACAGTCGGCAGCAAAAATTATTGAAGCACTAGTAATAATTCCAACATAAATTATGGACACCTAATACTGTTAAGTAAATATCGCTGAGCTAGAGAACAACTGGAGGGAATTCCTAGGCCGGTTTGCGCGTGCCAGTTTTTCAAAAACTCGTCTGCTATGGTTTGCTGTACAACGTCAAACCTAGTACGGAAGAAAGCATTTGCTACTTTTATATTTCAATGTAAAATTGTATAAATGTTGTCTGTACGTACAATCAAATGCAGAACACGATATTACAAATTTTAATTCTAATTCCTTAAATAGTATAGTAGTAATGGATGACCTGACAAATGTTGCCTGCTGTACAAGGTTTGACTTTGTACGGCAAACGATAGCAGACGAATTCTTGAAAGCATGAATACTGTGTAAATGTGTTGTAACGATTCGCTCCAGTTGTTCTTCAGCTCAGTGGTAAATATTTGTCGTGTCATGATCTTAGTCACTGTTTATAAAAAAGTACGTTGATCATAAAAGTTAGCGATCAAACTATAAATATATATATATGAAAAGTATGAGTGCTTGAATAATTTTGTTGCTGGCTGTACTTTTCGGGTGACGCCAAACCCACGCAATTTCATCCTTAGCCTCAATGTTTCTGAATTGCTGAGATTCGAATTATGGGCTGTCTAAGATATTTTCACCCATATATTTAACAATTACGATCCCTTCACAATTTTGAACAATAAATGTGCGAATACTAAAGCGACTAAATTTTCTAAAGAGAAATGTGGGGATAAATAAGCACGGAGTGTCTCCAATATCAAAAGGTGGCAAAGGTAGTGCTTTAAAAAATGAATTATCATCAATTTTAAATTACAAATTGCGACAAAAGCTTTGCTTAGGAAAAAAGTTTATGCGGGAAAGATGAAATAAGAAAGAAATAGAAAAAAAGTAACTATAAAAATTGGGGTTGTCCCCTCAAAATGGGGACGTTTGGCCGACTTAAGTTTAAAGCAAAAATTCAAAGGTGGCCACTACTGGAACAAAAAAGGGTCCACTAGTGGTTCATTTTAAGTTCTTCGAAGTGTTGCTTTTTTACATATATAAGTGCTACAATTAACAATTTAAATAATACAGTCACATAAAAAAAGAGTTAATAAAGGTGTGACACGTTAATTATTTTTCGGGTCTCAAAAATTTACAAAATTACACACAAAATAACAAAAAAATGTCTATAAACTGTCCACTACTGGTGCTCTTACCTTATATATATAGGAATATATAAATGTAGAAATATATAAAAAAATGAATGAAATTAAACCCCAAAAAACACTGAGATCTTCATCAGGGAGACCCTCGGTGTAGAGGTGAACGAGACGTTTATGAAAGGACAGTATCTATAAGCTAATAACTATCCTTAGCCGCCAACTTCTCACCAAACAGAAAACCACCAATAATTGAAGAGAAATCAATCATATATATATAATGTATAAAACTACTAAAATATTTATAAAATTATCAAATTGCAAAAGTTACAAAATTACATCAATCCATTTAAAAAATATGCAATACAATAAAGACCCCAGTAGCACATCCACTCCGAAAAACATCCCCAGGATATCCTGTGGATAAAAAGGAAATCCTATGGACCTCCTCAGGATGTTCTGTGGACAGGTGTGCTACTAGGGGAATTACTGAAGGTAAACAAGAAAGTATAAAATGAAATAAAATACAACCCTTCATCTGAAAAACAAACTAACTTCGGCAGACGGGGCTACTCCTCGGTACTTAAATATCGCCCTTGAATGAGGAAGTAGAACAAACCGAGATAGGAAAACTCTAAAAACTCACAGTTAGAAATTGGGACGGGTAACAGTTATTTTGAAAGGTACATTTTAAGTCTTCAAGAGCATATTTTAAATCATCTTCATTATTGCAAATAGTACGAATTCTTTTAAGCTGTGTGAACATAATTTTTTTTTAAACATTTATACTGATATTTGAAAACCAATTAGTAAGACTATTAACGTTAAAATTAAAATTCTTTCTTTTATCATATAATCCAATTTGCCATTTATCTTCATTTCTCTTTATATTTAAATCTAGGAAAGAAATTTTATCAGTACGGTTTAAAATTAATTCTTTAGGATATATTTTTCCAGAAATATTTTCGAAACAATTATAGTTAAAAACAATTAAATCATCAATATATCTGAATAAAGTAATATTTATAAAAAAAATTTTGAAAAATGCTCGGATACTTCTGCTGTCAACTCTACCATAAATCAAATTTCAAGAAAATGCAGGAGTCATTAAGACACAAAAATACTATACGCTTTGTACACATGAAAAAAACCACTGTACCGCTGGTGAATGAAACTAGAACTGCAGAAACATTTGGTTCCTTATCAATCAAAACTAGGGTGAGAAGACTTTCTTGAATCCGGGAGCAGACTTATTTTCTTCAGTTTTGAAGAATAAAATTTTTTTCTTCATCTCAGATTTTATTTCTCTCATAACATAGAAACCAGAAAATAACCCCGTAATTACTTTATTGTAATAACTTTAATGATTCGTTTTGACAAAAGTACTCTGGTCTGCGGTCACAGATTGCCATACAGATAGGTTAGTGAAGCTAAAACGCGAACCGGAAAGATAGCGGCACCACTATTTTCAACAGAGGGGAACTACATGTGTACTGTCCGTTTTCGTAAACCATGTCTACCTCTCGCGGAACGATCCTACTCGGAAAAGGGGTGATGCGTTGAATGAGATGGGCACTTAGCCAAATGCGCTTTTCGTTCTACACGTGTTCGTTTTCTTTTTATGAGTCTTCAATATTTATTTTACTTAATTTTAATTAACAATATTTTATTTAATGTAATTTATATGACAATATGCGCGAAAAATAAAAGGTGTAAAATAATCATGATAAAAAAATCTAATGATTTGATTTAAATACGATTTTCTGTAAATTTCTGTAAAATAGAGATCCAAAAATATGGTATTTTTATTTTAGCAGTATAATTTAAAAGAAAAAAATATATTACTTTTACTACAGGTAAAGTCTACTGTAAACGTTGTTCTTTTTCTCTTCTTTTATTAATGAATTATGTAAATTTTACCTAATTTAAGTCATTTTTAATTAATTTACTACTATAATCAGTGCATAAAACAAGTGTTCAGGTATGACAGATATAGTACAAATTTAGAGATCAAGTAAGCAAATAAAAATAATTTTAACTGAAAAAAAAAAAAAAGAAGAAGAAGAAAGAAAACAGGAATTTACTTTTAAGTTTACGGATTTTATTTTGCATCGAAGAATAAAACTGATCTTCTACACTTATTTAAAAATTACAAGGGGGAAAAATCAGCATTTTGCCTTTATACGAATATAACGAAGAAGTATCGCCTCAAAATTCAATAATGTCCTGAAAAGAAAAAAAAAGAAAAAAGAAACCGCAACTTATCTCTCACTCGTAAAATGTAAACATTCTCTCATCTTCTACGCTTCTACCCTATTTTAACAAAATCAATGCAGACCTCACGCATGCGCATAGGTGAGCAGGGTCACAGCTAACGAAAACAAACAATAAAGCCTACATAAATAGCATCTTTGATAAAACATTGTTTTTCTATTTCGCGATTAGTTAGTAGCAGATCAATATGTGAAGTTTCCTTTTTCTTCGCTTTTTCTTGCTTTTGAAATTACGAAATCGTACTAAAAACACTCGCAACTATTATTCTAAGAAATAAAATTAATTTTTATTATGTTTAAAAATATATTTTTCCAAACACATTCATATTCAATTACAAATTAAAATATCAAACTGTAATTCTGATATAGCAGTGTAAAATCTTAAATATTTAACATTCCTTTGTTTAAAAAATACAAAATGCTTTAAAATGACAAAAAAATATAATAATAATAATAATTGGTTTATGTATATTTTCGAAATTTATTTGCTTAATATTTAGTACTTGCTTCTTAAAAGAAATTGCATTTGACAATCAAGTTCGTAAATAATAACAGTTGCCAAACGTAAACGTCAATACAATGGCTGCTTCGTTGGTTTTTAGGATTAATAATGCATTTGTGCTATGAACACAGATACAATAAAAATAAAACGAGCGATTACATAATCTGGAGAGCTCGATAAACTTACAGCTGTTGCGAACAGTGTCGCTGTAGTCCAATTTTGGTTACCATTGAATATACGGGAGTGTCCTATCTGTACAATAATCCCTGGTCTATGGTAGCCCAATCGGTAGAGCGTCGGGCTCGTAATTGGAAATTTGCGGGTTCGATACTCGAGCGGGCTAAAGATCGTCGTGTATGGTGCACATAAAATGTATCGTGACCGCAATGATCCCCATGCTCGCATCAAAAATTATATCTCTGTGGGACAAAGAAGCGGGAGAACCATCCCTTCCGTGGAGGATTAAAATTTTGATGGCATGTCCCCGAATTACCAATTGCTCATTGCGCCGCACTAGTGCGAAATAAATCTTATCTATTCAACCGTCAACAAAAGTACTCTAAACCGGTCGCGATTATTGTATAATAAAATTAATTGTTTCAGACACTTGTGGATTCAATCATATAATATACCCTCTTCTCAGTGAAGGAACAAAATTGTGATGGCATGTCTCAAGAGATACCTTAGTTTTCAGTCTAGGACCATCGCCTGTTGCGCATAGCGCAATACTAGTGCGATCTTCGACTAACCAACAACAGCAACATACAATAATTTATGTCTCTCTTATGTTACGTCGTGAGCGAGAAAGTAAAGTTATGGCTTCAATAATTCATAATTTGTCGCTGCGAAATTTCTCCAAATACATCTTGCACCGTTGTTTGCAAAAAGCAGTCTGCGAGACCGATTTTCCCGGTATGCATGATGAAATTATTATTGGAGTCAATACACTGTAAAAAAAAACCTATTACCAGCTGCAATCTGTGATTTATTTTATCCAATCACAGAGAATTTCTTGCAAGAAATTCTCTGTGATTGGATAAAATAAATCAAAGATCGCAGCTAGTAATAGTTATTTTTTTACAGTGTAGGTGATAAATAATTTATGACAAGTTATTTTCTTTAGCTTTTTGACAGAGCTACCTCAATGTTTAATTAGTTCTTTAGCTCTTTTTTTTTCTTTCTTTCTTTTCTTTTCTTTTTTTTTTTTTTTTTTTTTTTTTTGCATTTCAAAGAAGACTGGTTCTTTTTTTTTTTTTTTTTATGAATAATTTTACATACCAGTCACTCACTAGCTTTTCAAAAAAAAAATATTTTAAGCTCTTTTTTGAGAATAGATTGTGTAACTTAAACTTTAAAGTCAACAAAGCATTTAAAGTATTACAGATTTTTTATTTATTTCTTTTTCTGTGCCTATATGCAGCTCTTTGTTGTTATAGAGAATTAAATTGATACGAAATTATATTATGTGAAATAATTCATTTATGTAATTATTGTATAAATGAAAAAAATGAAAAAAATGTATCTTTTTTGAGAAAGAATTATACATTTCAGCAAAACGAGTAAAACAACTAAAGTGTCAAATTCTTTTTGCAGGTGAAAGTTATTTAAATTTCTGATTTTCTATTAAATTAAGGTATTTCATTACTAAATTTCTAAATAACTGCAGTTTATAGTTTTTTATATGTAAAGAGTTGTCTCCTGACTATAATAATTGCCAATCTGCGCAGAACTAGTGCAACGTAGAACCCAACCAACCGGTCTATAATATCCTTAATACCTATAATATCTATAACATCTATAACATCTATAATATCCTCTGGGGGTCAGCGAAGAGAGAGAGAGCCATCCCTTTCCTGGAGATCAAACTTGTGATGGTATGTCTCCGAACCACCTCTAAGGATGAGTCCCAGACGACAGACAATTACCTATTGTGCAGTATTAGGGCGACGTAAAACCCAACTAACTCTATTACACATTTGACGTCAGTTTTGTCAACGAATCATTTATCTTCCTAACACCAGACTGCGCCCCCTTTATTTTAGGTTCATTCTGTTTCCAATTTGCTGTATAGCACTCACTCTGCTATTCTACGTGTCAATTGATATTGGTGTGTCTTGTAGATTTTGAGTTTTTTCAATAGAAATGATCTAATAGCAATTGATGTTAAGAAGGTTTGGATGAAAAAAAGTAATTCTCCTTAGAAGCTGTCTCTTATCGATGACAAGTGTTGTGTGCTATATGGATTTCTCATGAAAGTACTTTATATACATTCCTCTGAACACATCAGATTTTGTTGCTTGCTGATATAACTATTGCAGAAACACTGCTAAAAACCGATGCTACTTAACACTTTATATAGTTTCCCTAACAGCTCGGAATGTTCCAGAAACATAGCAATCACATAACATCGATGCATTGGAAATATTTCAGAAATGTGTCGAAACGTTCCGTTTGCTTTCCGATAAGTTTCAAAAACACAGGAATGTCCGCGATCGTAACAAAAAGTCGGTCATGTAGCAGAAATGTTTCAATTACTTAACTGAAGGAACATCGAAAAATGCAAATGTTTTACAAAGGTATCGGAGCATACTAAACTGTGTTACGTGTTTAGAAGATTGTACGTTTTCTGCAACAGAACTGAAACTTCCTGTGCTGTATGGGTTGTTGTTCAAGGAAAATTCTAAAATTGTTGGGAGAATGAAAGAAGAAAATATATTCTTATTATATCGTCATACAACTTCTTTAAATGACCACCACAGTATATCCTATGGATTACGACATCCTATAGACATCTTCAGTATGTGCAAACTACACGTGTAATGTTAGGGTGCTATGTTGAATAAATTTCATTGTGACATTTTCTTGTTGATCTAGTTTAAAGAAAGACGTTAACTTCTACGTTGTAAAATTATGGGCAGAACTGGAAATATTAATATCTACCATAAAAATATATATGCCCTAATAATGCAGCTGCATTTTATCACTAATTACAAAATGGTGGTCGCAAGAAATAAGATTTTGACAATAAAAGAGGTACCGTCATTCACAGCAAACATTTATATGCATATTCAGTACTGAAATTTTCATCACTTTCGAGGGAGACATTAAAAAAGCGAAAGAACAAACTGCATATTTAAGCAAATTTTATCAATTTGCAGAAAGATAAAATAAAATGTTTAACCTATAATGAGCTGATGAACAATACTCATGCCTTAAAAAATGCGCAATGTTCAAAATAAAACTGCTTGTTTTCCTGCAGTCTGCGATAATTAGCCAGTTACTTAATTTCATCCATTCTGATTTTTTTTTTTCGTAAGTTGACATTATGTTGACACATTTGTATGTATACATCCTATAATTGCCTTCTTTTTGTTTAATTTTCATTTTGAATATTAATAAGCATTACAGAAAAATATTTGTTTCCATATGAATATTTTTTGTGCATAAATGTATCAACCTGTTGAATAAAAATCGTTATTTCCTTTATCTGTTAGCGCGTTTTCAAATGAATATGTTTGTGATATACGCTTATTTTTAAATATCTAAGAAAAGGGAGAAATACAGATTGTAAATCTTCTCATGAAATACTTAATGCAAAATGTTGTATAATCAATTCCATGTTATCGAGTCAATTTCGTTGTAAAAAAAAAAAAAAAAAAAAAAAAAAATTAGGTATATTAAAATTTTCTGCGTTGCTGTTTAAATTATTCCTTCTACAATTTTTCATATTCTTGCAATGTATTCACTATATGGTAAATAGTTGCAAGGCTGAAAATCCGTAACATTTTGTTTTTCTGAGATAATTTAAATTTTAATAGAATCTAAATTTTTAATTAATAAAGTTATAATTGAAAAAAAAATTACTAAATCTTAAATGGCCTATCCATTAAATGTTGCCATTTGTAAAGGGAGGATGTTTCTTTGATGGTAGCTTTAATGTAACAGTTATTTTCACCATATTTGCAGCTACTAATCTTCAAAGTTTTTTGAACTAGATCATGATTAATCTCTTTTCAAGGAGGCTATAAATGTTATGTGCGACTCATGATGAAAGCCTATAAAGAATGTTTGTATTATGAAGTAACAATTAAAAGCTATCCTGGACTTCTCTAACTTTCCTAGAATGTATGGTGCCCTTTAGAAGAGATTTTTCATTGAAACCTTTATACGAATAATGAGGGAGAATTTTATTAATTTGTAAAATTTAAAAGTAATCAGCTATAGTATTTTAGAAAAGGAATTTAATATATCTTTCCTTTTTTGTTTTTATAGAGAAAGAAAATGATTTTATTATAGTTAAAGTTTAAAAAAAAAAGTTAAAGTTAATGTAAAAAGCCCCTTGATTACAAAATATTTTTATAATATACAAAATCCTAATAACATAATTGCTTAAATTCTTTATATTTAAGGATAAATTTAAATAGCAACGCTAAAATTATTATAAATTTGAACTGTTAATATATTGCTCTACTATAAACGTCAGTAAGAAATATTCTGCCTATGAATTTTGAGTTATTGTGAAGCGTTTAATATTTTCAATGAAAAAGAATTTTTTTTGTGTGTATGTTCATAGTTCTACATTTTTTTTTTATTTTTTTTATTTTTTATTTTTTTTCAAATATACATGCTTACAATTTATAAGTATTAAAATATAATTTTTGATCTGTATATTTTATGTATAAATTTACAGTGTGCTTAATGTTTATTTGCCTCCTAAAATAATGTTTTCATCTGCAGTTAAATGTAAAAATGTAAATTGAATAAAACTGTAATATGATTTATTTTATGGTTTCCTTTTTTTTTTTCTTTAATTCATCTGTTTAAAACTTCCAGGTGTGTTTAGAATGTAATGTTCTTTTAAATATTTTTATCATAAATGTTTAAGTTTATTTAAATAATTTTTCTAATTTACATTTTCAAGCTATTGATTGAAAAGAATAAAAAAGGTAATACACAACAAAAACATGTTTTTTATCTGCATAAGATGGTTTGTGCAGTGTTTTAATTTTATGTTTTAATCAGTGCAGTTTTAATTACTGCCCAATGCGAGTAAAAATACATTTAATCTTTCTGGGTTCAGTGTTTTTAATGCTTTATCTAATCTAGGAATGTTAAACATATTAATGGTTTTGCTATAATTAAGTTCTATCATCATTTCAAAGGAATTATTTTATTTAAATTTCGTAAAACGTGTGCTGCATGAATGACATATTTAAAATGTATGATTTATTATTCTTAATGCTTTTTAATGTAGCTTAAAATTATACAATCTAGTATGTTTAAGGAAAAAAAGGGCTTTTTGTGCTGTTTCCAGAATAATGTGCTATTTTTAAAAACTTACACATGGAGTCAAAGGAAATTTTATCAACTTTAATCTAATATAATTTAAAAAAATAAATTAAAATTGCAGAAATATTAAATTTTAAATTAGTAAAAGAAAGACCTTCTTATCAATTTACTTGGACATAAATTAAATAAAATAAAAAAATATCTGTATCATAGAGCATAATTAAGCGAAATGAGTTTATCATAATTACTAAAGGTTAGTTGAAAATGAAAAGCTTTGTTAAATATGCTCCCATTTTTTTTTTCTCTTAGCTATTTAACCCGCCAAGTGCTGATCGTTTCACTCTTATGTGTAACCAAAGACCAATTAGCACTGCTTAGCAGGTAGAGAATTTCATTTCGAGTGAGACTATTTGTAAAATTCATTGATATCTATTGATATCTCGAGTTTACGAGTTGTTATGTAGTCTCAATGCGAGACGATAGCACTCTAGCAGGGTTGCGAATCCTCTCGCAGCGAGACGATAGCACTTCGAGGGTTAATATCCTATAATATGTTTTCAGATTTTTTTTTATAATTGTCATGAGGTTAAGAAATTGAGAAAAATTGGCTTCCACATTAGACATCCTTATATTTGTTTTTCTCTCCCCCTACTTTATGACAAAAGAAAAAATTAACTGCTCGAAATTACTGTGCGAGATGCACAGCAATATTAATTTATAATATTTGTTGTATGATATATCGCTTTCAAATTTATTAAGGCTATGCACGAGCTTCAAAGACTACAAAAAGATTTATTTTTTAATTTTTTCTATTATATAATAAATTAATTTTTAACTTTTGAGCGCATAAAAGAGCTACAATTAAATAAAATATCATGTAAAATTTCCAGAAAATTAAAAACATGTTCTGGTGTGACTGGTTTTCAGTGATCTTTCAGAAAATTTCTGAAGACTATTTCCTAAATAAAAGCATTTATCTTTTTAATTTTGTGCAATTCTTCAAAATCGAATTAACTAGTGATCAAACGAAGGATTAAGAAAAAACTTTAATATTAGTTAAGGTGAGTTTTATGCAAAAAGAAACACAATTTTCGGTACTGTTTATCCTAAGTATATCCTTGTAAAATTATTCCATATCTTAAAAAAAAAAAAAAAAATCTGGTTCAAATGCTAGTTTTTTTTTTTTTTTTTTTTTTTTTTTTTTTTTTTGGGGGGGGGGGAGTGAGAAAAATTTAAATAAAACAGGCTCCATTATTTCCTGAGATTTAATGTCCACTGGTTTTCCGAAGTTTTAACAAAATGGGAACCCACCGACTGAAACCTTCAAGATCCTTCAAGTTTTTGAAGAAAAATTTCATAAAATGTTTCAAAGGGACCCTTTTTTATATATCCAAAATTTTGAATTAAAAATGATTTTTAATCTTCATTTTATTTTTATTTATCTTTGTTAAGTTGAGGGGGGAGGGGGGGTAAGAGAATATTCTCTTAGAGCCTTCGAATGCCATGTAATACTTTCATAAATGCTAACTTAAAATTTTGGTTACTAATTTTATCTAAACATGCACATGTGAATAAAGTACATTTAAAATGTAAAGTCATAAATACTGTTTTAGATTATACATAGATCTACATTTTATCTCTTAACATGTATAAAACTTATTTCGAGTAAGGAACTGTACATTTCACAATCAACTGAAAATCTCCCTAATCTATCCAATGACGAAGAGTTTTACATTACGAATGTAATATTGTCATAAACGTATTTTTAATATTCCTTCACAGACATTTCAGCATACGTTTCATAAATACTTTATCGTATAAAAGAAATCATTCTAATGCAGCTTTTATCATATAGCATAATTAATAAACATATCAGTTAAAATATCTCATAATGAAAGGCAATGCTAGTTAAAAATGATAGTTTTCTTGAACACCTTCGCAAAATATGATATAATATAGCTAATATAAATAATGTCTTAAAGTTAAGAAATGGAGAAAAACTTGCTTGTATATTATACACAGCCGTTTGATCAACTTATTTTTTTTTATGTTTAATGTCAAATGTAAATGTTCGAAATTATTGTGAGAGATGCACAACTTAAATTTTTAATATTCATAAAATGATATATCTAGTTTGTTTAAATTTCAACACGGTTATAATATGTGCTTCAAAGACTACAAAGAAGGATAAGGATTATTTATTAATTTTTTCTAATACAAAATTAGAAAAATTCTTTTAAATTTTCGACATTATATATATAATCACTTAAATATTTTGTAAAATTTCCAGAAAATTCGAAACATTTGCCAGTGAGCCTGGTTCCCGCGGATCCTTTAGAAAAGCGGTGAACACGATTTCTCAAACTAATGAGCCAATCTTACTGAAATTTTGTACACTTATTGAAAATTGAGTTGACTAATGCTCGAATAAAGGAGTAAGAAAAAAAATTGAAGCTTGATTATTGGGGCAGTTTTGTGCAAAAAAAATGAAATAAAACTTTTCGGTATAGTTTATTCCAAGTATAACCTTGAAAAATTATTTGTTAAAGAAAAAATCTTCCGTCCAGGTACTAGTTCATTCCTTTTTCGAAGAGAGTGGAATTTCAAAAAGATAAGTTCATTAGTTTATGAGAAATGGTGTGTCCCGCTTATCTAAGTTTCTCCGAAAACCACGATCAACCGAAAAAATCTTCCAAAATTTTGAAGAAAGATTTCGTAAATGTATTTTAAAGATTTCATTTTTTACATATTCAGAATTTTGAATTAAATGTTTCTTACACCCCCCCCCCCAAAAAAAAAAAAAAAGAGGGGGAGGGTCCGAGAAAGTTCTCTTTAAGCCTTCGAAAGACATTTAACACTTTCATAAATGCTAACTTAAAATTTTGGTTACGAATTTAATCTAAATATGTACATTTTGATAAAGTATATTTAAAATGTATACCCTTAAATATTGTTTTACATTATACATAGACCACATTTTATCTCTTAACATATACAAAACTTATTTCGAGTAAGGGACTGTGACATTTCACAATCAGCTGAATATCTTCATTCTTCCTAATCTATTCAATGACGAAGAGTTTTACATTACGAATGTAATATTGTCATAAACGTATTTTTAATATTCATCCACAAACACTTCAGAAAACGGTTCATAAATACTTTCTTGTATAAAAGAAATCATTCTAATGCAACTTTTATATAGTCATACATTTTAGTGATTCGTATAAAAGTAAAATAAGTTGAAAACGATAGTAAATTCTTTAGAAATTTTGTATTTATCGACATTTCATTAGTTTTAAGCTTTTCTAATCAAAAATTTTAAATCTTTATAGCCATATTTTCTATAGTCAACCAACGAATTTCTAAATTATTTATTTACTATAAGAAGTTTAAGATTAAATACCGTGTTATGTGCTCTACATTACTCAGATTTAAGCAATTTAATGATTTGTATAATATCTTTTGAATGCATCCCTTGCCCCCCCCCCCCTTATCTCTTTCATGAATAAAATTTCCTTGTTTAAATAACTACGTTTGACATGCGTAAAAATAAACTCAATTTTTTCTTTGCTACGTTTCATATAACCAATATATTGATTTCAGAAAATTGTCCTTATAAGGAAATTGGAAAGCAGCTTCTTCCTTACAAATTACCTAGCACAGAGTTTAGACAAAACCAGAAAAAAAAAACTTTTCCAATCGGTTGGTTTCTTTATAGACACATATAAATAATTTGTATTCGTAAAAATTTCCAGTCTATAATATATTTCACTACAATTTAATGTATTTTTGATGCATCACTTTTCAACTGCATTTTAAACTTAATAAACTTAATTTACCAATAAAGATATCTTCCCTTGGAAAGTGTTTTACAGAATCTTGGTTTCAGAAATAAAAGTAGGATTTTATAACTTATTATATACATGGAATTTCAATAATTATTTAAAGAAAAAAAACATAACTTATGTACAATAGGGAGTAATGTATAATTATCACTTAAATGTCGCCTAAATGTATCTTAAGTTTTATGTTAATTTTTAAATATGATGCCAGGCTAACATTTGTCATAGATACTGACAATTTGTGATTCAATTGCGCGTATTGTGAGTAACTGATAAATTTTCTTTTAATTTCAGTTTCGATTTAAAATACTTTATGTCAGATATAACACCAAAAATTTAAGAAATTTTTCATACCCACTAGTGGCCTAGTAGTTCCAAGACCAAAGCTGAAAGACGTGTGGTACTAGCTTCGATCCCAGGTCGTGATCCATCCCCCTAACCCATATCAGGTTTCCGTAGTTTTCTCCAAAACTTGCGTAAATACTAATACTTCAACTTAAGCCTAAAATTATAGTGCAGTCAACCGGCCTTAGCCTCAAAAATCAATCTTTTTTTTTTTTTTGTTTTTTTTTCCTATTACAGAGCTGAGTATATATTAATTCTAATTTAAATTTTAAATTATTCTCACAGGAACTCTTTTATAATGATTTCTCAATCTAAATGATAATTTGAAGTATAATATTTATTAAATTTCTTTAGATTTATTTATATATATATATATATATATACATGTATATAAGTAAATAAATATAAAATACTCTTTTTAGAAATGTAATTTTACCGTTAACTTTATTTAATCCCCACTGCTAAAATGATGTAATTTCTCAGTTTTTAAAATTCCGTTACTTGTATTGTTTAAACAACTAAGAAGATTCTTGCACTGCATGAACTTTAATTTTTATAGAAATCTACAACAGAACTTAACTTCATAATATTAAACGGTCATATATTTTAGTCATTCGATTAATCTGAGAAAAGAAAAAAAAAAAAAAAAAGGATAACGTAAAATCACAAGTAGTGCACCCTGTACAAGTTGTTGTTGTTTTGGAGGGAGAGACCCTCAAAGCATGGGGTTTGTAGCTGAAAGGCTTTACACCCCTATTAATCCTAAACAAGTTCGATGAAGACCTCAAATGTGAGGAAACGCATCGTCAGATAAGAACGTGTTGTTAAGACGAAGAAGCCAAAGTCAGAATCTGTCAGTCTTGAGAATAAAAGACACCAACTGACGAGCTTAAGTAACTCCGGAGACAGCTAGGTCGCATAAATCACTGAAAGAAGGCGAAGAACCAAGGAGATTGAGATTACTATACAGATCGTGCCGAGCTGAGGCGTAGCGGCGACAAGCTAGGAGGTAATGGTCACAAGTTTCTGGAACCTGACAGGTTGGACAGAGAGGAGAGTCACTCATATGGAGTTTGTACAGGAGAGCCCGGGTAGGGAGTAGAGATGAGACGGGCTCAGCCCGAGCCCGTAAGCCCGAGCCCGAGCCCGAGCCCGGGCCCGAGCCCGATCGGGCTCAAATCTTACGCGAGATTTCGGGCTCCGGGCGGGCTCGGATTCAAGCTAAAAGTTCCGTTTATTTTATTCTTCACTAACTGGAAACTGTAAAAAGAAAAAAAAAAAAAAAACTGGCCATCGTATCTCCTATCTACGCCTTGTCCCGTCTCCCGCGGTGGTCAATGTTAGTAAAATGGACACACCGCGGGGTATCTCTGCCTAGTTGTTTCTCTACTTCTTTGCTTGTTATTTGGGGTAGAGTCCTGCATCGAGTCGGGTCGACTAAATATTTTTCTTGCGGGTCCGGTTGACTGATTTCTTTTTACGTCGGGTTCGAGTTTAGTTTTCAGCTAGTCGGGTCTACTTGAGAACATCTTTCAAAAAACTTTTACCTTATTAAGTAGAAATGTGTTTGCGATATATACCATAGTGAATACAGGCTTACCCAAATTATTATAGTAAAATAAACATCCGTGTCGCACTGAAACAATTAACAAAATACATCAAATATATCATTATTATCTTTTAGAATAGAAGCTGTGAAAAACAGACTCCTTCTTGTAGGATAATCAGATGTGTGATTCATCTGTTTTGATTACTCACATCCTTTTGAAAGAGACTGTGAATGTAAACTAATAATTAATGATATTTTTTTCTCTTGCAGATGTTTTTGAGAAGTTATTGAAATGTAATGTACGTAGATTTAGATGAGAACGGATGTTTAGTAGGCGTCTGCAGAGCTGTATTATTTTTATATTATTTTTTGTGTGTGATAAGCATTAAAGAAGAAACTACAAACGCTAAACTTGAAACTCTTTGGGCACTTGAAATCACATTACACATACAGTCCGCAGTAAAATTTTTGAAGCGCCAGCAGTCATACATGTTTAAAAAATATACACCTAATATATACATGTATACAGAGACACAGACATTATAAATTGTTATAATAACATTTATAGTTATTTAAATTGAGGATTAGTAATAAGAAAATTAATTTGAAAATGAAAGCGGTATTTATTTTTACTATTGTGTATGCATTGCATAGCGTACCACTTTCAATATCGGGCTCGGGCTCTGATCACACAAAATTCTTCGGGCTCGGGCGAGCTCGGATTGCCAAAATAGAGCCCGAACTCACCTCTAGTAGGGAGGGTTCGAGTCCGCAGGCGGCTGAGGAGGACTTCACTTTTTCTGGGCAGACAAAGTTTACGATGCTCCCAGCTTCGTTTGGTGAGGTGGGGGAAATCCACACTGTATTTCCCTAAGAGCCACTCTTAGACGTCATCTCTTTTATGAATGGTGTAGAGGTATCGACAGATGTCCTCTGGAGACACATTGCTGAACGAGATCGGTGCAGAGACGGTGGACCGAGCAAGCATGTCGGCCATTTCATTCCCATAGATACCCATATGGCCAGTCACCCAAACCACCTGAACCTTGTCCAGACGGCTGGCTACCATGGCCAGCTTGCAGTAAACCCAAGTAATCACCACTGGCGAGCGATAGTTGATAGCCTGGAGGCTGGCGATCACAGTCTTGCTGTCGGAAAAGATGATAAGCTTACCCTTAAGAGGGGCATGGTCCAAGGCCAAACCAATCGCAAGCGTTTCAGCCGTAAAGATAGAATTTATATTGTCTACTTGCTTTGAATGTCCACAGCGCAAAGACTTGTCCCAAATAGCGATGCCAGTGCAAGAGCTAGTTTTGGAGGCATCAGTAGCCATTTGATGCCACTCGCTATGTAGAGAAGCATATTCGGCGAAAGTCTGCTGAACCAGCTCCGGATGGAGAGACCTGCTCTGGAAGTCTAATGTATCGATTAGAAGAGAAATGTTATCACACAAAGGATAGGGGGGCTGGATCCAAAGCAATAAATCCTGAGACCTCAAACCAAACTGACTAAGAATATCCCTCACGAGGGAACCAGGAGAGCCAGAGTCAAAGTTGGAAGGATCCACCAAGGAATGAATGGGTGAGCACGTACCTAAACCAAAGTGGCGAATGAAAAAACGTACCCTATGGAGGTCCTGAAGGCTAGCCACAGTAAGCGAGTTAGCTTCCCGGCGAAGAACGGGGATAGGCGTCCACCGAGGGAGGCCCGTAGCCACCCTAAGCACAGCATTCAAAAGGGGCTCTAACCTCTTCCTAGTGGAGGGACAAGCAAAGGAATAGACATTATTCCCAAAATACAGGGAGCTGACAACGGTAGCATGAGCGATTCTGAGAAGGTTTTTGGTGCCAACACCCCGGGAAGTGTGACTAATGCTCTTCAGAAGGTTAAGTTTCTTCAAAGTCTTCTCACGGAGTCGAGAGACGTGATTGCCCCACGTTAAGCCCCGATCGAACAACAGGCCAAGGATACGAAGGGAGACTACCCAGGGAATTTCTTCCCCCTGCAGCCGAAGGTTAGAATCAGGCGAGATTTTCCTTCTGGAGAAGACAATCGCAGCACTTTTATGAGGGCTGAGACTCAACTTCCAGTAGTTGCACCAGCAAACCAGATTATGAAGGGTGTCCTGAATATCATGCATAATGTCTTCAAGGCAGGGCCCAGACGCGTAAAGGAAGGTATCATCCGCGTATACAACAACATTAACCCGAGGTCCAATTGCCTCAAAGATATCACTCATATAGAAGGAGAAGAGTAAAGCAGACAAGACAGCCCCTTGCGGGCCCCCACGAAGGACGAGACTGGGGCAGATAAAGTTCCCAACCACCTAACCTGGATAGCACGTTGCATGAACGAATGGCACCATTTCGTGAGATGGCCGTCAACGCCCGCTGACAGCATCTTAAAAGCCAGACCGTCCGGCCATACAGAGTCGTAAGCAGAGGCAATATCCACCGAAACCAAAACACTAAACCACTTCTGCCGCCGAGCAGACGCCAGCTCTGCATAGATTTTCGTCAAAGCAGGTGCGCAGTCCCTAAAAGGAATAAACCCGTAGTGGTTCACATGAAAAATATCATTCTTTAGCACCGAAGGAATCATCCGCCGAAGAACCATCCGCTCAAAAACCTTCGAAGGAACAGGGGTTAGGGAGATTGGGCGATAGGAAGACGAGCAACTGGAATTCTTACCCGGCTTCAAGATAGGAACGACAATGGCCTCCTTCCAAGACTTGGGAACCAGACCATCCAACCAGAGATTATTAAAGCAGTCCAGAAGTTTAACCAGACTGTTATTGTCAAGGCACTTGAGAAGTCGAAGGGAAATACCATCACTTCCAGGCGTGCGATGGGAAGACTTGTGCATAGCGTGTTGAAGATCCGAGAGAGCAAAAGGTTTCCTAATGTTGCGATCCACGTTGGCACTGAAGTCCAGAAGGATGTAACAGTCAATAGGGGGTCGGACAAACGTGTGAGCAAAAGTATTAGCGGCAGCCAGCCTACTGTCATTTGTAGTGTTGATGTAATTATAGGAATCCTGGGGAGGGTTCTTCCGGTTTTGGAGAGCTTTGAGAAGTTTGAAAATGTCGCCAGACTGCCCATTCCTTTTACAGACCTCGTCCTTGATTTCTTTCTTGAGACGAGCCGCAAAAAGCTTGTGCTGCATCCAGTAGGCCGAGCTTAGGTTCTTTCTCGCCAAGCGGAGGAACTTGCGTTTCTGCCCAAGAAGATAACTGTAGCGGCTATCCCACCAGGGAGTGCCAACACGATCCAAGATCCTAATCTTCCGACTACTCACAGCGACCGACATTTGACAAATATTTACCACGTCCTCATAGGACGGAGAGTTACGATCCTGCAACTTCTTGTTAAGCTGAACAGTAGCGGACCCCCAGTCACACCTTAACCTAACACTATGACACGGACGGGAGCCGGGCAGCCTATCGAAAGTGAGTTTGATTGGGCAGTGGTCACTATCAAACGTATCAGAGTGGACCTGGAAACAGGTATTGGAAAAAAGGTCAAGTGAAACAAGAGAGAGATCGATTAAGGTAGAAGGTCCCCCAGGAGAAACATGGGTGGGAACGGAGGTATTGACCATACAGATATTGTTGTTTATGATCCAGTCGATGACCCTCGAGCCCTGAGGAGAATCCCGACGGCCACCAAAACTCGTATGGTAACTGTTGAAATCCCCGACAATTACGAAAGATCTATTGCAGAGGTAAAGAACCTGGTTAAACCGTTCACAGTCAAACCTGCCGGGAGGGGAATAAACGTTAAGAATTTGAATCCTGAAACTAGAAGACAACATAACTTCAACCCCCAAAACCTCGTTGCCATGGGAAGGGTTAGGGAGAGAAAGGTGGCGAGAGGAAAATTTGCGATTAACCGCGGTAATAAGACCACCCCCGTGTTGAAGATGCCTATCAGCCCGATAGACAACCTTCCGAGGAAGAGAAAAATCATGTGAGGAGCTCAGGAAAGTTTCCTGGAGGCAAATAAAATCAGAACGAGAAAAGAATGAATGATGGAGCCAAGCAGAATTTGCTCGAGCGCCACGGATGTTCCAATGGACTAAGGAGACTCCCATTAGCATAGAAACAAAAATAAAAGAAAAGAAAGGAGGCCTCCGGCCAAAAAGGTTTTTTTTTTTTTAACGCTATCCAGGCTCATGACCAAATGAAGGTGTCTCGCTGGGAGGAGTCCCTATTTGGCTAATGTCTGTAGGTAGAACCGAAGTGTCCATCAGAGTGGCATTCAGAGTAGGTGAATGCAGGGCGAGTTCTAGCTTTTTTTTTTTAGTGACCTTTTTGCTTGGGATTCCGAACTGTCTGTTTCTGTAGATGAAGGAGTGACACCGTGAGCCGACGGACGGAGGGATAAATCTAGGGTCTGGGTTAGGGATCCCAGCATTTGCTGAAACGTTTGAAGTTGGGCAGCCATAAGTTGTTGCACCAGTTCTATCATAGACGATGTCAGAGCTTTCAAGGAAGCTTCTAGATCCGATTTGGTGACAAGGTCTGGCAATGGTGGACTACTGGTTGCAACTTTAGCATAAGATTGGGTTTTGACACCCTCAGTCTCAGAAAACTTTCTTCTGGCTTCAGCTATAGTCAAGTGATTAGCGCTGCGGAACTTTTGAATCTTGACTTCACGTAAGTACAACGGTCAAGTTTTGTCAAGAGCCTCGTGCCCCACTTTACAATTTATGCATCTCAATGACGATGCGGTACAAACTCCAGAGTGACTCTCGCTACATTTTACACAGACCGGCGACTGTTTACACGACTGTGTACTGTGATTAAATTTATAACAATTCCGGCATGGCCGTGGGTTGTCCCAAAATAGAGTTATTCTATGGTTCTGGTACCATAATTTAACATGACTGGGCAGCTGGGTTCCCAGCTTCGTGACTAACACTGTTGTCAAAGATATTTGACCGTCGTTACTTTTCTTTATAAACCGTCTAATTTCAAGAGGGGTTATTCCCTGCAATTCCAATTCCTCCGCAATGTCCTGGCATGAGATGGTTATGTCTATATTGTGCAAGAGGAACCTCGTGGATATTGTTTCTTTAATAATATACGGCTCGACAACCATGTCGAAAAGTGTTTTAGTGTGCAAAAATTTTTGAGCCGCTTCCACTGACTTCGTAATCACTAGAGCTTTACCCTGACGGGTCATTTTGAGCGTTTCAATTACATTTGTTTTTCCGACTATGCTTAAAAATTCAGCTTTCAGTTTCTTGGGGTTGGATGCAGGCAGCGAACCCTCTTTAGCAGCGATTAAGATGGCAATTTCATCCACTCCATCATTTACTGCTGCTTGTAAACAGTCGGGAAGATTATTATTAACATAGAAATTAGGATTCAAAGCCATACCTTGTGACGTGTCCATGTTTTGAACCCTATCCAGTCCTAGCGTACTCACATTTCCATTATTCACAATACTTGCCGTTGGATTTCCCGCCAGCTTCAGTAGCTTTAAACAAACTGACCTTTCCGCAAAGGTCAACAGACAAGTTCAGTCCTTATTCGACGATAAAAAAGTAAAAAAAAAACACTCTTGTAGCACCACGTGTAGGGCGGTTCACACAATTCGTAACACAAATACAAACTTTCTTTAATTAAACTGTCAACAAACAACTTGTTCACAAACCAATAACTTTGTAAAGAAAACTAAAATTACTCTACCCGAGTTTCAAAAACTAAATACAAACGGGAAACACTTAGCAATAATGTCACACAGCCGGCACCGCTAGCCACGCAACCACCATATATCCTCGATTTGATTTATCCCCTGTACAAGTAGTAGACGGTTTTAAATTTAAATTTGGAAAGTTAGCTTTCTAATCGTTTTGAAAGTTCGAGCAAAAAAAAAAAAAAAAATGCACTTTTTGTGATTATGCCGTTTTTTCTTATCGTTTTGAATAAAGAAATAAAATTTCGTTTGCTTTGCCTCTGCTTATTTTTAATTGATTTCTTCTACGGTCGGTAACAAAAGTGTCCGAACACTAGCAAAAATTCCTACATAAAAAAAAGTACACTTAATACTGTTTTGTTAAATAAGTACTTATTGAATCCTGTTCTTAATCAGTCTAAGAACAGGATTCGACAAGGATTTATTTAGCAAAACTGTATTAAGCGTACTTCTTTTTATATAGAAAGTTTTGCTAGTGTTGGGACACCCTTTTTACCGACTGTACCGTTTGCATTCATATAACTAAAATAAGCACGCAGAATTCTTTTGTGTTGTTTTTTAAATCTTGTATTAATCTATCATATTTCCATTACTAGTACTAAAAAATATCATCATGACTAGTTGTGAACACTCCTGTCCACTACTGGCTCATTTGTAATTTAAGATCAGATCCAGTAGCGGAAATAACTTTATAAACTTCCAAATTTTGAGCTGATTTGAGTATTTTATAAGTTGCACTAAAGCTACGCATTGAGCAATAAGCGACGGACTGGGACTCACTCTTAGGTGTGGTAAGGTGATAATTCTGCTGATCTGTGGAGAGGATAGCTCCCATACTTTTCTAAATTTAGATTTAGGAACAAAATGGGAATTCACTTGAATCACGAGAAAATCTTGAGACTTTTCAGGGGTTTTTTTATTCGCGAATTTTTTTCTAGGTTCCATATTGGATTAGATGGTTAAGTTCGATTCCCACTGAAACAAAGACATGGGAATAGCTTAATTACGGTCAGTATTTAAAGTGTTCAGGTTAAGTGGATTTAATGTCGCTCTGGGCATTTGGCGACGGTCTGGAACTCAACCCTAAAGATAATCCGAAGACATTCAGTTACTCACAGAGGTTTAATTGGGGTGGGAATATAGAGGACATTAGTATTTAGAGTGTTGAATTTTTACGAGCCCCGGGTGCTCTCTACATGAGGTGAAAGTCTCTTAACACTATCCCTACACTTCCCAAGTCCTTACGGTTTTTTTCTACTATAAGGAGTTTGAAATGACGGAAATTGATTTCGAATGCAAGACAGAACTTCTCATTAAGGTTAAGGAACGCTGTGACCTCTTATGGAATAAAGTTAAGGAGAGAGATGGTCAAAGAGTTACGAAGGTCCTTTTTGAGGTAATTTATAAAGTTATTGGAAACATCCTTATGGAGTGTGCGCAATCTGAGTTTCGTCTGGAGCGTTTAAAGGGAAAGTATGAGGAGCTTGAGAGCAACTATAAAAGAGAAGTTTCAAAGAATACTGCTATGGGTACTAAGTTGCAGAAGATTAATACATATGCTGCTGTTGCTATGGATATTGCCAAGGATAAGTCTATTGAAGACCATACTGTGGTCGTGACCCCTAGAGAAAGTTTGCCAGGGAAGGAAATTCTGCATAAGATTACCAAAGCAGGAAGGGAATTGGAAACTGTTAGGCCACGAGATGTTGTGCACAGTAAGGATGGTAAAATCATATTGAAAATGAAGTCAAAGAGTGACGCAGAAAGCTTAATGGAAAAGTTGACCAAATGTGAGGCTTTGTTCTCAGATATTACCTGTAAATTGGGTAAGGAACGGAACAACAGACTTATCTTGTACGGGGTGGACGAAGAGGTTGATGAGGAGACCATGAAGAGTGAGATTAAATGTATGGACGGACTGGAAGATAAAGAGATTGATGTGATTAGACAGTTTAAGGGTAAGATGGGAGTGAACTGGATCATCGATTGTGACAAGTCTACCAGGTTGTGTCTAACTGGAAAAGATAAATTGATTGTGAATTATCAACGTATCATGGTTAGAGATTATGTTAACGTTTACAGGTGTTTTAACTGTCAGAAACTAGGCCACCTATCTTTTAGGTGTGTAAATAAGACAGTATGTGCCAAGTGCGGTGAGGAACACGACACGAGAAGCTGTAAATCAGAGGCAGTGAAGTGCATTAACTGTGCGGTGGAGGGTGATCATCGGTCAGATGATAGAAGGTGTAAAACATTTGTGGATTATAAAAATAAACTGATTTTTGGCAAAAACCCCCATGGACAGTGATGCTATTGATAATACTGGTGATTTTTCGGTAGGTTTTTCTGCCGATTATGCACTTCATTCATCTGTAAATAATCATCTTCATTCTAATAATTCTAACAGTTCAACACATATGGATGGCGCCTCTGTGATAGGTGCCTCTGCAATCTCTGGTGGTGATATTGCCATTAAATTTCTTCAGATAAATTTAAATTTTTGTAAAGCCGCCTCATTGGCTCTCTCTCAGCATGTACATGAGTGTGATACAGATTTAGTGCTGTACCAGGACCCTTATGTGTACAAAGAAAAATTTCTGCATTTTAAATCTTCATGGAAAAACTTCCATTCTGTTTCTAAAAATGCCGGAATCCTGGTCTTAAACCCTGGACTTGTAGTGAATCAGGTTTATCAAGAGAACAATATGGTGTTCATTAACCTCGTCAAAGATACTGATAATGTTTTTATTGGCTCTATGTATATTTCTCCGTCCATGAACTTGGAGGACAATTTGTCTTATTACTAGGACTATCTTGGATAATAAACTTCTACTGATCTGTGGTGACTTGAACTGTAAACACAGGAACTGGGGTTATTCATATAACGATGATAGAGGACTTCGCCTTGAGAACTATTGTTTGAATAATGACTTGATTGTGATTAATGATCCTCTGCAGCCTCTTTCCTTTTGGTGTGCCGGAAATTCCGGCTTTCCTGATATGACTCTCGCTTCTTTTGAACTGATGGACTATGTTAGAGATTGGACTGTTTTAGAAAAGGTGACCTGTTCGGATCACAGATATGTTCAATTTGAGGTTAATTTAAAACCTGTTGTTTTGACATATGATAGATATGCAACAAAATTTTGTAGCATTGGTAAGTTAAATAAGAGTATTAAAAAATATCTGGGGAAATATGCTAATATTTTTGATCACTGTAGTGATATTGTTATGCTGGATAGGTCCCTGGATCTTCTTTATGGTGACATGACTCACATTTGTGATGGTCATTTTAAGGTCAAAAAGCATAGTAAAAAGGTGAAACTAAGTTGGTATACTTCTGACCTGAGGGTTTTGAGAAATAGGTTAAGGGCTTTAAATAAGAGATTAGATAGAACCGGTGATTCCAATCTCAGGATTCAAATTAAAAGGGAGAGTGCTATCTATAAGGTTAAGATTAAGCAGGCTAAGCGGGCCTCCTGGCAGAAATATTGTAACATTACTGCTGATAGTTTCGGTAGGGCCTTCTCTCTTTTCAAGGGCAAGAATAATTCAAATCTTAATGCCTTGACAAATCTGGAGGGCATGCCCTTTCACTCTAATTCTATTGATGTATACAATAATCTGTTATCGTATCATTTTTCTTTTGATGTTAACCAGGATCAGGTCCCTGAGGAGGTACGCCACAGTGAAGTCGTTGGTGTAAATTATAAGGAATTTAAAAATGCATTGTACTCCTTTAACAAACACAAGGCCCCCGGCCCTGATAAATTTGATGTAAGATTTATTGTGTATATTTTTAACCAAATCCCAAACCTTTTTATTTCTATCTTTAACAAATTGTTGAACATGGGTTATTTTCCTAGTGTTTGGAAAAGGGGTAACGTTGTTTTCTTCTCAAAACTCAATACAGTGTCTACCAATCAGAAATCATATAGACCGATTTGTCTGCTATCTAATATTAGCAAGGTCTTTGAGAAGATAATTGTTGGTAGACTGAACTATTTTTTGGAGAATGAAAATATCTTGCACTACCTTCAGTTTGGTTTCCGGGAGGGTCGTAGTACGACTATGTGCCTTAAGAGTCTTATTGATGATATTCTGGCTACGAAGAGAAATTATAAGTATACTTCGGCCACTTTCTTCGACATTACTGGTGCGTTTGATAATGCGAGTTGGGAGTTTATTCTTGCGGAACTAAATGATCTTGGTGTGCCTGTCTACTTGCGTAACATTATTGCCAGCTAATTGCGTAACAGGTATGTTAAATGTTTATTTTTGAATGACTTTCATAAAGTTGCTAGGGGCTGTCCCCAGGGGTCCTGTTTGGGGCCCATCCTTTGGCTAATTCTGATTAACAAAATTTTTGGCTGTTTTGATCTGAATATGGTTTCTTTATTTGGTTACGCTGATGATTTTGTGTTGGTGTGCTCAGGTAACTCTAGAGCCCAACTTGAATATATCACAAACCAAAATATAAATATCTTTAGTGACTTTGTGGAGTCGAGGAACCTGGTCGTTTCTTCGTTAAAAACTAAGAGTGTTGTCTTTGGTAGTCTTTCCCCTAATCGTCCCCCGATCTTTAAAATAAAGGACTCTTCAATCAAGGTCGTCGACGCTCATGTTTTCTTGGGTGTCATGATTAACTGCAAGTTGAGTTTTCTTCCTCATGTCGAGACTATCTGGGATACGATTTATGACATTAGTAAAAATATCAGAAGAATTAGTGGTGCTACTTGGGGTATCAGGCCTGCTATGAAGAAGCTCTGGTATTATAATGTGATTTTGCCCAAAATCCTTTATGCTGCTGAGGCGTGGTATCCTAGGCTGAATTGTCATGGTGTTAGAAAGTTGAATTCCTGCCAGCGTACGTTCATTATCCATATTTGTCTTTTTTATAAATCAGTCTCCACTGATGCTATTCGTCATCTTACTGGGGTTCCTCCCGTGACTTTGGAGGCGGAGAGGCTTATTAAGAAGTACAATGTCCGTTATGGTGATAAATCTCTATATTTTGATGGTGATTATTATGATAAAAATGACTTTGATAAAAGACTTTTCAAGTATAACATTGATTCGTCGGGTTTGTGTAGAGATTTTGAAAATTTAGCTGATCTGGACAGTAATGATTTGGTCAGGATTTACACTGATGGCAGTAAGACGGATGAGGGTGTTGGTGCTGCCTGGGTTGCCATTTACAATAATGATATTGTTAAATTTGATTTGCTGAAGCTCAGGGAATATAACTCTGTTTTTCAGGCTGAACTGATTGCTATTAAAGAAGCGCTTACTTGGTTAAAGGATGCAAATTTCAATTTTGTTGTTACTCTCACTGATAGTCTCTCTTCTATTCAGGCTTGTAGAAACCTTTATCCTAGTACCATGTTAATTAAGGATGTCCTGGACCTCATTCAAATCTGTGATAGTAATGTGGTAATTAAATGGGTGAGGGGACATACTGGTATTTTGGGTAATGAAATTGCAGATTTCTTGGCCAAGAATGCTTGTGTTACTGGTAATAGAGTGGTTATTCCCTATCCTAACTCACTTATTAAGAAATTTCTGAACAATGACCTGAAAATTGCTTGGCAACGTGAGTGGGATTCTTCAGATAATGGCAGACTTACTTTTAGCATTTTTCCTACCGTTTCTCTTGATTTTAAACTAAAGAATCAAGTTCTTTATTACTTCGCTACTGGTCATGGTTCTTTTCCCTATTATTTGCACTTTAAAGCTAAAGATAGGGATAGTCCAAATTGTCCTTGTGGCTCTCTTGGGGATTCTCTGCACTACCTGATGACTAGGTGTTCCTTTTCTGGTCAATTTATTAAGGGAGATACTGCGGAGAGTCTTGGTGACTACTTTCAGAGAATAGATAATTCTAGGTTCTGGTGTAAACGAGCTGCTTTCATCTATAATCATTTGAACGAGTGTTTTACTTTTATTACTTATAAATTTTAGGCTCTTGATTTGTTTGGATTGTAAACGGTGTCTTACTGTTGCTTATTTGTAATTGTTATGCAGTTTTATCGCTTGTTCCTGTATCTTAATATATTTTAGGTTCTTGTTTTTAACTGTTGTATTTTACCTTTAGTGTTTTATTCTAATATTTTGGTATTTGTTTTTGCTATGCATGGTTTTAACTTTTAAACTGTTGTTTTAACATTTTTAACCTTGTAGTTTGTGAACTTGGGTTATTTTAGCTGTATTTTAATTTTTTTATTTTAATCTTTGTGCTTATTGCTATTTTTAATACTGTTTTTGTATTTTGGCTATATGGTCTTTGTTACTTTATGGGAATTTCTGTTGCTGTTTTGCGTGTTCATGTATATTTGTATTCACGCTGCTTGACATTTTGTTCAGTACGGTTGTTCTGCTGTTTTATGCTTTTGTATTATTGGCTTTGTATGTAACACTTCCATGTGACTCTGTATTTTTGATTTTTCCAATTTTTTTTTTTTTTTTTTTCTGTTGGTTTTCTGGGTTCGTTCTTCTGACTGAGTTTTGGTTGGATGGTGGATGCTTCTTTTTCCGACCGTCCTTGGGCCTTCGGGCCGGCCATAAACCTTCGGGTTGGTCAGCGGTTTCGGGGGTAATAATAATAATTAGTATTTAGAGAGTTATATCTCTCATGATTGTTTCACATAGGGTCCGAAAGATTGGCGTGACCGTGTTCACGTCAATTAGTTATGCTCCATCACAATAACAGTTTTGTTTAAAAGTCATCGTGGTCAAAAAATTGGTGGCAATCTTTCTGTATAAGAATAAAATGTGACGGTTTATCTTCAGCGAACACTTAGGGATGACTCCCAAACCTTCGCCAATAGCGAAATACAGTCGGTAACAAAAGGATCCGAACATAGCAAAAATTCCTATGTAAAATGTACACTTAACACAGTTTTGTTAAATAAATCCTTGTCGAATCCTGTTCTTAGTCAGTCTAAAAATAGGATTCGACAAGGTTTTATTTAACAAAATTGTATTAAGTATACTTTTTTTATATAAGAATTTTTGCTAGTGTTCGGACACTTTTGTTACCGAAGGTACATACAGTCGGCAGCAAAAATTATTGAAGCACTAGTAAAAAATTCCAACATAAATTATGGACACCTAATACTGTTAAGTAAATATCGCTTAGCTAGAGAACAACTGGGGGAAATTCTTAGATCGGTTTGCGCGTGCCAGTTTTTCAAAAATTCGTCTACTATGGTTTGCTGTACAACGTCAAACCTAGTACGGAAGAAAGCATTTGATACTTTTATATTTCAATGTAAAATTGTATAAATGTTGCCTGTCCGTATAATCATATGCAGAACATGATATTAAAAAATTTAATTTTAATTCTTTAAATAGTATAATAGTAATGGATGACTCGACAAAATATGAGAGGTCAAGGTTATGAAAATTGCTCAGATATGAGAGGCGACAAATTCGGAGTACAATCAAGGATTAAAACTTAATTCCAGAGCATTTCACGTACAGTCGGTGACAAAAGTGTCCGAACACTAGCAAAAATTCCTATGTAAAAAAAGTACACTTCATACGGTTTTGTTAAATAAATCCTTGCCGAATCATGTTCTTAGATTGACTAAGAACTTTCATAAATAACTAAATATAAAGTTATTTTCGGTAGAGCAAAAATAATTCGCGCTTCTCTTAATACGTAAATTTATTTGACATAGAGCGCTTCATTAATTTATTTATATTAAATAAAGTCAATAATGAACAGGTAAGATTTCACTTACCTGAATAAGGCATACAGCACGGGTAAATAGCATCCAGTCACTCCCGTGTTGGCCGTCTTAATTCGATCTGTAAGTAAAACTTATAAAGTGCACAATATTAATAGATTTGTGTGTATGTTAATTAATTAAATAGATATTTTCTTTTATCCATAAATTTACTGTCTTGATTAAATATACATGTTAAAATTTTATATAAATTATAATGGAAAGAGCGTTTTAACGCCCTGCTAGAATAAGTGTTTTTACATCCTTTTCTAAGAGAAGCAAAAGAACATCTACATTAAAAATGAAATCGAGGGAGAGAGAGTTTCATTAGGAGTGCTGATTAATCAGTTCTGGCTTTTCCTTTTACTGGGAGTGGCACATATTTCGCTTTACATCTAGACTGATTGTTCTTTGAAATAAGTAATAATTTCTAAAACACTTCTTGAGTAAAATGGAAAATAGCGGTCATATAAAAGTTATTATAACTGTCTGTTTTCTTACAAGAACATGATTCGACAAGGATTTATTTAACAAAACCGTATGAAGTGTACATTTTTTACATAGGAATTTTTGCTATTGTTCGGAAGCTTTTGTTACCGACTGTACATTGCAGCAGCCATACATTAAACTTAGTTGTTAATGAATGACTTCGAAGTTGTATAAATTCCCTAATATTTTTATTTCTTAAAATAGAAAATATTCATGATGCTTTATTAAGCATTTATAAAAATGTAGAGATATAGATAATATGATTCAAAATGAGGCAGGTGTTGAATGATTACAGTCAGCAGCAAAATTTTTAAAGCACTAGCAATAATTCCTACTTAAAAGATGTACACATAATACTGTTTTATTAAGTAAATATTTGTCGAGTGATGATATTAGTCTTATACTGTTTATAAAAAAAAAAGTTCATAATAAAAAGAAGCGATCAAACTAATATATATATATATATATATATATATATATATATATATATATATATATATATAATGTGGATGCTTCAATAATTTTGCTGCCGACTGTACAATAAAACAATTAACTTTTGCTAAAGCAGAAAGATCTTTTTTTAAACTAAAAATGATAAAAAAAAATACTTTAAAATCATGTCTAGTCAAAATCGACTCAATGGGTTAGCAATGTTGGCTATTGAACATGAATTGAGTAACAAATTAGATAGATAATATGATTCAAAATGAGGCAGGTGTTGAATGATTACAGTCAGCAGCAAAATTTTTAAAGCACTAGCAATAATTCCTACTTAAAAGATGCACACATAATACTGTTTTATTAAGTAAATATTTGTCGAGTGATGATATTAGTCTTATACTGTTTATAAAAAAAAAAGTTCATAATAAAAAGAAGCGATCAAACTAATATATATATATATATATAATGTGGATGCTTCAATAATTTTGCTGCCGACTGTACAATAAAACAATTAACTTTTGCTAAAGCAGAAAGATCTTTTTTTAAACTAAAAATGATAAAAAAAAATACTTTAAAATCATGTCTAGTCAAAATCGACTCAATGGGTTAGCAATGTTGGCTATTGAACATGAATTGAGTAACAAATTAGATATACAAGAAGTTATTAGAGATTGGCAGAAAAAAAGATTCGAAAGAGATTATTTTATTTAGGTTTAAATTTTGTATATTATACTAGAATTCTTTATTCTTTGCTGTTTAGAAAATATTATCTGTACTAGTATTAGTTCCAAAGATTTTGTGATTTTAACTTAAAAAAAAAAGAAAAAAAAGAAAAAGAAAAGAAACTAGTATGTTGTGGCCACCACAAGACTTTCTTCTACATTTTCCTATACAAATTCACTCTGTAACAATATTAAAAATATATATATACGAGTTTTTTTTAATAAGTTTTGTTTTATGTTAAAAGTAAAAAAAAAAAATCCATAACTTTGTTTAAATTATCACAGATTTATAAATCAACCGTTCGTTTTAAAGGTATTGTTTATTGAGGAGACCTTTCGAAAGATATCTATATTGAAAATGTATCCCCCCCCCTGGGAAGGTACTTCCCCCCAAGGGGGGGGGGACGATGCCCCCACATCCACAAAATTTTTTTCCTAGTTATCTACTACTATTATCAATAATCATATTAATTTTACAATCACGAGTTTAAGATAACTCTGATTATTTATACTCTCTCATTTATACGAAATTTTGTCCTATACTGCCATGTTAAAAATTTAGAAAAAATGCGGTCACAGCGCCACCTATTGAGCGATTGATCCCCAAATGTAATTTGCACCAGTTTATGTCAGGGACCAACTAAATACCAAGTTTGGTTAAATTTCGTTAAAAAAAGATTTTTTTTTTTTTGTTAAAAGTAAAAAAAAAAAATCGATAACTTTGTTTTAAATTATCACAGATTTATAGTTCAACCATTCCTTTTAAAGGTATTGACGAGACCTTTCGAAAGATACCCTTCTTGAAACTTTACCCCACCCCTGGTTTGGTACTTACAACATAGGGGGGGAACTGATGCCCCCCACATGCACAATTTCTTTTTTCTAGTTAACTACTACTATTATCAATAATTCATATTAATTTTACAATCATGAGTTTAAAATAACTCTCATTATGCACATTTATACGAAATTTCGTCCTATACTGCCATGTTAAAAGTTAAAAAAAAAAAAATGCGATCACAGCGCCACCTGTTGAGCGATTGATCCCCAAATCTAATCAGCACCAGTTTATGTCAGGATGTAAGTAAATACCAAGTTTGGTTAAATTGCATACATTGGTTCGTGAGCTATAGTGTCCACAAAATCGTGATACACACAGACAGACAGACATTTTCTAAAAACTATCAATTCGCGTTCAGGACATCTCAAAACATGTTAATCCATCAAAAAACGGCGGTCGAAAATTTTCGCGAATCCAATACTTTCTCTATATTACATATAGAAGAAAGTAAAATGAAATAGTAGTAAATATTATATGAGTATTATTTACTTAGCTCAATTCTATTAGACATTTCATGATTTTTTTTTTTTTTTGAAAATTTTAAAGTTTGGGAGGGGGGGGGGGATGGCACTTTTGAGGTTTGCCTACGGCGACAAAAACGTTACAGCCGGCCTTGGCTCCAGTTGTTCTTCAGCTCAGTGGTAAATATTTGTAGAGTCACGATCTTAGTCACAGCTTATAAAAAGGTACCTTGATGATAAAAATTAGCGATCAAACTATAAATATATATATGTGAAAAGTATGAACATGTAATTCAATAATTTTGTTGCTGGCTGTACTTTTCGGTTGACGCCAAATCCATGCAATTTCGTCCTTAACCTGAATGTTTCTGAATTGCTGAGACTCGAACTATGGGCTGTCTCAGATAATTTCACCCATAGATTTAACAATTACGATCCCTTCACAATTTTGAACTATAAATGTGCGAATACTAAAGCGACTAAATTTTCTAAAGATAAATGTGGGGATAAATTAGCACGGAGTGTCTCCAATTTTAAAAGGTGGCAAATGTAGTGCTTTAAAAAAATGAATTATCATCAATTTTAAATTACAAATTGCGATAAAAGCTTTGCTTAGGAAAAAAGTTTATGCGGGAAAGATGAAATAAGAAAGAAATAGAAAAAAATAACTATAAAAAGTGGGGATGTCCCCTCAAAATGGGGACGTTTGGTCGACTTAAGTTTAAAGCAAAAGTTCAAAGGTGTCCACTACTGGAACAAAAAAGGGCCCACTAGTGGCTCATTTTAGGTTCTTCTAAGTTTTGCTTTTTTACATATATAATTGTTACATTTAACAATTTCCATAATACAGTCACATAAAAAAAAGAGTTAATAAAGGTGTGAAACATGTAAATTTTTGAGACCCGAAAAATAATTAAAAATTTTACAAAAAATAACAAGCAATTGTACTTGAACTGTCCACTACTGGTGCTCTTACCTTTTATATATATATATATATACAGTCGTTAACAAAAGTATCCGAACACTAGCAAAAATTCCTATATAAAAAAAGTAGAGTTAATACTATTTTGTTAAATAAATCCTTGTCGAATCATGTTCTTAGACTGACTTAGTACATGATTTGACAAGTATTTATTTAACAAAACAGTAGTAGCTGGAACCCGTCGAATTCGACGATCATTTTATTGACCGTAATGTTTCAAAAAACGTCGCATCATTATTTAAATGTATTTCAAGTTTAAACATCTAATATAATTTACGACATTTCACTTAAAAAAAAGAAAATGGAAAAATGCTTATAAATAGAAATACTATATATGACATCACTTTCTACAAAGTACAGTCAATGTGACGTCAAACTGACTCCAAATAAAGAGTTCCTATCTTTCATTTTCTATTTCGTTTAATACTAAGACTACATGTTAGCTGACCCGTCCGGCGTTTCCCGGGCCTATGGTAATAACCTTAAATGAACCTTAAATTTGTATGGTTTTACATCTTTAACTTGATTTTGTTTGATTTTCTATTTTTAAATAAAAGCATAGTGAAAAAATAATCAGCTGTAACAAAAAAATTACCTCGAACCGAACGAAACTCTGCCTTGTGACCGTGGTGCCTTCGGCAGCGCATACGCCGGCCGCTAATAACATAAAAATATTCCCAAAAATTAACCTGGAACCGAACGAACCCGCCAGGTGTTGCCCGGGCCCATGATACCTTAAATGAACCTTAACTTCGTATGATTTTACACCTTTAACTCGATTTAGTTTGAATTTCTGTTTTTAAATGAAAGCATCACGAAAAAAAAATAATCAGCTGTAACAAAAAAAATTACCTCGAACTCTGCCTAGTGACCCCGGTGCCTGCGGCAGCGCATTCGCGGGTCGCAAATAACATAAAAAGATTCCAAAAAATTAACCTGGAACCAAACGAACCCGCCCGGCAATGCCCGGGCCCATATAATAACCTTAAATGAACCTTAAATTTGTATGGTTTTATATCTTTAACTCGATTTTGATTGAATTTCTATTTTTATATACAAGCATAAAAAAAAAAAAAATCATCTGTAACAAAAAAAAAAAAAAAAAAAAAAAAAAAAGACTTTAAACGGAACTCGGGCTCGTGACGCGCTGCTTGCGGCAGCGTATATACAGGCCGCTAATAACATGAAAATATTCTCAAAAATGAACCTTGAACCGAGCGAACATCTGGCTCGTATTACCTCTGCCTGTGGCTGCTGCACTGTATAGCAGGCATGCATGCTACGCAGGCGTTTCCACTTTCCTCCCCCAGGGGGTGCAGTATGTTGTATACGAACATCACCAATCGCCTTGAATTTCCAAGACTTTTCAAATAAGGTGTCACTGGTGGTGTCAACTGCAAAATCCTTTAGTTGCACTTTCCACCGCCAGGGGGTACAGCGTGTTCTATACGAACAACACCAACGGTAAGGAAATACCAAGACCTTTAAAATAACGTGTAACATGATAGGCTCGACTGCAAAATCACCTAGTTCTATTTTTAACCACCAGGGATGCAGTATATTGTATACGAACATCCCCAATCAACATGAAATTTCAAGATCTCTATCACCAATTGCCTTGGATTTCAAAGACCTTTCAAATAATGTATCACATAGTGGTGTCAACTGCAAAATCATTTAGTTGCACTTTCCACCGCCAGGGGGCGCAGTGTGTTCTGTACGATTATCATCAACGGTCAGGAAATACCAAGACCTTTAAAATAAGATATAACATGATAGGGTC
The DNA here is from genome assembly GCA_963930645.1 of Salticus scenicus. Lineage (NCBI taxonomy): Eukaryota > Metazoa > Arthropoda > Arachnida > Araneae > Salticidae > Salticus > Salticus scenicus. Next base: position 623,958 of record CAWVNO010001827.1, read on the forward strand.
TACTACAAAATCACCTAGTTCCATTTTTCACCACCAGGGTCGCACTATATTGTATACAAACATCCCCAATCGACATGAAATTTAAAGACCTTGAAAAAGAGGTGCTACATGTGTGGGTTTAGAACGGATTTCCCTCTCAAACTAATTTCCCCCTCCCACCCCCCCCCTCCAAATCTACTTTCCCCCTTTTTCCCCCTTTAAAATCGAAAATTCCAAATTCGCAGAAAGTGATTTTTTAGTATTCGACTCTTGTCCCCATATGTACAATTTCTTCACCGTGAAGTAATTTGGAGCTTAGTTAAGTTCGTAAACGTGTTTTTAACCCCACCGTTCAACTTTTTTTTATTTTTCTCTTTTCATAGCACATCTACAGACCAAGATTTTTTTTTAGACATCTCAACCAAATTTTTACACCAAGTAGTTCTCTCAATATAGTGGTGACAGAAAAAAACATGTTTCAAATTAATATATAGATTAATTCTACTTTTTTTATATAGGAATTTTTGCTAGTGTTCGGATACGTTTGTTACCGATCGTATATATATTGTAAATTTTTAAAAGTATCAAGAACAATATTTTACAACTATTCTTTCGTATTCTTGCTCGAATAAAAAGGTTTTGGTTGTCAGAATTTCTTTTTCCCATATTCAGTATATCTAAATTTTATGTCTAAGTAAAAAAAAAAGAAAAATTGTATGTTATTTTTGTTATTGGAGGAAAATGCTTCCTTGAATTAAACAAAAGTGATTAAATGAAAGGTTGTGTTAAAAATATACTCAATAATTATATTTCCTCTCTAGTCAATCATTGTTAAAGTATTGATTTTTTTTCCCTTACAATAGATTACGTTCAACTTACAGAAACCTACGTTTAGCTGCGTTTAAGTTAAAGCTATGTCCTAAATAAACAATCTAAGTGTTTAAAAAGGGACACATTGCATAGACCTACGAAATTGTAGTTTTGAAAAATACAAGGGACATTTTTGTTGATTTTTATGATATTTGCGGTTCTGATATCGAAAATGACCTTCAATTTTTTCACATTCCATCAGGATTATTAGTGAAATCGAAATCGCTATTTTTTTTCCTCTCGAACAATGTTGTATGTACTATCTGGCAAGAGTAATTTTTTATAGGTTTCAGTGGATGGAAACCACTATTGGTAGATCGCCCTTGAGATTTTTTTACGTTAAATTTTGGTGCAGTTTTTAAAAGTAAATGACAAACATACTAATTTCTTTGTTTTTTACATAAAACAGACGACTCACCATGAGGAGCAAATGTAAAGTATGTGTTAAAAATCGAAGTAAAATTGAAATTTTCAAGAAAATGTGATGGGATAGATATTTTTCGTTATTATTATTTATTTTATTTTATTTTATTTTATTTTATTTTATTTTATTTTTTATCAGCACGAAAAAAATACATAAATTTCGTCTATAATTTCCATTATATGTTTTTCAGTGCAGACCTCTGATACAGTGGAAATTCATAAATAAAAATAAATGCTTATCTCGCTTTTACACGTGACCTTTCAACATGTAAACGTGAGGAAAAAATCTTTTCAGTAAAACCATCATAAATGTAAATGCACAGTTGCTTTACAGGTTGATAAAAACTACTTCCATTCAACTTAACAACGTTTTTCAAACTTTATTTCTTAAAAGTTGTTACTCGGACTATTTTAGAAATTTTTCGAGAACTACATTTGCATTATTTTTTAAACTTAAAATGTAAGATGTCATCATTTAAATTAGTCAGGAAATTATTGCAATCTGGGTAGTTGAATTTAAAAATAAAAATAGAATAGATATATCTGAAACCTTAAATTATGCTATGTTTGTCTTCTTAATAATTTTTCATTTTCTTTATGTTGCGGGAAGTGTGAGTGTATTAAGAAATATTTATTTTAAGAAATTGTGTGGAAATTTTTCAAGCACTTACCATTACTGGTATTTGCTTTGTAATCAATGAAATCGGAAAAAAAAAAAAAATAGTTTAAAAATATATTTAATGTTTCGCATAGGAAATGCATTTCCAGAAAAAATAATATTCATATTTTTAAGTAATTCTAAACTATTTTTTTTTTTTTTTAAATATATATACATGTGGTGGATCCGGCATCCTGTTTCTTCCCTTAGCCTTCATTTTCCTGCAACTGCTGAATTCAAGACTACGTAGTTTAGTTTCTGTTTTGATTCAACGGAGTATCAGAATATTACCGGAAAGATGCAACTATGACGTAGACGTGCGCCGCTTCCTGGACATGCCGCAGCTAAAAAACATTCGAGAGAAGAGTTCAGTTTTGACGAGGCATACAGAGTAGATGGCTGTACTGCCTGTTTGTTTTAATGACTTTCGTTTTATATTTGACGTGTTTGATAAAGTACTATGCGTGCTACGAATTATGTTTAAGTGACGAACTGTTGAATATACTTTGATAATTAATTTTTAAATGCTCATTAACTTCTATGTATATAAATGTAAATATTTTAATTCTTTATTAAAACTTAAGTAAATAATAGAATTAGTATTCTTAAAGTAATTAAACGCCCACAACCCACCTGATACTATATACATATTTGAAAGGATATCATTAACTATGAGGTGTAAACGTCATAAAAATGTTCATTGATGCATTACGAAGAATATAAAAAAAGTACAACTTTTCACACTTAAATTGAAAACTGAATCATATTGACATTTTCGTGTAAGGTTTTAGACTTAAATGGTTTTTATACAAGCGAAATCAATCAAGTGATTCTGTACATATATGAGAAACTCTTTATTGTCATGAACTTTTTTTTTTGTTCTTTTTCTGAAAAAAAATTCATTCGAAATTTCAAACACAGTTATTTGATTATATTTTAGATTTTTGATTCAAGAGACTTTTAGAATAGAGTTGTTAAACGGAAGATAACTTTGTTTTAAAGAAAAGGCCATTGTCCGTACAGTCAGTAACAAAAGTCTCCTATCACTAGCAAAAATTCCTATATAAAAAAGTACACTTAATACAGTTTTGTTAAATAAATCCTTGTCGAATCCTGTTCTTAGTCAGCCTAAAAACAGGAGTCGACAAGGATTTATTTAAAAAAAACTGTATTAATTGTACTTTTATTGTATAGGAATATTTGATAGCGTTTGGAGACTTTTGTTACCGATTGTGCACTGTATTGAATCTTATCACGTGACATTTGAACGTTCGATTTTGATATGTACTTTATGGATTTGTCTAGACATAATTTGCATTTTTACATATTGCTTTATAATTTTGCCTAACACGTGTGCAAAGATACGCCACGTTTTCAGCAAACATCATGGTTGGCTCAAACGGGGACATTGACGGCAGTCCAAATCCAGGTCATCCCCATTTTACACGCCATGGAAGTAGAATACATTTGTAATAGTAATGTCGTTTTTAAAGTGTTTTAAATGAGTACAAGTGCTTATTTATGTTTGTAATACATAAGTGGAGACGTTCTAAAAAACTATTTTTTAAATTAAATTCAAATAAAATATTGAATTCAAAAAAATTATTAAAAATGTGAAAAAGTATTAAAAAAATACTATTGTGTTGATTTCTATATGTATGTATATATATATTATTTTATATTTAAATTTGTAGTAAAGTGGTAGCTATTAATTGGTAATATTATGTTGTTGAGAAAGTATTTTAACTAAGTGTAAATCTTTATTTATGTGCGTAATACTTAAGCAGAGAGATTTAAAAATGTAATTTTAAAATTAATAAATTAAAAGAATAAAATATTTAATTTAAAAATATGAAAAGTAAGACATGAAAAAGTATTAAAAATAATAAATAATTATAATGGTTGTTATTTAAAACTATATTTCTTTTTTAGATATTTGGTAATGGGACGCTATCAAAGAAAAACTGATCGACAGAGCTGGTCTGAAGAATCCCTGGCTGGAGCAATATAAAAAGTACTAGAAGGAAATATGGGTTATAGGATAGTATACTGTGCGTTGCATGAATATAAACGCACCTTAGCTTTCAGAATTAGAATGGTATAGAAGTGCAGTAAAATAATAAGAATAGGTGACACTTGATGCAAACTGTATGTGTATGAATCAAGAAATGAAAATACGAGTCAAAACAATGAAAGACCAATATGATTTTTTAGAAAATAATTTTATTGAAATAAGACAAAAATACATGTTGCATGAATTTAAACGCACGTGTGAAAAATAAATAACTGAGTAACAAATACCGTACCTAATTCTTTGTAAAGCCACCATGGGCTTGTAGAGCAGCCAGTAAACGCCTTGGCCTTGAATGATATAGTGGCATGAGGTCAGCCAAGATGATTGTCTTCCAAGCTAATAGAATGGCCGATTTTAGTCTATCTTTCGTGTTAAACTGCCTTCCGTTTACGTAAACACGGCGAACCAGAATACCCTATACGTTCTCCATTATGTTTAAATCGGGGCTTTTTGAGGACTAATCCAGAACTTTAATTTTATTGTCACGGAACCATTTTTTCACGATATGTGCTGTATGTGTAGATGCACAATCTTGCTGAAAAATATAATTTCTTCCAACTTTCTTCACTGCTTGACGGCGTAGGTTCCTTTTGAGCATTTGGACATAATCTACAAAGTTCATAGTGTTCTTCACGAACTCTAATTCGAAAGTCCCTTTAAAACCTATGACTGTCCACACCATAAAAGACCCACCTCCAGATTGATGTTTTGAACAGTACATTTCTCCGTTTCTCAAATCGTGCTAGTAGCTATGAAATTCGTCCGGGTCATCAAGATTAAACTGTTTTTCATCTAAGAAGATGACTTTTTCCCAATTTAGTCGATCTAGAATAAATTTTCGTGCCCATTCCAACCACATATCTTTGTGCTTTTGAGTGAGGGGTGATTTCGCCTTCACTTTCTTAAATTTAATCAATGTTGTAGCTTTGGTAGTTCTCCGTATGGTTGTCCGATAAGCACCCAGCTTGTATTGAGCCTTTATCTTCGCACAATAAATATTCTTATTCTTTGCAGCGTTGCATATTCGACGTTTGTCGTAACTGGTGAGCTTTCCTATTCGCTTCTTATACGTTTTTTTCCCATAATTTGCTCCTTTCATTTTATAATTTCGACAACACTCTCACTTCTTCCGATTCGGCGCCCAATTTCACGATTGCTAAAGCCTTTACCACGCATAAAGTCGATTTTTATCCTCTCGTCTATTGTCAAACTTTTCCCTCTTGCCTTCCTGAGCAAACTCCGTAAATTTTGCACTCAAGCAGTAAAACTGTTTCTAGAGAACTTTAGCACCATGACTATCTGTGTTTTAATTTAATTCCGGTGACTCTGTTAAATTTCAAACGCAAAATACAGAGTGCGTTTAATTTCGTGCAACAAACTAAAAACAGTGAAAAATAAGAAAATGCTTAAACACTCATTTACAAAAGCTTGCATGAGCCTAAACATACGTGTTCAAAGCACCTTATTCAGTTGTTAGTCATATGCAATAACTGTAAGTCACATTCTTTCTTTTAAAATTAAAAAAAATCTATTTCTGGTTATTGGAAAAGGTGCGTTTATATTCATGCAACGCACTGTATAAAGCCTACAACTGTCCACAGACGGCTCTGGAGAGGAAGGTGAAAGAGGCTCGACAGAAGGAATTATCTTCTCAAGCGGCGGCTGCTAAACGCTTAGGAAGATATAAAACATTTTTTTCGGAAGTCTAAGAAAAGGAATTGGTGAACCATCTCTTACATGTGGAAGAGAGGTTCTTTGGCGATACACTATCAGATTTGAGAACGTTCATGTATGAGCTCGCAGAGAAAAACAAAATTCCGCATGTTTTTAACATGGAAAAGCGAATGGCCGGAAAGGACTGGCTATATGGATTTCTAAAACGTCATCCAATATTAGCTCTGTGTAATCCTGAAAAAACTTCAATGGCGCTTGCAAAAGGTTTCAATCACGTCGCTGTCAAAACGTTCTTTGATTTATTAGAGTCCCTTTGTTTAAAAAATCAATTTTCAGCCAATGATATTTACAATGTAGATGAGACAGGCATCTTAACAGTGTCCAGTAAGCCATCTAAAGTCCTTGATCTTCGTGGGAAAAAAAAAAAAAAAACAAGTTAGCAGTTTGGCATCAGCCGAACGAGGAGTGCTTGTGACAATGGACAATATTCCTGTGACGTCACAGTGGGTAAAATCGCCGAACACGTGGCCGATATTTTGTAAACAAATTAGATTCAAGATGCCATTTTGTTGTTACGCATAACATTTTCCTAAATATTTCTCCAGTGAAAATTAATAATCAGATATCTGTTCAAACAAGAACAAAAGAGAAATGTAAACAACTGATTCGAATGATAAAATAAGACTATTTCATATCGTAAAATTGCAGAACATTTTATTTATACACACACACATATATATAATATATTAAATATTAATAAGAACATTTTATACACACACATATATATATAGACAACAAAGCTTAAATAATTAGAATTTCAATCACTTTAATAAAGGAATTTATTAAATGGAACAACCATTTAAATTTGTTAACATCGCCACAGTTCACATGGCAACTTTTAATAATACATAAGTTGATTAATATTAAAGTATATTAATACAACAGGATTAAAAACAAAGCAAAGGTATCACTATATCACTCTTACTTCAATTTCATATAATCTGCAACTCTTATAAATAATATTGCAAAATAAAAATCTGTAGGCCACAATGCTTTGCTATGGTAGAGTTGAGAACTGTTTTCCGAAAACAGCTGATTTTTTATAGTCTCGAACCCAAAGAAGGAATATGGTCCATAGTTAATCTGTGTCAAAGCCGCAGGAAATTTCTTTCCAACATTGTTCGTCTTTCCTAGAAAGATGAAAAATCCTCTCTTGATGGATGGTGCCCCACCTGGATCATTTGCGGTATACCACGAGAGTGGTTGGATTAACAAGGAAACATTCTTTGTTTGATTCAAGAAGTTTGTTGAACATTCAAATCCAGGACCTAAAAAGCCAGTGCTGCTAATCCTTGATGGTTACAATTCCCAGACAAAAAGCTTGAAGCTGGTTAACTTTGCTCGTTAAATAACGTGGTGTTGATGAGCTCTCCCCCCCCCCCCACACACACACACCTCACATCGGATGCAGCAGCTCGATGTGTCTTTCATTTCACCACTTAGTGCCTTTTACGAACAAGAGACAAGAAAATGGCTCATACATCACGCTGGACGCTACGTGACAATTTACCAGGTCAGAAAACTTTTCGTAACTGTATTTTCTAGAGCAGCTACTGTACAAAATGCTATGAATTGATTTAAAAAGCAGGCATATATCCCTTTAACAAAGATGTGTTCTCTAAACATTTATTTGCCCCTTCAGAAACAACTTTATAACTCTTTGGAGCCTCAGTTAGCATCAAGGTGTGAAAACGTCACATCCCCAACCTTCCACTTCATCATTATGGGTATCTCCAGCTATAGAAACCCAGAAATGTTCAGCTTTTAACACTTCGCCTGAAATAATAATGCCTCTACCACAAGAAACTGAACGTTTGCAAAAAAGAGTGAATGACAAGAGGGGAGGTAAAACTGTCATACTCACTTCATCACCTTACAAAGCAGAATTGAAAGCCATGGAACAGGAGAAAAATGCAAAGCAGAATAAACAGAAAAGAAAATTGCTCAAGAAACCCACTGAACCTAATCCTAGATATCCAAAAGCTAAAAATATAGAAGAAAATAAAAAAAATTCAAGACCCAATGTTATCATCCGATGAGGGACAGAATAGCGAGGACGCTTGCATTTTTTGTAATGAATTTTATTGACTCAAAAGCCAAAGAGGAGTGGATTCAATGTAACAGCTGTTGAGGTTGGGCACATGAAGCCTGTTCAAGTGTTGAAGAAAGCGATAACAATTTCATTTGTGACTTTTGTGTTTGATTATTTTTGTGTCATACTAGTAACTGTTGAAAAAGATAACAAAATACTTTATCTGCATTTTGATTTTGCATTAACTTCACTTTTTCTTTGTAATCCAAGTTTTTGTAATAAATTTCGCATTAGGACTTGAATTTACGTTATTTCTTATGAGTATCCCATTTTATCCAACCGGTTGTCCAAAACGGGGACTTTGCACATTTTTCAGAAAAATGTTTTTTCTGCCTATACTAATGATATTTTTTTTTAAATAACTTCGCCATCTGATAGTCTCAGACATGCTCTAATGAGGAAATTCTTTGCCGAATTTTCCTTATTTATAGTTTTTTTTTTTTTTTTTTTTTTTTTTTCGGACAGAGATATGTTAACGTCTCCGTTTTGGACAACTTTCCCCTATATAAAGCAATCAACTATTTCATTTGGTAATTTTAAAGTTATTTAATATTACGGTAAAACATTTGTTTAGTAAGCAATTTTTAAATTTTTTAAGAGTACTTGCACTTGACTTTGCTCGCCAACTGCAAGTATAGTGTTTTTTGCTCTTCAGCACCAAATACGTCTTTTTCGTTCACATTTCAATAAAAACATGTTTGTTAGTTTTTTAAAAGTATAGTTTTATTTCTAATTTATTTATGATATAATTACCTTTCTTTTCTCTCTTTCTTTATTTTATTTTCTTCTTCTTCTTCTTTTTTCTGTGATTTAAATTTGAAGACATATTTTTTAGCTAAAATTGTAATGCATTTCAACTAGCTGAAATTGACTACTTATTTTTAAATAAGTGAATTTATTACTGTATGTTCTGATTATATATTAAGAAAGTATAAGATTCGGAAATTTTTTCAATTTCCAATTTCCGATTAATTTACACGTTTTGAGATTTCTTAAATACGATTGTAGGTCATTGATTAAATTTTTTTCGCGTTAATCGGTAGGTTGCGCTGTCATATAAAATGCTATAGGAGAAAGCACTGGATTCATGAATATTTTTGATTTCCAGTTTTCGATTAATTTAAATTTTTCATATGTCCTAAACATGATTAGCTCATTTTTTGAAAATGATTGTCTGTGTGTGGATGATTTTGTAGACTATGGAAATTTTGTAGTATCTCATGAACCAATGGGCGGAATTTAAGTACGATTGATAATTGGTTAGACCTTGATTTAAATTGATGCTGATTAGCTGCTGGAATATATCACCCAATAGATGGTGCTGATATATTGTGATTCACCCAGTTTAAGTCACAGCTATGTCTCAACTTCTGTAGTGTATAAATGCACCAAACATGATGTATGTTACAGATTATATTACGTAAAATTATGCTGATTTAATTTGGGTACATATCGGCCGAAATGAGGCGCAGCTTTGTTCCAATTTAATTCTGTTTAAGAGAAGGTAATTACTCTGCTTTGCAAAAGGGTGGTCGAGTTTCGACCACTGATCGATATTAGTTTCTATTACTAATTTCTCTTGACATAATTGAAATTTACACATTTATTTTTACTTTCTTCTATATTCAATAGAAGAAAGCATTGGTTTCTTGAAATATTTTGACCTCGTGTTTTCGATGGATTTACACGTTTTAAGGAGTCTAGACCACGATTAGATTATTTATAGAAAATATGCGTCTGTGTGTGTGTTTGTGTGACAAAATTTTGTGACAACTATATCTCAAATACTATTGCACAGAATTTCACGAAATTTTATAGATAGTTGCAAGTTGACATAAATTAGTGCTTATATACTTTTGATAAAAATCGTCCAACAGGTGACGTTGCCATCCTACTTTTTCGAAATTTTTAACATGGTGGTTTTGAACAAAATTTCATATAAATGTGCATAAAGAGAATTATTTTTTAATAATCATTATGAAATTGTAAAGAATTATTTATAATAGAGATATCAACTGATGTCGCTGAATGTTGCCAATTTATACGCGTGACTGTCATGATGTCTAGTTGTACACCTGCAAGTGTCGTCTTAACACGAGCTCTTGTTTTAGAGATATAAGCGACTTTACACGATTTTTCGTGACGTCTGTATGTGTATGGGAATGTGTGTGTGTGTGTGTGTGTGTCGCATAACTCAAAAACGGTTGGACGTAGAAACTTGTGAATTGGTACACAGGTTTGTTATAACATCTAATTGTGCACCTCCCTTTTTGGACTTTGTATGATTTTCCGTTTTGGAGGTATTTAAGAAAATTTGGTTCATAATGGCCAAAAATACAAAGGTTTTGGCCATAATGTATCAAAAAACGATAATAACTCAAAAGCTGTATAGACAAATCTTGCAATCGATTTTTAACTAACTTCCCTAATAGCTAGACATTTGAAACTTGCAGAAAAGCTCAGAACACGTTGACAATGCATTTTTTAAATATTTTTAGCCAACTATTTCGGATACCTGCTGCCTTCAGCAGCGTTTATATGATTCAACAGAAAAATTATTTAACTAACTTCCCGACAATCTAGACATTTGACACTTTCAGAATAGTTCAGAACACGGTAAAAATGCATTTTTTAAATACTTTTAGCCAACTGTTTCGGATACCTGCTGCCTTCGGCAGTGTTACCTGTACAAATCTTGCAATCGATTTTTGACTTACTTTCCGACTAGCTAGACATTTGAAACTTTCAGAAAAGCTCAGAACACGGTGACAATGCATTTTACCATGTTTTTATTAATTTCTATTCTTGTTTGTTTGTATGTTTGTTTGTTTGTATGTATGTATCTTTGTTTTTTTGTCCGGTACAAATCTTGCAATCAAATTTTAACTAACTTCCCTAGTAGCTAGACATTTGAAACTTTCACAATAGCTCACAACCCGATGATAACACAATACTTCAAAGTCCCATTTTCGAATTTTTGAATTGTTTTCTTATAATTAATTAAAATATGAAAATAATAACCTCCCAATACCTTATAAATAGCCATTAAAATATTATCTATAATTTAATTGTTGCCATTAAAAAAAAAAAAAAAAAAAAAAAAAAAACAGTTCATCTTCTTTCGACATAAAAATAAATGCATTTAACATGAAAGTTTCAGAAGGATACAGGTCTATAAACTGAGTATCAGCTTCAAATCCACCAATAAACACAGCTTAAAGAAACAGCTGTCAACAGCAAATCCACAATACAAACTGTAAAGCAATAACACATAAAGCAAATCTCATTCAAAGAGGCTCAGAACTCCTTCAACAGCACTGCAAGCATTGATGATACTGATTGAGAACTGATCTGTGTTTGGCGCGCTGGAGCTGCTTTTATACATCTCTGCCAAACTCAGAATGTTCGGGAAATTTCCCGTAACTCCTTAACCAATCACATTAGAACGTCCATCTTTAGTATATCGATAATAAGGATTTTCTCGCCAAAAGTCGCCAAAAAAGTCGCCACGGGCAAAAAGTCGCCAAATTTGGCGCCAAATCCATTACCTGACTATTGCAGCATTTTAATGCGTTGCAAAGGGAAAATTAAACTATTTTAACGCGAAAAAGAGCTGGAAATGCAGAAAATTGACATTTTATCAACTTACTAAGCCACTTTGAAAGAATTTATACAAAAATAAATGCAATTATTTACAATTTTGTAGCAATACGCATTGATAAAGTGCTAATGTAGTTAGTTCTATAGCTATGATTCAACAGAAAATTTAAAAACATGGTTTATAAAAAAAAATTTATCTTATAATTATTTTAAATATTTTTAACAAATTGTTTCGGGTCACTGCTACCTTCGGCAGCGTTTATATGGTTCCAACAGAAAATTTATTTAACTAACTTCCCGGTTAGCTAGACATTTGAAACTTTCAGAATAGTTCAGAACACGGTGAAAATGTATTTTTTAAATACTTTTAGCCAACTGTTTCGGGTACCTGCAGCCTTCGGCAGCGTTACTAGTACAAATCTTGTAATCAATTTTTAACTGACTTCCCGACTAGATAAACTTTTGAAACTTTCAGAAAAGGTCAGAACACGTTACACTTACGTTTTATTAACCAATTACTATTATTATTTATTATAATTTATATCTTTTTGTTTTTAAGTGTTAAAATAGTTTTTTTCTCCAATTAAATTCATGGCCATAAAATTACCGAACAGTGATAAAAATTGAGGGAGGTGGTGGCGTCCCGAGAAAACGGTGGGCGATTAGGTAAAATGGGTGTCATATTCGGATTCGGGAAAGCATTTTACATATGAATCAGCAATAATGGTATCAGGGCTCGGATATTTTTTTTTTTTTTTTTTTTTTTTTTTTTTGCAGCGCAGTGTTATTTCACCAAATATCGCACTGTAAATTTCGAATATATTTGATCATTTAACAAAAGTAGTATATCGTATTATATTTAATTTTTGTATTCATGTCATTGAAAAAAAAAATGTATTCAATACAGTTTTTGTATACATTTAAATTTAAGTTAATGCTTTAACAAACCCAATCTTTATAGTAACTCCTACTTTTAAGAAAATAATTAAAATGAAAGCAGAGAAACATTCGATTGTTGTAAAAAGAATAAACCGTGTTTAGAACAATAAATTTTCAAAACAGAAGTATTATTTGAATCATAACATCCATTCATATATTTGCATGAATAATAAATACATAATGTGGTGATTTGTAAAAATTATTTTACATCCTTTTAAAAATTAGTCTTCCCTAATTTAATGTAAGAAAATTTCTCAATTACAAATGGAATTAAATAAAACTTCTTTTCGTGTTTCTTCTTCAACTACTTAACGGTGCATTATTAAAGCATTTTAAAGTACCTTTTTTTTTCTTTTTTGACATTACGTAACCTACATTAAAAAAAGAAAAAAGAAAAAAAATATATCGATCAGCCAGTAAGAAAGCATAGATTTTAGTTTGGTTTAAAAATAAATTGCTGTAATCATTTTAGTTTAAGAGAGAAGAAAAAAAAGAGGAAGAGATGGAATTGGTTTCTTTATTTTTTTCTTTTTTATTCCCCTTGAGTCTCTCCTATAACGACTGATTTGTTCTAAATTAAACGGAGAGTCTCAACTTTACTAACTTAATTAAAAAAGTACTATAAAAAACATTTTGGAGATTGACATTTGAAACTTCGGAAATTGATTTAGAGATTATTCACAACTAATGGGAAAATTTTAGAGTTTATTAAATCGTTTCGTAAGATTAAAGTAAATTTTAATCGAAACAGAATTTCGATTTTGTTACTATCGTAAAAATTGCATTTTTTATCGGATAAGAAATCCGTATTTGAAAAAAAAAAAAAAAAAAAAATGTTTATTTAACGGCTTCAAAAAGGACATACTCAAAACATTACTTATTTTTTACTTATTACATCCTTATACGAAGTATAAGAATTATTGTTAAACCGATTCGCTTAACGGATTTTGTACCTCTCATAGCTCAAAAACAAATTATCCTAGAATTTTGGTAATTAGACGACGTCTAGGTGTACATTTCTAATTTTTGGCTTGTCACAGTTCGACTTTAGGGATATCCACGATTTTACGTGAAATCTGTACGTAAGTGTGTGTGTATTTATTGTGTGTATGTATCTTGCATAACTGAAACACGATTGGACGTAGAACGTTGCGCTTTTATTTGTAGGTTTGTTAATGCGCAAATCTAGATGCGCGCTCCCTATTTGGTCTTTCTATAACTTTCTGTGGTACAACTACACTCCTTCCCATATTTATATAAGGACACATTATATTTTGAAATAACTAATGTAAAAATAATTGTGAACAAGATTATACTAAGTACACTTAATATATCTAGTATTCTAAACACTAAAACTGCTATATTTTTTTAATATGAAACAAAATTAATAAAAAATAATGCAAAATATTTTTTTTCTCCGCGTTTTTAGATATTCATAATTATAGGGGCAATCAAGATTTTTTCGTTTTATTTAACTTACTAGCGGATAAATTACAGGTGACATGCAAATTTGTTAACTACTGGGCTAGATTAATTCATATATAAGCCTTCAATTTTTCTTGGGCGGACATTACTGATAATTCCTCGAAAAAAAGAACGTTCATGTAGTGAAGTATGATAAATGTGTTTGTAAGTGGAAGAATAATTTCAATGCGCCGAATTTCTAATGAAATTTGAAGATCTAAAATTGCTGAAGGAAATGTGATCAAGCATTAAACTGCTGGTTCGATAGGAGAGAGATCTCATGCAAAATAAGAGTTGTTTTACACAGATCGAAAATACTCATAATTCCTCTTACTGTTTTACTCATAACGATTGCCGCTGAATTTGCTCGTAATTTTTAACGAAAGATTGGGGTCCACATTTATGCATGTTTAAAATAATTAATAATATGTTAAAATGAATTAAAAACCTGTGATAATCAATAAGCATGTTATTTATTGGTCAAATCTAAAACCTGTAGATGGCGCTGCGCGCCGATATTAATGTTTTTGTTTCTTCTTTTCTCTTCAGTGTGTGCTTCGTGTTCGTTTTTGTTGTAATAAATGTGTGTAGCCGTAATTGATATCCTATTATTTTCGCTTTATGTCGTGAATTCACACCAATGAATTGGAATGAACCTACAGTGGCCGGCAGTCCCCACGACTCTGGACCGATAAGGTAAGATATTTACCTTATTTCAATTTAATATTCTGAAAATGTCTATAATAACTATTTTGAAAAGATATATTTAAAACGTCGCCAAAGTAGCGACATGGGTTTGAATGATAATTTTTATAAAGTCGTTAACAGTTTTAGCGACATAAATTTTGGCGCCCGAACAGGGACTGCCAGGCCCTTAAAAATGTGAATTAACGTGGTTCTTATTCTATAGTCCAAATTTCTAAATTAAATAAATATGGCAACCGAACTAGAAAAATTAAAGAGAAAACGTTCTACCCTAAAAGGATTATGTACTAAATTTATCAATACGATAAACATAAAGTTAAATGAACCCGACGAAGGGTTAAATGTTTTCGAATTGGAATCCCAGTTAGAAAAACTGCAAGTCAAGAATAACGAAATTATAGAAGTTGAAGATCAAATTGAGGCCAAAATCACGGATCTCAACGAGCTACAAACTGAAATAGAATCGAGACAAGAATATAGGGATTCAATTATTGATGTAAAAGCTCAAATTATGAATAAGATAGAGAAAATTAAAAATTTAAATGTCACTCCGATCTTATCGCAGCCAAGAAATGAGCAAACACCCAATCTGCATTTAGAAAGAATTAATGCGAGTTCAGTAAGATTGCCCAAGATCTCAATTCCAGTTTATGACGGTTCTCCTGAAAACTGGATGGAATTTTGGAATCAGTATGAGATAACCATACACAATAATAACGATTTGTCTAACGTACAAAAATTTGTTTACTTAAGAAGTTTTTTAAAGGCCCAAGCTTTAACAGCTATTCAGGGTTTAGCACTCTCAGATCAAAATTACAATACTGCAATTGATTTATTAAAATCTAGATTTGGAAAAAAAGATATTATAATAAGATATAAAATTGACGCGTTATTAAATTTGAACCCTGTTAAATCTCCAAATCAAATTAAAGAATTACGCTTACTGCACGACGCCCTTGATGTTAATATTAAATCTCTCGAAAATTTATGAGTCGATTTAAAATCCTACGGAAATTTGTTATTTCCAATTGTTACAAAATTAATACCTACCAGTATTATGATAGACTATAATAAAATGAAAACAGAATCCGAGGAATGGTATGTACAAGACTTGTTAAAACATTTAAAATTAGAAGTTCAGACTAGGGAAAAAACCTTTTTATTTTTAAAACGCGAAGTAGAAACTCACAATAGCGGGTATAAAAACTCAAATTCCAGATTTGATTCAAAATCATCGGAAAATAATAATAATAATGCTTACTACCGGAAATCTGGTTCGGGATATAAAAATTCTAACACAATGCAAAAGGCATCAGCCTTTAAATTAACTGTTAGTAAATGTATATTTTGTGTTGATGCAGTAAACGATCATGACAGTAAAATGTGTAAATTAAATTTAGAGAAAAAAAAATGTCTTTACGCAAACAGGGAATCTGTTATTTATGTTTCAAAAGAGGTAAACATACAGCTAAATTTTGTTTATCGGGTCTCAAATGTGACACATGTTCAGGAAAACACAATACATTAATTTGCTATAAACAAAAATCGGAAACTCCAACGGCTCATATGAAAGATAAAATTCACATCGAACATACCCAAACAAATACTTCTGAGAACAGTGCTTGCGAAAATGATAATTCTGTATTGTCCTATAAGTGTCCTGTACAAAATCCACTTGAGAATAATGAAATATATTTACAAACTTGCTTCGCAAGAATAACAAATAGTTCTAATTTAAACTCTCGAAAGTGTGCCGTATTATTTGATAATGCGTCTCAAAGAAATTTCATAAACATATCACTCGCGCGTGAATTAAAATTGCCGGTGATTAGAAAAGAAACTCTAATAATATATCCGTTTTCATGTGATCAACCTCAATCAAATGAATATTCAGTCGTAAATTTCGAATTGTCTCATTTAAAAAACCACAAACAGAAATGTTATGTAGAGGCATTGGTCGTAAATCAAATATCTTTTACGAAGTTAAAGATACTGGATGACGCATATTGTCGGAAACTTTTGGTTTCGAGTCAGGGGGAAGAAAATAAATTTTCGCAATTCCATTCGAAGGCTCCAGAGATATTAATCGGCGCGGGATTATTTTGGAAACTGCAAAAAAATAAAAAGAGAATTAATCGTTCGTTGTTTGCTGTAAATACATTATTGGGATGGACTTTGTCAGGCAATAATAATTCAGGAAACAATCTAGACAACTTAATTACTGGCGCCTCTGTGCGCCATGTGTGATTGAATGTGGTAACTCTATTTGTTTACATGAAAACCATCCATGCATGAAAATAAATTAATCATCCGAATGTACGGGTAATGATTTGCAACGCTTATGGTCGTTGGATCTTTTGGGAATAAATGATGATAAATTGATTTCTACTTCCGATCAGGAAATAATAAATAAATTTGATAAACAGTTAGAATATAAACAGGGTCATTATGTTACTCATTTATTATGGAATGAGCATGGTATGGATAAATTTGAGAATAATTTTGAAAACGCTAGACGACAATTCAATTATTTGAGAAAAAGATTAAAAGCGGATAAATGGATTTTTGAGCAATATAGGCAGATAATCACAGAACAAGAACATCGAGGGATAGTTGAAGAATGCGGTCGCTCTCAAAGGGAATATTTCGCCCCACATCGTGCCGTTATTAGGAAGGAAAAACAAACATCAAAGGTACGAATTGTTTTTAATTGTTCCAGTAGAGTATCGGGGTGTAAATCTTTAAATGATTGTCTCGTAAAAGGGCCATGTCTTACACCTCCAATTTTGGATGTAATTAATAGATTTCGAATTAATAGATTGCGTTTTGCGCAGATATTGAAAAGGCGTTTTTAATGATAGAAATCGTGGAACCCGATAGAAAATTTCTAAAGTTTTTATGGTTTGACGAGGACACCGAGAATTATAAAAAAAATGCGAATGACCAGAGCTACATTTGGTTGTACAACTTCTCCTTTCTTTTTAACGGCAACAATTAAGAAACACATTAAGGAATATAGGGAAATTTATCCGGATAGTTATGAAATGTTAAATTCAGCTCTGTTTGTGGACGATTTGCTTTATGGCTCCGATACCGTAAACGGTGCCTATGAATTAACTTCTACTGCGGTAAATATTTTAGCAAAGGCTGGAATGAAATTGAGAAAGTTTAGTACGAATTCACAGAAATTAAAGAACATGTGGGATGAAAATGATTGTTTTTCGGAGGTAAATAATGATAATGTAATAAATATTCTTGGATTGGTGTGGGATAAAGATAGTGATAAATTAGGATTAGCTTTGAAATCTATAGTTGAAAATTTGGATATATCGGTATGTACGAAAAGATATGTATTACATACAGCTGCAAAATATTTTGATCCTATTGGGATTATATCTCCCTTTTTAATTAGGATAAAGTCTTTTCTTCAAAGAATGTGGGAAAGAGGTATGGATTGGGATCACGAATTGCCGGATGATCTTAAGGGAATTTGGATAAAGTGGTGTAACGAAATTAAGGATTTATTAGAAATTCGAATAGATAGATGCTATTTCACGTATGTTGATTTGAAAAATTCGTGTGTAGAACTACACATTTTTTCAGATGCTTCACCACTTGCATATGGTTGTGTTGCATATTTTAGGGTTATCAGTAATGATAAAAAATGTTATGTAAGCATGATTATGTCGAAGGCTAGAGTTGCGCCGCTAAAGAAACTAACGTTACCAAGATTGGAGTTAATGGGAGCGGTGATAGCAGCTAGAGTAGCGAAATATATTTGCGATATATTTAAGGAAATTAACATCGAGAAATTTTATTGGACAGATTCTACTATCGTTTTACACTGGGTGAAGGGATCGGCGAAACAATGGAAACCCTTTGTTAAAAATAGAGTAGTTGAAATTCAGGAATTGTCAGTACCCGAAAATTGGTCATATTGTAATACAAAGGATAATCCCGCAGATTTAGTTACTCGTGGTATTAGCGCAAATGCGTTAGTTAATAATGAATTTTGGTTTAAAGGTCCAAAATTGTTATCTGAGCTAAATGGTAAAGGTATTGATATTGGGGAAAAGGTAGACACGCAATATATTACCGAAGAAAAAAGGAAAACACCTGAAAAAATAATTCAGTTTAAAATCTCTATAGAAACAGTTGAACCAATATTGGATCTTGAAAAATATAGTAATATTTTAAGAGTCCTCAGAATTACGGCATGGATAAAGAGATTTCTTAATAACGCGAATCCTAAAAACGAGAAAGTTAAGGGTCCATTATCGGCAGAAGAAATTAGTAGTGCGCAAACCATGTGGGTTAAATATATACAGAAAATTAGTTTTCCGAATGAATTAAACTGTTTGATAAATTTGGAAACTATTTTGAAAAATTCAAATTTAATTGAGTTCTCACCATTTTTGGATTCCGAGGGAATAATGCGTATCGGAGGAAGGCTTCAGAAATCAAATTATTCTTTTAACGAAAAACACCCGATCCTGTTGCCTTCAAAGGGTAAATTAATTGATTTGTTAATTAAAAATGCGCATGAACGAGTGTTTCATTTTGGCATTAATGATACATTAGTTCAATTACGGGAGGAATTTTGGGTAATCAAGGGCAGACAGGCAGTAAAAAGGGTATTAAGAAGATGCAGAATTTGCATAAAATTTAATTCTAGAGCTGGAGCCCAGATAACAGCTCCGTTACCTGCAGATCGTATCAATGAACAAAAGCCCTTTGCAGTGATAGGCCTTGATTTTGCAGGCTCTTTATACATCCGAAATAATGATAGCAAAATATATATATTGTTGTGCACATGCGCAATTACTAGAGCAGTGCACCTAGAATTGGTAGAGAACCTATCTACCGAAACATTCTTATTGGCCTTCAGAAGAATAGTAGCAAGGCGTGGTCTTTGCCATACGGTATACTCCGATAACGCACGAACCTTTCATCGAGCTGATATTGAGTTAAGGCACATCTGGAAAATAATTAGCCATCCCGACGTTAAAGATTACTATAGTAGTAATAAAATAATATGGAAATATATCATGGAAATGTCGCCATGGTGGGGAGGCTTCTATGAAAGACTGGTGCGATCAGTAAAAACTGCCTTAAGAAAGGTGGTTGGCAAAACCACTTTAACACACACACAACTACATACAGTTATATGTGAAATTGAAAGTTCAATAAATTCGCGACCCATTACATACATTTATGCAGACTCAGGAGAACCTTCTCCAATTACGCCAGCACACTTCTTGGTAGGTCAGCGACTTACTACCCTACCTATCGTGCATATGAAACCACATGTGCTTCCTGGAACTTCTCTAACATACGTGAAACGTTTCAATCAAAAAGAACGACTATTGGAACAGTTCTGGTCAAGATGGAAGAAGGAATACCTTCTTCAGCTGAAAAACGCCATGACAAGTCGACACTCCAGTATTCGAGAATATTCGCCAAAAGATGTTGTTTTAATCCACGATGCTAAGTTGCCAAGATACCTGTGGAAATTAGGAGTAGTGACTCAAGTGTTTCCCGGTAGAGATGGAAAGGTACGATCTTGTGAGATAAAAACAGCTACAGGTACATTGAGACGTCCTTTCCAGTTGATTTATCCAGTTGAAATTTTTGAAAGAGACTAAAACTTTAATACTTATATTCAAACTAGGACTTTTGGGTGAACTTTAAATTCTCTTTGATATAATGAAAATTAGAAAATGAACATAAAGTTAATGTTCATCCGGGGGCCAATGTGTTATTTATTGGTCAAATCTAAAACCTGTAGATGGCGCTGCGCGCCGATATTAATGTTTTTGTTTCTTCTTTTCTCTTCAGTGTGTGCTTCGTGTTCGTCTTTGTTGTAATAAATGTGTGTAGCCGTAATTGATATCCTATTATTTTCGCTTTATGTCGTGAATTCACACCAATGAATTGGAATGAACCTACAGTGGCCGGCAGTCCCCACGACTCTGGACCGATAAGGTAAGATATTTACCTTATTTCAATTTAATATTCTGAAAATGTCTATAATAACTATTTTGAAAAGATATATTTAAAATACGTCGCCAAAGTAGCGACATGGGTTTGAATGATAATTTTTATAAAGTCGTTAACAGTTTTAGCGACAAAGCATTTAATGGGGGAAAGAACGTCTGTGTTAAAGTTGAATAAAGACAATATTAAATGGTAAAATGTTGCCTTTTCGGATGAAAAACATTTTATTCTTGATTAACCAAATGGTTTTAAAAGTTACTGGCACAATCTGAAGATAGCGAAAGACAGAGCAGATTTTTTAAAGGCAGATATGAATCGGGCATTTTAAAGGTGGATCTATGGTGCTCTGGGGAGCTGTTTCTACTGAAGGCAGAATGAATTTAGTAATTTTTTCTATTATTATGAACATCAAGAGAATATCCGCAAATTTTAAACGTGGAATTCTCAGATTTTCCTTAGATTTTGGGGGGTAATAATATATTTTTCAACAAGACTTACACTTTTGCTCTACTTCTAGAGCAACAGGAAATAGTTTGAAGAAAGAAACTTCTGTATTATTGCCTTTCCCGTGGCCTGAAAGTTGAAAAAACCTTAACTTATCATATTAGAAAAGTGCATGCAAGGGGAAAGCAATTTTAAATAGTTTAAATGTATTCAGAATATCATCTATGCTGTATGAAATCGTATTGAAACTGAATATTAAAAAAAAAAAAAGGTACATATATATATATATATATATATATATACACACCAGAGAGAATGTCTGACTGTTTCACCCTAAAAAAAAAAACTTCATAAAATATTAATTAAAAAAATAACTGAAAAAAAAATTTCTAAGTTTCGAGCTGTCCTTCTAATTGTGAACACCTGAAAAATCATCTATTTGACCGTATTTAAAGTTTTTTAAGAAAGAAAAACGATAAAACTTTTCAAATATCGTTCATTAATAAAATTCAAATTAATAAAAAACATATTTCTAGTGTTCGGTGTTTATTTAATATAGAAAAACGGGTGTCCTTATAATTATGAGAACCAGTGTGTAGTATTTTTCAAGAACTGAATTTGGCGATTTTCCTTTGGCGCCGTTTTGAACGATAACGATGTCGTTCTAGTTTCTTTGCAATATGATATAGCAACCTAATTGCTATTTTAGATGCTTATAGCAAACTAGCATTCTGTTGTTTTTATTACCATGGCAACCAGCATGGCAATTAATTATAAAGAAGTAATTATTCATTATCTCTATATATAAATGGCTCGGAGAGTTTTTCCTGTAAGACCGTGACTGGACGCAAATTGATTGGCTATGAGAGATATTTTTCTGTTTGTCTGTGTGTTGTTGCCACCAGCTTTTCATACTTTAGTTAATTTAAAAAATTGTCACCAGTTTTTCATACTTTTGTTAATTAAATAATATATAATTGACCGATCGATAAGTTAATTAAGCCGACGGATTCAGAAAAAATGCCCCTTTCCTTTGGTACCTTATTTGTAACGAAATTTTAATTAGATTTTTTTTAATTATATAAAATGTGAAAATAATAACCTGGTAAAAGCTTTAAAAAAAAAAAAATTCTTTTAAACATAAAATGAAATATGCTTTCACGCGAAAAATAAAAAATTATAAAATATTTTACTCATGCACATGAAAAATTGAAAATTGAAAATGGAGTAAAAAAACAATTTAGATAAATTTGCACGAGAGTTCCAAAAGTTAATGGAAATATAAATGGACGTTCAATAAAATAGTCGTCTGCTCAATCACGTGATATTGAAAAACAAAAAATCGAATTCAGTAAATATGAAAAGGAAAGGAAAGGGAAAAAAAAAAAAAAACATAAACCAACGGGAAACCAAAGTGGACTTTAAAGCAATTTCGTGATTTTGTTAAATTTTATTAGTTCCCATCTTACTATAGGTATGAACAATTTAGGTAATCGTGAAAATTTTCGACCTCGGTTTTTTAAATTTTTTATACGCTTTCAGGTGTGAGGAATCCAAAAAAGACAAAATTTGTATGGTGTCCGTCGATAGGGTGTCTGTTAGTTTGTTAGTGTGTTAATCCGTTAGTTTATTAGTCTGTTTACGCGATATCTCACGAACCAATGATCGCAGATAGGTCAGACCAGTATTAAAATATTATTTATGACACTGGCAAAAACATTTGCAATGTTCTAACTAAAAAACTTCAGAAGATATTCGAAATTAACGATTTTCTTAACATGGGAGAATAGGGAAAATTTTCCCTTAAACGTGCATGAAAAGTGATATTTTTATCGTAAAGGTGTAAGAACAGCTTTTAAATATCAGTTTTGAAGCCGGGATGAACATCATTAACTATAAACATGCGACTTTGAAAATTTCGCAGGGCAGAAAAATTCGTATTCGCTGTTAACCTTTATCGGCCCATTGTATCATATTGTTACAAAATTGTAAATAATTGTGTTTATTTTTGTATAAATTCTTTCAAAGAGGCTTAGTAAGTTGATAAAGTGCTAATTTTGTGCATTTCTAGTCGTCTTAGCGTTGAAATAGCCTTATTTTCCCTTAAAAACGCATTAAAAAGCCCCAGTAAGGCAGGTAATGGATTTGGCGCCTAATTTGGCGACTTTTTCCCACCTTGGCGATTTTTTTGGCGACCTTGGCGAGAAAATCCTTATATGGGATATACCAAATATGGAAGTTGTAAGTTGATTGGTTGACCACTTTCTAGAGTTTTCTCGAAAAATCTGGATTCCATGGAACAGTATAAGCCTGTTTTCTTCGCCACAGTAAAGCCTGTTTTCTTCGCCAAGGCCAGTCAGAGTCAGTTCAGTTCAGCTTTCAGCCAGTTTCGCTAGTGCTTGCATTGCTCTTGAGCCTCTTTGGAAGAGACTTGCTTTATGTGTTATTGCTATACAGTTTGTACTGTGGATTTGCTATTGACAGCTGTTGTTTAAGCTGTGTTTACTGTTTGAATTGAAGCTGATACTTTTTTTATAGACCTGCATTTTTCTGGAATTTTCTGTGCATAAATTACTGAATTTTTGTACGTTTGGCCTTTCATTCTCAGACAACTCACGAACCCCCAAGTACGCAACATTTCTGGTGTCAGAAGCGGGATTGTCTGTGAATGGTTATAACTAGAGCTATGGGGGAACAGATGAAGAAACTTCTAGAAAGCTTAGCTACCCAGATGAATGAAATGAAGGAAGGACAAAGAGAGATGAAAGATAGCCTGAGTCAAGAGAAGAATGAAATGAAAGCCGGACAGAAAGAATTGAAAGACGGCTTGACTGAAGAAATGAAGGAAATGAAAGACACTATGGGTGAAGTTCAGGAAGAAATTAAATCTAATCAAGATGAGATGAAGAGAGAGCTTTCAACGGTGAAAGAATCAATCGAAAGTAAATTATCGGATATGGGAAGCAGAATAGATGGAATAGAAAAGAAAGTTTTGAAAATAGAAGGAAGTTTTGAAGAGAAAGCTATGAAGATAGAAGAATATGTTATGAAGGTTGAAGAGAAAGCTATGAAGATAGAAGAAAATGTTATGAAGTTAGAAGAGAGTGTTACGAAAATGGAACGGAGTTTCGAGGAGAAAGTTAAAGAAAACTTTGATCAAGAGCTGAAAGGAAGGTTTTCAGAGATAGAAGGTAAACTAAAGAGAATAGAAGAAGATCTGGAGAGAAAAGTGGAAGAAAAGTTAAAATCCCTGTCCCAGGAAACTGAAAAGAAGGAGAGAAGAATCCAGAATCAGGAATTTATTAAGCTTTCCACCTACGACGGCAGTTCCTCTTGGCATGTATGTAAAACGCAGTTTTCCATCGTAGCTGAAGCTAACGGCTGGGACTCTACCGCCAAGTCAGTCCACGTAGCAGCAGCGTTACGGGGAGATGCAGCCGAGATACTGAGAAATGTTACCAAAGAAGAAAGGAACGACTTCGAGGCTTTGACTAGAGCACTGGAGCTACGGTTCGGAGAGAAGTGTTCTAAGGACTATAGTCGCCTCCAGCTAAAGTCCCGTTACCAGAAAACGGGCGAAAGTTTGCAAGAGCTGGCAGCGGACATTCAGAGATTGTCACACCTAGCATTCTCAGACTGTCAAGCTGACACTCGAAACGACTTAGCTCTTCAGTACTTTATCGATGCTGTTCGGGATCCAGAAATTCAAAAAGCGCTGAGACTCTCCAACATCAGAGACGTAGAATCAGCTTTAGGCTATGTACTTAGGATAGAGGCAGCCCAACAAGCCTCCCGTAAAGACCGCCATACCATAAGAGCAGTCTCATTAATTGATACGCCTGCTGATGAGAATGAAATGAAGAGAAGTTTCGCAGAGATCTTAAAGAGATTGCACAGCCTGGATAATAATATAGAAAAAAAGATCGGAAGATAAAGTGCTGGGGCTGTGGAGGGGATGGTCATGTAAAGAGGAACTGCCCTGTACGACCAACTATAGGAAATCACCCGGCTTTAACATCATTGCAGGGAAACTAAGAGGAGGCCATCTCGCGGGGCGGAGGTTGCCTAAAATTAAAGAGCCCCAATTTACAGTATTTCATGTTTCATAGATGAGTGGCGGCGATAATCGACTTCACGTCTATGGCCAAGTCAACAACGCCACCTGCCGGATGATTCTGGACACAGGAGCCAACGTGACCATCATTAGAACGGATTTGGCTCAAGAACTAAAAGAGAAGATCATCTGGACACCGCCCTGTGTTAAACTCCAGACTGTGACCGGAGACGAAATCAAAATATATGGGAAAATGAACTTGACCATCACTTTTGGGAATGCCAGTTACCATCATATGGTATATGTGGCTGATATAAGAGATCCTTTAATCATTGGAATTGATTTCCTGAGAAAATTTAACTTTAAATTGGACTTTAAGAATAATGAACTGCATTCGAGTTCGGAAGACATCGCTGTGTTCAACACTGAAAATCAAGACATTCAGACAATTTACCAGATAACAGCCAAGTCTGAAATTTCCATCCCTCCACACACAGAGACAATAGTTTCAGGAACACCTCCCACAAAGCAATACTTCCGCTATGGGCTGATTGAATACCCGAATACAGACAATAGCCCAAGAGGAGTTCTGGTAGCTTCATCTCTAGTTGATCTCTCAAAGAATACTATTCCTGTGAGAGTCGCAAACATCAGCGATAAGGTCCGGACAGTGAAGAAGGATGAGGTGTTAGCAACCTGCACTCCTGTTACATGCATCAACCGCCCCACGCAATCAACTGAATCCAAGTCTTCTGAACAATTAATAACGGAATTACTCAAGAATGCAGAGTTAGGGAAGGAACAGAGATGTGCTGCGGAGAAGCTACTCCAAGAATTTAAAGATCTTTTTTCTCGAACACCTGAAGACGTCGGGAGAACGAACATCACCCAGCACAGAATTGATACAGGAAATCATCCTCCAATCAAACAACATCCAAGAAGACTTCCATTTGCTAAACAGGAAGAGGTTACTGAACTTCTAAATGAAATGCAGCACAATGCCGTCATCGAGCCATCAACGAGTCCTTGGGCATCTCCCATAGTACTGGTGCGAAAAAAAGATGGTTCAACAAGATTTTGCGTGGATTATCGTCGTTTGAATTATATCACGAAGAAAGACAGTTACCCTCTTCCCAGAATTGACGACACATTAGACACACTTGCTGGCAATAAATGGTTCTCGACATTGGATCTGAAGAGCGGTTACTGGCAAGTAGAATTACATCCTGACGATCGTGAGAAGACTGCATTCACCACGGGACAAGGACTGTGGCAATTTAAAGTTATGCCATTCGGATTATGTAATGCTCCTGCCATCTTCGAACGCCTGATGGAGACAGTGCTAAAAGGACTTTCCTATGAAGCCTGTCTGGTGTATTTGGATGATATTATCATTGTGGGACGCACCTTTGAAGATCATCTGCGAAACATCCGAAAGGTGCTGGAGAAACTCAGAATGGTAACCTCAAATTGAATCCAGGCAAGTGCAACTTGTTCCGTCGTGAAGTGAGCTACCTCGGCCATATCATCTCTGCCGAAGGTGTGAGAACTGATCCTGAGAAGATCTCTGCAGTCGAGAACTGGAGTCGCCCTGAAAATATACACCAACTACGAAGTTTCCTGGGGTTATGCACTTACTACAGGAAGTTTCTCAAGGGTTTCTCAAATATTGCCAGACCACTCCACAAGCTGACGGAAGCCAAACAGAAGTTCCTTTATACAGATGAATGTGAAAATGCGTTCAAGCGGCTTAACGAGGCCTTAACATCATCGCCTGTCTTGACGTATCCACAGCCCGACAGACAGTTCATACTTGATACAGATGCCAGCCATGAGAGTGTCGGTGCTGTTCTGTCGCAGGAAATTGATGGTCAAGAACATGTCATTGCCTATTGGAGTAAATGCCTGTCTAAACCGGAGCGAAATTACTGTACCACCAGGAAAGAGCTACTCGCCATCGTAAAAGCCATAGAAAATTTCCATTATTACCTCTATGGCAGATGATTCCTGCTCCGGACTGACCATGCATCTTTAACTTGGTTGCTCCAGTTCAAGAACCCGGAAGGACAGATTGCCAGGTGGATACAACGCCTCCAGGAATATGACTTTGAGATACGTCATCGTAAAGGGACTCTACATGGTAATGCAGATGCCTTGTCACGGAAGCCCTGCTCGCAAAGCTGCAAGTACTGCTCTAGGGCCGAACAGAAATACCTGCCGATAAATCCGGTTGCCTGCCAAGTCACTGTCTCAACATCATCAGAACAAGATCCCGATCCCTGGAGTGACGAAGAACTTAGACAAGCCCAGTTGGAAGATCCTGACATAAAGCCAATATTACAGCTGAAGGAGACGACCAGCAACAGACCTACCTGGCAGGACATTTCCAGATTTAGTCCCATTACGAAAAGTTATTGGGCACTTTGGGACTCTCTTCGTATCAGAAACGGCGTATTATACAGAAAGTGGGAATCTGATGATCTGAAAAGCTTCAGATGGCAGATTTTATTACCAAGATAAAAAATTCCAGCTGTTTTAGAACAACTGCATAGTAGCTCTACCGGAGGCCATTTTGGGGTAATGAAGACTCTGCAGAAATTTCGGGAACGCTTCTACTGGTGCAAGGCAAAGGAGGATGTGGAGAAATGGTGTAAATCCTGTGATGCTTGTGCGGCACGTAAAGGCCCGCAGAAACGAAGTCGAGGAAGACTGCAACTGTATAACGTGGGAGCACCATTTGAACGGATTGCAATCGACATCTTGGGTCCTTTGCCACGGACCTCCAGTGGAAATAAATACATCCTCGTCGTGATGGACTATTTCACCAAGTGGCCTGAGTCATGTCCCATTTCCAATCAAGAGGCATGCACAGTCGCAGAGGTCCTAGTGCAGCAATGGGTGTCAAGGTACGGCACGCCTCTTTAACTTCATACCGACCGAGGTAGGAACTTTACCTCTGATGTTTAGAAAGGACTGTGTCAACTACTTGGCATAGACAAAACCCGGACAACACCCTTACATCCCCAGTCGGACGGCATGGTCGAGAGGTTAAATCGTACCATCCTGAAAAACCTCTCACTTCTAGTATCAAGGAACCAGCAAGATTGGGACTTGAAGTTGTCATTGTTTCTGCTGGCTTATCGAACTGCTGTCCATGAAACCACCGGCTATACTCCAGCCCAGATGCTGTTCGGACGTGAACTTCGTCTCCCTTGTGATCTCCTGTTTGGTTGTCCACCCGATGCGCCTTCATCGCCCGAGGAGTACATCCAAGATCTCCAGGCACGATTTGAGGACGTACACAACTTTGCTCGGGAGCGAATTCACACTGCAACGGAGAAAATGAAGACAAGGTACGATCTAAAGGGTACGCAACATGTGTTCCAGGAAGGAGAGAAGATCTGGTTGTGGAATCCTGTTCGCCGCAAAGTACTCTCTCCCAAGTTACAGTGCAACTGGGATGGACCATACACAGTCTTAAAAAGGCTGAATGATGTAGTGGTGCGGATCACTAAAACACCTTCATCAAAACCGAAGGTGGTGCACTATAACAGGCTAGCCAAGTACCACAATTAATGGTAATATTAAAATTTAAAATGTAAATACTGATAAAATTTGCGTATGCGTAATGTAAATATTTGTATATAGATACTTGTACATATTTGTGAATTTTGTAAATATTTCTCACTTGATTTTTGTTTCTATTTTGTCGTTATATGCAACTAAGTTTTTGTGTTTTAGATTGTGTAAATTTGGTTAGTTTCGCCTCTTAACCAAGGGTTGCACTGCCCGGGACGTGCAGTCCTTCGGAGGGGGGCAGTGTTACAAAATTGTAAATAATTGTGTTTATTTTTGTATAAATTCTTTCAAAGAGGCTTAGTAAGTTGATAAAGTGCTAATTTTGTGCATTTCTAGTCGTCTTAGCGTTGAAATAGCCTTATTTTCCCTTAAAAACGCATTAAAAAGCCCCAGTAAGGCAGGTAATGGATTTGGCGACAAATTTGGCGACTTTTTTCCACCTTGGCGACTTTTTTTGGCGACCTTGGCGAGAAAATCCTTATATGGATATACCAAATATGGAAGCTGTAAGTTGATTGGTTGACCACTTTCTAGAGTTTTCTCGAAAAATCTGGATTCCATGGAACAGTACATAAGCCTGTTTTCTTCGCCAAGGCCAGTCAGAGTCAGTTCAGTTCAGCTTTCAGCCAGCTTCGCTAATGCTTGCATTGCTCTTGAGCCTCTTTGGAAGAGACTTGCTTTATGTGTTATTGCTATACAGTTTGTACTGAGGATTTGCTATTGACAGATGTTGTTTAAGCTGTGTTTACTGTTTGAATTGAAGCTGATACTTGGTTTATAGACCTGCATTTTTCTGGAATTTTCTGTGAATAAATTTTCTGAATTTTTGTACGTTTGGCCTTTCATTCTCAGACAACTCACGAACCCCCAAGTACGCAACAATATAGCAGAAATTAGGTTTACTCGGAAATGGATATAGCGATTTTCAAAAAATTTGTAGTTAAGTGTTTTTCGGGGTGATTGGATTAACCCTCATCTTCAGAAACAATTGCGTTTGTTGTTTATTGGTCTAATCTAAACCTGTAGATGGCGCTGCGCGCCGATATTAATGTTCTGTTTCTTCTTTTCTCTTTAGTGTGTGTTTTTCGTGTTCGTCATTGTAGTGTGTAATAAATGTATGTCTCAAAATGATATCATTAATTTCGTTTTAAGACTTCAATCGAGTCCAATGTATAGAAAGGAACCTACAGTGGCCGGCAGTCCCCACGAATCTGGACCGATATGGTAAGATATTTACCTTATTTAAATATAATATTCTGAAATGTTTATTAAGATTTATATATGAAACGATATATCTGAAATGAGTCGCCAAAGTAGCGACATGTGCTTGAATGATGATTTTTATAAAGTCGTTAAGAATTTTAGCGACATAAATATTGGCGCCCTAACAGGGACTGCCAGGCCCTTAAATATGATTTATAGCTGTTATTTATACTATAGTCCAAATTTGTAAATTAAATCAATATGGCTACCGAACTTGAAAAATTGAAGAGAAAAAGATCTACCCTAAAAGGATTGTGTACAAAATTGATAAACACGATAAATATAAAATTAAATGAACCCGACGAAGGGTTAAATGTTTTTGAATTAGAATCACAGTTAGAAAAACTGCAAGTAAAGAATAACGAAATTATAGAAGTTGAAGATCAAATTGAGGCCAAAATCACGGATCTCAACGAGCTACAAACGGAAATAGAAACGAGACAAGAGTACAGAGACTCAATTATTGATGTAAAAGCTCAAATTATCAATAAGATAGAGAAAATTAAAAATTTAAACGTTACTCCGATCTTATCGCAGCCAAGAAATGAGCAAACACCCAATCTGCATTTAGAAAGAATTAATGTTAGTTCTGTGAGACTACCCAAATTATCAATTCCTGTTTATGACGGTTCTCCAGAAAACTGGATTGAATTTCGGAGCCAGTATGAGATTACAATACATAATAACAACAACATTTCTAATGTGCAGAAATTTGTGTATTTACGCAGCTTTTTAAAAGCCCAAGCTTTAACAGCTATTCAGGGTTTAGCACTTTCAGATCAAAATTACAATACTGCAATTGATTTATTAAAATCTAGATTCGGAAAAAAAGATATTATAATAAGATATAAAATTGACGCGTTATTAAATTTGAACCCTGTTAAATCTCCAAATCAAATTAAAGAATTACGCTTACTGCACGACGCCCTTGATATTAATATTAAATCTCTCGAAAATTTAGGTGTGGATTTAAAATCTTACGGAAATTTGTTATTTCCAATTGTTACAAAATTAATACCTACCAGTATTATGATAGACTATAATAAAATGAAAACAGAATCCGAGGAATGGGATGTACAAGATTTGTTAAAACATTTAAAATTAGAAGTTCAGACTAGGGAAAAAACCTTTTTATTTTTAAAACGCGAAGTAGAAACTCACAATAGCGGATATAAAAACTCAAATTCCAGATTTGATTCAAAATCATCGGAAAATAATAATAATAATGCTTACTACCGGAAATCTGGTTCGGGATATAAAAATTCTAACACAATGCAAAAGGCATCAGCCTTTAAATTAACTGTTAGTAAATGTATATTTTGTGTTGAGGCAAATAACGATCATGACAGTAAAATGTGTAAATTAAATTTAGAGGATAAAAAATTGTCTTTACGCAAACAGGGAATCTGTTATTTATGTTTCAAAAGAGGTAAACATACCGCAAAATTCTGTTTATCGGGTCTCAAATGTGACACGTGTTCAGGAAAACACAATACATTAATTTGCTATAAGCAAAAATCGGAAACTCCAACGGCTCATATGAAAGATAAAAATCACATCGAACATACCCAAACAAATAATTCTGAGAACAGTGTTTGCGAAAATGATAATTCTGTATTGTCCTATAAGTGTCCTGTACAAAATCCGCTTGAGAATAATGAAATATATTTACAAACTTGCTTCGCAAGAATAACAAATAGTTCTAATTTAAACTCTCTAAAGTGTGCCGTATTATTCGATAATGCATCCCAAAGAAATTTCATAAACATATCACTCGCCCGTGAATTGAAATTGCCGGTGATTAGAAAAGAAACTCTCTTAATCTATCCGTTTTTGTGTGAAAAGCCCCAATCTAACGAATATTCAGTCGTAAATTTCGAATTGTCTCATTTAAAAAACCACAAACAGAAATGTTATGTAGAGGCATTGGTCGTAAATCAAATCTCTTTTACGAAGTTACAGATTCTGGATGACGCATCATTTCGAAAACTTTTGGTTTCGAGAGAGGGGGAAGAAAATAAAATTGCGCAATTCCATTCGAAGGCTCCAGAGATATTAATCGGCGCAGGTTTATTTTGGAAACTGCAAAAAAATAAAAAGAAAATTAATCGTTCGTTGTTTGCTGTAAATACATTATTCGGATGGACATTATCAGGCAAAAATAATTCAGGAAACAACCCAGACAACTTAATTACTGGCGCCAGCGTGTTAAAGATTGAATGTGGTAACTCTTTTTGTTTACATGAAAACCATCCATGCATGAAAAAAAATGAATCATCCGATTGTACGGGTAATGATTTGCAAAGGTTATGGTCTTTGGATTTTTTGGGAATAAATGATGATAAATTGATTTCTGCTTCCGATCAGGAAATAATAAATAAATTTGATAAACAGTTAGAATATAAACAGGGTCATTATGTTACTCATTTATTATGGAATGATCATGGTATTGACAAATTTGAGAATAATTTTGAAAACGCTAAACGCCAATTCAATTATTTGAGAAAAAGATTAAAGGCGGATAAATGGATTTTCGAGCAATATAGGCAGATAATCTCAGAACAAAAATAATTGGGTATCGTTGAAGACTGCGGTCGTACAAAAAAAGAGTATTTCGCTCCACATAGAGAAATTGTAAGACGGGAAAAACAAACATCAAAGGTACGAATTGTTTTTAATTGTTCCAGTAGAGTATCGGGGTGTAAATCTTTAAATGATTGTCTCGTAAAAGGGCCATGTCTTACACCTCCAATTTTGGATGTAATTAATAGATTTCGAATGTTTAAGATTGCGTTTTGCGCAGATATTGAAAAGGCGTTTTTAATGATAGAAATCGCGGAACCCGATAGAAATTTTCTAAAGTTTTTATGGTTTGACGAGGATACCGAGAATTATAAAATAATGCGAATGACCAGAGCTACATTTGGTTGTACAACTTCTCCTTTCTTTTTAACGGCAACAATTAAGAAACACATTAAGGAATATAAGGAAATTTATCCGGATAGTTATGAAATGTTAAATTCAGCTCTGTTTGTGGACGATTTGCTTTATGGCTCAGATACCGTTAACGGTGCCTATGAATTAACTTCTACTGCGGTAAATATTTTAGCAAAGGCTGGAATGAAATTAAGAAAGTTTAGTACGAATTCACAGAAATTAAAGAACATGTGGGATAAAAATGATTGTTTTTCGGAGGTAAATAATGAAAATGTAATAAATATTCTTGGATTGGTGTGGGATAAAGATAGTGATAAATTAGGATTAGCTTTGAAATCTATAGTTGAAAATTTGGATATATCGGTATGTACGAAGAGATATGTATTACATACAGCTGCAAAATTTTTTGATCCTATTGGGATTATATCTCCCTTTTTAATTAGGATAAAGTGTTTTCTTCAAAGAATGTGGGAAAGAGGTATGGATTGGGATCACGAATTGCCGGATGATCTTAAGGGAATTTGGATAAAGTGGTGTAACGAAATTAAGGATTTATTAGAAATTCGAATAGATAGATGCTATTTCACGTATGTTGATTTGAAAAATTCGCGTGTAGAACTACACATTTTTTCAGATGCTTCACCACTTGCATATGGTTGCGTTGCATATTTTCGGGTTATCAGTAATGATAAAAAATGTTATGTAAGTATGATTATGTCAAAGGCTAGAGTTGCGCCGCTAAAGAAACTAACACTACCAAGATTGGAGTTAATGGGAGCGGTGATAGCAGCTAGAGTAGCGAAATATATTTGTGATATATTTAAGGAAATTAACATCGAGAAATTTTATTGGACAGATTCTACTATTGTTTTACACTGGGTGAAGGGATCGGCGAAACAATGGAAACCCTTTGTTAAAAATAGAGTAGTTGAAATTCAGGAATTGTCAGTACCCGAAAATTGGTCATATTGTAATACAAAGGATAATCCCGCAGATTTAGTTACTCGTGGTATTAGCGCAAATGCGTTAGTTAATAATGATTTTTGGTTTAAAGGTCCAAAATGGTTATCTAAGATAAATGGTAAAGGTAATGATATTGGGGAAAAGGTAGACACGCAATATATTACCGAAGAAAAAAGGAAAACACCTGAAAAAATAATTCAGTTTAAAATCTGTATAGAAACAGTTGAACCAATATTGGATCTTGAAAAATATAGTAACATTTTAAGAGTTCTCAGAATTACGGCATGGATAAAGAGATTTCTTAACAACGTGAATCCTAAAAACGAGAAAGTTAGCGGTCCATTATCGGCAGAAGAAATTGGTAGTGCGCAAACAATATGGGTTAAATATACACAGAAAATTAGTTTTCCGAATGAATTAAACTGTTTGGTAAATGGGGAACCTATTTCTAAAAATTCAAATTTAATTGAGTTCTCACCATTTTTGGATTCCGTAGGAATAATGCGCATCGGAGGAAGGCTTCAGAAATCAAATTATTCCTTTAACGAAAAACACCCGATCCTGTTGCCTTCAAAGGGTAAATTAATTGATTTGTTAATAAAAAATGCGCATGAAAAAGTTTTCCATTTTGGCATTAATGATACATTAGTACAATTACGGGAGGAATTTTGGGTAATCAAGGGCAGACAGGCAGTAAAAAGCGTATTAAGAAGATGCAGAATTTGCATAAAATTTAATTCTAGAGCTGGAGCCCAGATATCAGCTCCGTTACCTGCAGATCGTATCAATGAACAAAAGCCATTTGCAGTGATAGGCCTTGATTTTGCAGGCCCTTTATACATCCGAAATACGGATAGCAAAATATATATTTTGTTGTGCACATGCGCTATCACAAGAGCAGTGCACCTAGAATTGGTAGAGAACCTTTCTACAGAAACATTTTTATTGGCCTTCAGAAGAATAGTAGCAAGGCGGGGTCTTTGCCATACGGTTTACTCCGACAACGCACGAACTTTTCATCGAGCTGATATTGAGTTAAGGCACATCTGGAAAATAATCACCCATCCCGACGTTAAAGATTACTATAGTAGTAATAAAATAAAATGGAAGTTTATCATGGAAATGTCCCCATGGTGGGGAGGCTTCTATGAACGACTTGTGCGATCTGTAAAAACTGCCTTAAGAAAGGTGGTTGGCAAAACCACTTTAACACACACACAACTACATACAGTTATATGTGAAATTGAAGGGTCAATTAATTCCCGACCCATTACATATACATATGCAGACTCAGGAGAACCTTCCCCAATTACGCCAGCACACTTCTTGGTAGGTCAGCGACTTACTACCCTACCTATCGTGCATATGAAACCACATGTGCTTCCTGGAACTTCGGCAACATATATCAAACGTTTTAATCAAAAGGAAAGAATATTGGACCAGTTCTGGTCAAGGTGGAAGAAGGAATACCTTCTACAGCTTAAAAACGCCATGACAAGTCGACACTCCAGTATTCGTGAATATACTCCAAATGATATTGTGTTAATCCACGATTCCAAATTGCCACGGCACTTGTGGAAATTGGGAGTAATAACACAAGTGTTTCCTGGTAGAGATGGAAAGGTTAGATCTTGTGAGATAAAAACCTCTACAGGAACATTGAGACGTCCTTTCCAGTTGATTTATCCAGTTGAAATTTTTGAAAAGGACTAAATAAACTTTAAAAACTTTCATTTAAACTATGACATTTGTGTGAACTTACAATTTGAAATATATTGGATTTAGAAATGTCAGATATAATTAAAATGGGAAAATGAACATAAAGTTAATGTTCATCCGGGGGCCAATGTGTTGTTTATTGGTCTAATCTAAACCTGTAGATGGCGCTGCGCGCCGATATTAATGTTCTGTTTCTTCTTTTCTCTTTAGTGTGTGTTTTTCGTGTTCGTCATTGTAGTGTGCAATAAATGTATGTCTCAAAATGATATCATTAATTTCGTTTTAAGACTTCAATCGAGTCCAATGTATAGAAAGGAACCTACAGTGGCCGGCAGTCCCCACGAATCTGGACCGATAAGGTAAGATATTTACCTTATTTAAATATAATATTCTGAAATGTTTATTAAGATTTATATATGAAACGATATATCTGAAATGAGTCGCCAAAGTAGCGACATGTGCTTGAATGATGATTTTTATAAAGTCGTTAAGAATTTTAGCGACAGCGTTCGCTGTTAACCCTTTATTGGCCAATGGCAGAAATTGGGTTTACTCGGAAATGGTTATAGGGATTTTGGTGAAAGCTTGGAATTAAGTGCTTTTGGGGATGCTTAAACAGTTGGAATTGTCCTCATCGGCAGAAAAATTCGTGTTTACAGTTGAACCTTTAAAGTCCAGTTGCAACGAATGGCAGAAATTGGTTTTACACGGAAATGGAGAAGGCAATTTTGATGAGAGTTTGGAGTTAGGGATTTTTGATGAGAAAAAACAATTGGATCTCATCTTTAGATAAATTCGCGTTCACAGTTAACCCTTTATTGGTCAATTGCAAAACACAACAAAAATCGGGTTTACTCGGAAATGGATATAGCGATTTTTTTTAAAATTCGGGATTAAGTGTTTTCGGGGAAGTGTTAAACGATTGGATTTACCCTCATCTTCAGAAAAATTCGCGTTCTCAGTTAACCCTCTATCGGCCAATTTCAACATATGAGCGAAATTGGGTTTACTCGGAAATCGATATAGAGATTTTGGATGAAAGTTTAGGGGTACATAAATGATTGGAAATATTTTCATCTTCGGATACTTTCACGTTTGCTGTTAAACCTTTAAAGGCCAATTGCAACGTATCACAGAAATATGGTTTACACCAAACTGGACATGGCGATTTTGATGAAAGTTTGGATTTAGGGATTTTTTGGTGAGAAAAAGCGATTGGAAATATCATGGCAGATAAAATGCATTTATAAAATTGGTTGAGACCCTTATATGGTCTATGCAAACATCGCCTTTTGAAAACAAAATTGTGGAGCAACTTGGTTAGCTAACTTAGATATTTATAAGATGAATTCGCTGTGCAAATTTGATTCGATTTGGAGTATTATTTCGGGAGTTACCATGATGATAAGATATCGATTATCTATGTAGAGAGAGAGAGAGAGGGATAAACGAAGTGATTGGAATATTTCGATTTCCAAAGAAATCAACCTAAAATGGCAAATTTGTGTTTATGTTTTGAAAAATACATATAAAATGCCCTCAATGAGCGCGGAAAATGTGCATCTATAATTCTCAGTTCATCCACCCGAGAGACATTCATGTTAGTTTTATTATAGCCAAGTTTTTTCTTTATACCATCTGTAAGTTGATTTTTCTCAAATATTGCATTTTAAGTTGTGCCCTTTTTCTTGCCGAGATGCGATATGTCAATTTCACTTTGATAGTTTCTAACAATAATTAAAATGTGTACAGCGATTATTATTATTAAAAATAAGCTTAATTACTATTTTTAATCACGCCATTTTGAATAACGCATTTCACTTTTGTTTACGCTTGGAATCCATGGCAACCATTCCAAAAGTATCATTTAGCCATAATCGCAAAAAATAAATCGCCAAATTCAGTTGTGGGAAATACTATAGTTGTTCCCTTTCTGTTTTAGATATATTGACGAAAATCTTACTCATAATGATCGAAAACACAAAAAAGCTCGTAAAATTTTCGAATATTGGTTTTTAACAGTTTCATATATTTTATGTGGTGCTGCATATGTGTTAATCTTTTTGTAATAATCTCTCTGTCTCTGCATTTTTCTGTATATTTATGTGAGGAAAACCAGATAAAATAAAACCTGATCGTAAAATATTTATTATGTTAGGACCATAAGTTTGATTTTTGTTTACAGAATTAAAATCCTGGTATCAGATTTAACAAAATTTTCGTATTATAGAATAGGCAATCATAAATTGTTAAAAATATTTCTGATTTAATTTGCCTGTATTTATAAAACGTCACCAAATAAATATATGATATTTCATCTTCTTACTGTTACAACTGTGTAGTACCAAAAATTTGTTTAACCTGACAAGACGTTTTTAACAATGTAGGACTAACAGTGGAGAAAACAGAAACAATGAAATGCTGATTTATGTGGTGAGCAAACTACATCAAGCTAGCTGTGTGTTGCTACGAGCAAGCTACACTGTGGTGTGCAAACTACATCAACAAGACGTTAACGTCTTGTTGATGTAGTTTGCCTGTATTTAAACAGTGACACCAAATGAAAGTAAGATATTTTAACCTCTTGTTGTTACGTTGTGCCAAAGATGTATGTTCAATCGGGTACGATGTTTTTAACAGTGTAGAACAATGACTGGGGAAAAACAATAAAATACCTTTTATCAGATGTCTTAATAGGAAACAAGTGACAAATTTATTAAGCAGTTTTGAGCGATTTATTTACAAATGAGCCTTTGGACAGATGAACACAGTTAGCAAGCAATTATATCACGATCCACTGGTCCCTTGACTATGTTCAGAAGATCTACTAGGTGTCGTACTTTCAGATTTTCTCAACTGTGGAACAGGTTTAGTAGTGATATCGAATGTTAAAGCAAACTTCATTTCTTTTTTCAGCCGTTCCCAGAAAGTTTCCTGTAAAATACAGAAATGTTATTCGTTTCATTAGTCCGGTATTTTTTATATTACTAATAGATTTAATAATTTAAGTGTTAAAAATATATGAAAGTATATTAAAATAATAATGCAGAAAAACTAATTATCGAATGATTCTTCTTTATTCCATATATCTGAACCCAATTCGACATACTGATTATATATATTTAAAAAAAAAAAAAAAAAAAAAAAGCTTTAAGAAATCTTGGCGCATTTCATAGCACTGTTGAATTACGTTTTATATACAAGCTTGTATTTTCATTTAATATTTATAAATTGAAATATATTAGGCTTTTTTTTTTTTTCAATAAAATATGTATTCAAGCAACATTTTTTATGATCTTTATAATATATTCTTTAGAAATTTGAAAACTTTAAATTGTGTTTTCGCAGTTTAGATTTTTCCATGAATTCATTATTTTCAAAATGCTTAAATTTCTACAAATATTTATGAAAATACATTTTTTTTTTTTTTTTTAAGAGGGGGAGGGGGGGGGGGCGTGTTTAATAGAACCTACCTAAAAGAATTAGGGATGGATTTTGAAATATATTTAAAAGAAAAAATATTAAAAATTAAAATTAACAAAAATATATATTCTTTTTCAAATTTTTATATTAGGCATGCACCTTTTAATTTTCCCCTCAAAAAATGAAAATAAATCTCAAAACCCATTCCTAATTCTTTTAAGAGGTGCTGTTAAACATCCAAAAAATTATTAAGTCTTTTCTTAATAATCTGTAGAAGTTTGAGCATTAATTACTTTTTTTTTTTTTTTTTTTTTTGCCATTAGCTCTCAAAATAAAAGCTAAACTATAAGGGGTTTTACACTCACATTTTTGTTTTGATTCAATCAATGGCCAATGGAAATACAGTGTTTGCTGATTGTAAATAAATATTTTTAAAAACCCGTATCATCTTCCTTTTTCTATTTTTTTTTTTTTTCTTTTTTGAGAAGGACTCATAACTCTTTAAATTTACACGATATTTGTTTGGGGTTTTCATATATGCTCGCTACATTTGGCTATTAAATTATGCAAATGTTTTTTTTTTTTTTTTTTTTTTTTTTTAAGCTAGCGCAAGCGTAGATAAAAGTTATTTAGTAAAAATGCTCATATTTCGTAAGAAATTTAACATTTCTGCATTCTGATTGCAGTATGCTGTGTCAAATGAAGTATGCCAAATTTTCTGAAAATGTCTTTGCTCTGGGTCTTTATACAGATATGAGAAAATTCTTCTTAATCACATGCTACAGCCAAAATAAATTTCAAGCATTACTTTTTACAGCGTGATCCAAAACATTTTGATTTTGATTTAATTATTTACTGGTCTTCTTTTCCTTTTCAGGACACAACTTTTGCTGAAATATATAAAGCATAACGTGTTCTGTACGCTACCAAAGTTTCAAGGTATTCTAAAAGAAACTTTTCTAAATATTTGACAAAATATCTAAATCTGAAAGTGTCCAAATACTTATTGGAAGAGAGTGTATAATTGGCCTTTGATTTCAAACTAAAAGTTAAATCTAAAGTAATTGCTGCCATTGCCCAAACCAATTCATATGTTCTTTTAAATGAAGTCATCTTATTTTAATCTTATTATTCCATGACTTTCAAGATTAGTTAATATTAGTCAGCATATTGTAGGTGGATTTTAAATGTTTGACTTTCGCTCTGAAGGTTTTAAATATTTTTTCTGACACAATCTCTAAAATAATATTACCTATCTAAAAAAAAAAAAAAAAAAAAAAAAAAAAATCAGAAATTTTTTTTTAAGATAACCTCCAGGAAACCTGCAGGTATTTCAGACTTTCTAAAAGTTCCATACATTTATTTCGAGTAAACCTGTATAGAATCTTTCAAATAAAACCTGAATAATTCCTGAAGGAAACATGCTATTTTTATTTTTCTTCAAAATACCTGCGGAAACTTTTAAAATACTTGCAAAATGTTATAGGAAGTCCGAAATACCTGTAGTTTTTATGCTTTATTTTATTTTATTTTATTTTTTTACCTTGGTACTTTTATGTTATATTGGTATATTGAAGAATGTCCCTTATTGCATTTATTTTAACCTTCTACTATGCACAAACCACGTTTTAATTCTGAGTATGTTTTATCTGAGTATTTTATCTGATTTCCAGCACTCATCTTTTTTTTTTATAATTTATTTATTTATTATTGTTATTTATTTATTTATTTATTTTATTTTTCACAAAATATGAAGAAATGAGACAGCTATGATTATTATAGTACTAATCATCAAAAAAAAAAAAAAAAAAAAAAAAAAGATATTTTGGCAGCAACATAAGTTAAATTGCATTTCTTTAAAATGCGACAGATATTGGCATTTGTAGAAAAAACAAATTCTTTGTCGTACCGAAGTGATATATTAATTGTTAGTAATAATATATATTATAAAAATTTTATTAATGTACAACAAAGGAAAATTTACATTTTTGAAAAATTAAATTTTCTGAAAATTTATTTATATTATTATTTTTTCCCTGAACAGCCTTAATAAACACAGCCTTATTCACACACCGTTTTTTAGAAATGGCCCCCTATTTTTATCATTTTTCGGTGATTTTATGGCTATAAATTTGATTTTTAGGAGAGGGGAGGATTATTTTAACCGTTAAATATCTTTTGAGAAGCTACAGATTTTGAAAATTGTAAAACATGGACATTTCTAAAAATTGATTTTTTTTTTTTTTTTTTGCGTGCGTGCGTGTGGGTGGGTGGGGGGTTGCCACTGAAATTATGCATTAAATATCTTTTTTTTTTTTAAATCTGTTATTAATATTATCTTTTAAGCTTTATACATATATTTTTTTTTTGTTTTTAGGTATTAAATTAATTATTTTTCATTCTTCAAATCAAATTCATGATCATAAAATTATCGATCAGGAAAAGAAATTGAGGGAGGGGGTGGTTTTTCTACAAAATGGTGGGTAACTGGGCAAAATGAGGATCATATTCGGATTCAGAAAGTCATTTTACATAAGAATTAGCAAGAATAATATCAGGTCACGAGATTTTTTTTTTTCAGAGCAGTATTATCAGCAGCACAATCAGCTGGGGAAAAAAAGAAAAAAAAAATGTATAGAGCAACATGGATTGAGTAGCATTTTTTAAAATGCGACAGATGTTGATATTTGTAGGAAAAAAAAAACAAATTCTTTGTCGTACAGAAGTGATATAATTAATTGTTAGTAATAATATATGCCATAAAAATTTTTATTCATGTACAACAAAGGAGAATTTACATTTAGGAAATATTAAATTTTCTAACAATTTATTTGTAAAACTTTCTTTTTTTTTAATGTTGCTTTGATTACCTTAAAATATTATTTAACTAAAAATTATTCGTAAATTTAAGTGATAAAAAATCAAAAATTATTTACCTTATTAGGATTCTCCCAGAACATAAGTTTCCACCTGAACTCCAAGATAGCAATTAGAATTGCTGCTCCTAAACCAAATATTAGAACTACAAAAACTCCTCCAACGTTGCCCAGCGTCAATTCTCGTACTTTGCCAGAGGACTGTTTAGTCGCATCCGTGCACTTACCCCCGCCTTTCTGAGACCACCAACGTTCTTTCAACGTATGAATAACACCTGTCTCCTGTAAATGAAGGATCCCTGATGAAAGCCATGATGTTAACTCTTTACTTCCTAAAAGAAAATTTGGCATTTTTAGTTTAGCAATTTTAGCATTTTATCAAAAGTTAGCTGTATTCACACAAAAAGAAACAGATATGCAGAGCTAATATTTTTACAAGTATTACATTTAAACTCTTTGAGAAACTATATTAAGAAAAAAAAACACCTGGTTATTAGTTACCTTATCCTAAAAAGAATTTGTCAAGTTCTTTCAAAAGAAAATTCCTTTCTTATCTCACAGTAATTATTTTTGTTCACATTAATCTGAATTTCGAAGGAAATGGCAACCACATCACCTCCAATTTAATTTTTTCAACAATCATTTGATAACTAGCAGGCTTTGCCCGCTTCGCTGGGCACTATACTTAAATGAGTTGTCAAAATCGCATATCATTATTAATAACCTAAGTTCCAGCTGTGCTCGGTAGAGGTTTTTCCCGCTCGCAATATGAGGAGTCGGGGTCCACACTTCATTCAGCAGCAACTTACCCTCTTACTTCACCTTCCCCAGCGAGAAAGTTCGAAGTTTCGCGAAATCCCACCAAAGTGCATAATGCGTACACTTAATCACCATTCACACACCAAAATTTGCCAATTTAAGATAATTTAAATCTAATTCAAATGGAAAACATGTTTTTACGCGTGTTTAAGGAACCCGAACCCGGATGGGTAGGGGGGTGGGGATTTCGTAAAATCCCGTTTCAATAAGTATCGGATACATATAAAAAATTTACCCATGAAATTTCATGACCGTAGATCCCATAAATTTACCAAGACAAATTTAACGCTAAAAGAGAATTTGCTCCTCCTCCTTTGCTTTCTTTCCTCGAATGCGTTCCTTCGTAACACCCCCCCCCCCTCCCCCACAAAAAAAAATCGAAAATTACAAAAAAACAAAAATGTGTTTTTAGAAATATACTGAAGAAGGCACATGGCTGTTTTCAATACCTTTGTGCCATTTTTAGTAGAGCTCTATTCAAAAATTCGGAATTTCTGAAATTTCCCCCCGAAAAACGATTTTTCCCTGCCTTTTGTAAGAATCAAGTATTCCAAAATCGTAAATAATGTTTTATTTATACTCAAGTCTAGTCTGCTCATGTGCAATTTCTTCACCGTGAAGTAATTTGGGGCCAAGTTATGCCTCCAAACGTTTTTTTGCTTCCTTCCCCAGGGGGCAGGGGAGGGAGATTTCGATAAATCTCGTTACTTTAGAAATCGGATACATATAAACAATCCAAGTACCAAACTATGTGACTGTAACTGTCATAACTTTCCCAGGACAAATTTAGCACTAAAAGGGGTGTCGTGAATTTGCCCTTCGTAACGCATATTTACACCCCTCCCTCCCAGAAAATGACAAATCACGAAAAATGAAAAACGTGTTTTGGAAATATCCTAAAGAAGACCCATGGCTGTTTTCAACATCTTTGCTCCATTTTTGATAATGTTCTACTCAAAAATCCAGAATTTGCAAAATTTATCTCCAAAAATCGATTTCCCCCTTTCCTCTCCTTAAAAATCGAAATTTTCAAAATCGCAGATAATGTTTTATTTGTACTGATGTGTAGTCTCCCCATGTGAAAATTTCTTCACTGTGGAGTAATTTGGAGCCGAGTTATGCTTACAAAGATATTTTTACCTTTTGTCGCCCCCAAAGGGGGAACGGAGGTAATTTTGATAAATACCATTACAGTAGGTGTCGGATATATATTAACAATCCAAGCACGAAAATTCGTGACCGCACCTCCCATAGATTTCTCGGGACAAATATAGAGTAAAAAGGGTGTCTCGATTTTGTTCCCTCGTAACTCCTCCCCTAAAAAAAAAAATCGCAAATAAAAAAGATGTCGCATAGCTTTCTTCAACATCTTTCTTCCATTTTTGGTAGAGTTTTACTCAAAAATTCGGAATTTGGGAAATTTCCCACCAAAAACCAATTTTCGTCCTCCTCTTCTTAAAAATCGAAAATTCCTAAATCGCAGATAAAGCTTTATTTCTACTCATGTCTAGTCTCCCCATGAGCAATTTCTTTACTGTGAAGTTGTTTGGAGCCGAGTTATGCTTACAAACGTGTTTTTGATTTTTAACCCCCAGGGGAAATACGGAGGGTAATTTCGAAAAAAATGATAGATATAATTTTAAGTTGGGTAATGATCTAAATTCCAGCTAAGCGCCGTTGCATTTCATCCAGCCGTTCGCGCGTGATACCCGGACAAAAATAGCGTTACAGACTTACAGGCACGATGACACAAACACGCACACAGACAGACAGACTAAATTTTCTGAAGTCATTTTTGGCTTTCATGGTGTGTGAAACGTGAAGATATCGCTAAATTTTTTTAACCTGACAAATTTAGACAAAAGTCTGATTTTATTAATATAAATTTAATCAACGCTGTCTCTTGATTTTGCAGCTAAAGAAAGCCCCATATATTGATTCTATCACCTTCAATGACTGTTATATCATTATTGGTAACAAGATTAATATTTCTTTACTTAAAAGTATATTTTAATGAAAATGTATACACTGAGTGGCCATTTTATTGACCACTACACTGTTTTATTCAACTGAATTATTGCATCACTATGTTGTCGCTAGAGGAATAGAGTTGCATTAAAAAAATTGTCGAGTTTCTGAGACAGTGTTGTATAGGCTAGC
The DNA here is from genome assembly GCA_963930645.1 of Salticus scenicus. Taxonomy (NCBI): domain Eukaryota; kingdom Metazoa; phylum Arthropoda; class Arachnida; order Araneae; family Salticidae; genus Salticus; species Salticus scenicus. The sequence goes on from CAWVNO010001827.1 coordinate 668,730, forward strand.
TGTTTATATATGATGAAAGTAGGAAAGAGTGTGTGAGTGCTGCAACTGTTGACAAATGGCAGCACCACACAATTCTGTGACTTTTATTCCTTCTTGTAGTCTACTGCGCAACGTCTTGGCCAGTCGAACTCTTTATTTCATGGAGAAAAAACCAAAAGTTCGCTATCGGAACAACCCTTCACTGAAAAGTTATAACCACTTTCAAACATAGTATGTTTGTTGTATTTGAAGTGGTTTTTGATTGAAAGTGGTTATAACTTATCAATTTTCAATAAAATGCATAATCAAGTTAAAATTATCTTAAATCGAACTAGAATTAAAAAAGACAACTATAAATATATCGGTTCAGTAGATTTTCATAAACAATTTATCCCAATCAGAAATATATTAAAGAACTATAATTATAGTTTAGCATTTAAAACACAAAAATTACAAAGTTTATTAAAAATTAAACATCAGATTAACCCTCCCTAAAAATTCGTCTATAAAATATCTATTGAAATTGAGAATAACACCGTCTATTACATAAGGAAAACAAAGAGAAGTTTAAAAAAAACGCATTTCCGAACACCAATATTCTTTACGATCCCGTACGGTAACACAGCCCTAAAAGATTAGGGGAGACCCGTGTACCTAGGGCCACACAACTTTATTAGACTAATATTTAATTTTAAGTTTTAATATTCAAATGGGCGAGTAACAGCACCAATTGCAGCTTTTACAACTACTTTGGAACTTTTGAGGGGAAAGTTTTGACAAGTTACATGTAGAAAACGAATTTACATGGTTTGAAGAAAAATTTTGCTGCTCATCTATTTTGCTATTTTACAAAGGAAAGTTTAATATTTTTCTTTCATTTTTAGTGTATAATTTTGCTTGTTATATTGAGTAATAAATGAGATATTTAATTAGTCCTCTCTGCATGTGGATTTTTTAGTGGAAGGCATTTTGAATGAAGTTACCAAAACTTGTACCTAGGGCCACATAGCTGCCTTTTACCTAGGGCCAGTGTGTTTGGATCTTTTAACACTTTCGCTACCGCTTGATTTTGTCTTTTTGACAGTAAGGTCCGCCTGTGGACGTTTTTCTCATAAGTTGCAAATTTTCAAGACAAATTTTTCCGTATTTACATTTATATTTCAAATGGACATGCATTATAATCATACTCTCTCTAATCAAAGTATTTGCATCCATAGTATACTGATTGTACAAATATGAATATTGTGTATATTTTTTAGAAACAAATAGCATATAAAATGCAAAAGAAATGCCCACTGGTGGAGTTTCATATTTTCAAATGACGTGAATCTACGTCAGCGGTCGCGAAAGTGTTAAGAAACACAGTACAACCTATAGTAATTGGATGCTCGCAAACCCTGGTGAACCAATCACTATATATGACATATGACGTTGCTGATAATGTTGGCAAGTCCTATCCGTCGGCCTTAACTCCTGTAAATGTAAACATTCTATCAGGCTTTCGTGTATCCGGCATAAGGCCAATGAATCAAAACATATTCCCCGAGGAGGAACATTTAAGTTCAAATGTGACTGAAACACAAGATCCCTCCATAAATAAATAAATAAATAAATAAATAAATAAAAAAGATTTTCCAGGAAGAAAGTGAACCAATAATGATAGAACTGAATGTCTGTGTTTCGTGTCCTGTTGAAATTTCGAAACCTTCAACATCTAACATCTTTTCGTATGCCATGCTTTAACAGGTACGAACCTAAGCAAAACCTCCCACATCAAAGAAAAGGTGTGACCGAAAACCAGACAGATCTAGAAATCCAAGAGACACTCCAAAAAAAAAAAAAAGAAATTTAAGAAAAAAAACATTCTGTTAGAATATCCCAAAGAAAAAAAAATTGAAAAATTTCGTGTTTCAAATTAAGGCAACAATCTAATTATTATATGATAAATAAATATATTACTTGATATTGTTTCTTTTATAAAATACAGGTTATTTTCTATTCATTACAAAGTGAAATCTAAATTTCAGAGAATGGCCCTAGGTACAATGAGGTCTGGCCTCAGGTGCAACGAAGGTGTTGTACCTAGGGCCACGTGTGAAGCTTTTTTTAAAACCTTCTATTTGTCGGAATTGATTATTTTAGGTATTTATATTAATCCCAATTGGAAGTAATTAGTCCTAAAAATATGTACATATCAGTTTGATAATTTTAAACAGGTCAAGGGTTCTGTTTCTGGGCATTGTAAAAAAGCGGCCCTAGGTACACGGGTCTCCCCTACATATTAGAAAATAAAAATGCTAAACCTTTATGGAATTAAGCTGAAACAATAGCAACCCCTCCACTCTAATTAAACTTGAAATACAGGAAAAAGTACAGATAATAAAATACGATAAACGCGTCATCAATTATACACATTCTAGAGAATTGGCGAAAGTATGGCAACCCATTCTACACATATTAAAGGATCAAGACGCTAACAGTAAGAGAACTAAACCTGAAGATGTCCACAAGCAACAATGCTAGGACGAAACGTCGTGATGTTCTTCTTTTTATCTTTTATATTGCAAACTTTTAAACTAAGTGTTTTGACATAGATTTTAACGTATGATGTACTGTGTTTTATATATTTTATCTCTGAAGGACCATTTTTCGATGGTATAGTGAGTGCCCCTTTACTTATTTCGCTTTAATGTGAAGTATATTAAATACATAATTGGTGGGGAAAAGGCAGCATAGCAGTGCCACTTGCTGGCTGATTGCCTCCGAAATGGAATAACAAATTAACATCAAGATCCAGCTAAATATAAACTTCTGTGAAAATATAAGCAAAACAGAAGCTGCAATATAGCCTTCCCTTAAATGGGGGGAAATACAGCTTAGCAGTGCCACCTTCTGGTCAGTATACTCTAAAATGTAATCAGTACCAACTCATTTCAAGGTCTAATTAAATATAAAGTTTTCTTGGATTCCGCTCTTATGTATACAGAAGAAAGTAAGAATATAATAAAATCATGTAACACTGATGTTTAATCTCATGCGGCTTTTTAGTAGGGACTTTCACATTATAAAACAAAAATATTTAGCTTATTTACATAATTTAACTTAATATTCGACTGAAAAAAAATATATTAAACAGAAATGTACCTTGATGTTGTATAACATATATCCCTTTACCATTCCTTGGTTTCGCACTAAAACCAAACCCTTAGCTTTTTTTTTTTTTTTTTTTTTTTTTTTTTTTTTTGCAACGCTATTAAAATTAGGATTAAGGACAATTGGATCCAGAAGTGTTCTAACCCTGGGCAGTGTATCATCCATGGGGGTCTTTTTAATATGTGCTACTCCGTATTTACGTGAATTTTGGAGAAAACTACGTAAAACTGCGAACGGTTATGTTGACGAACGTATCTGTGTTCGAACCCAGCACTACCCTCCAAGCCAGCTTTGAGAGCAGAACCACTTTGCCACTGGTGGGGATATGTAACATGTGAGAAATTTATTTTATTTTATTTTATTTTATTTATTTATTTATTTATTTTTAGGGACTGGTTAGTAAGCAGTGGATTTTCTACTCGTCATATTGAACCCATAAGATATATAAATGCAATGCATGTATGCGACGATTTTTCTTGTGTATAATATTTTTTCTTATTTATGTAGAAGAAAGTAAAAATAAAATAAATTGACTAAACATAGAAGTTTGATCTTTTCTGTCTTTTTGATAGGGATTTTCACGTATATAAGCATAAATATTGATCTTATTTATCCTAAAAGAGATAAGTCTCTTCAGAAACACCCCCCACCCCACCCCACTTCCCAAGGAGACTATCTTCCCTTAGTCCCAGGTCCCTGGTGTAGATAATTGATCTTAATCCAAACACAACACAATTTTTGAAATTACATAATTTTCAAAAGAAAATATCTAGTGACCTTTAAAGGGTTAAGTCACTCCTTGACACATTTTTTGTTACATTTATCAACTTTGTGAGGTAAATCAATGTTAGCGTATCGCTACAAATGAAATTCGCACTTCACGAACAACACGTGAATGTGAAGAATTTAGGATTGAGTTGATGAATGGAGTGTTAAACTCCTATGTTAAATTAAATTGCAATATGCTAATATTTTGGAAAGTGAGTTGTATAAAACGAGAAGGAAGATTGTTTTTGGAGGTTAGTTGCTAGCGGCTTAGAGGAGGAGAGTAAGAGAGGATGGTACCGAGTTAGTTGTTAGCGGCTTAGAGAGAAGTAGTAGGGGGCTAAAGGAGCTAGTAGCGAGCGGCTATGTTAGAAGATAGTTAGTCAAGTAGTATAGTGGCGTAAGGGAATCCCCCCACTTACGAAAGACGAGTATAGTCGGGAGAGTTAAAGAAGTTAAATGAAGTAGTTGAGATTATTTGTGGTTATCTATTTAAAGTTAAAAGTATTTATGAAGGCTGCCCCTTTAAGTTTATAAAGGTATTAAAGGTGATTATAGTCCAACGCCCACCTTTTCATTAAGTTCAAAATAAAATCTCTATATTTATTTTATATATCTGACTTTGTCATTACTTCATACTTTCATTAAGTAATTAAGCTAAAATCCTAAGTTAAAGGATCATGACGTCCGCTCGTTCGTCACAGTGGCGCCCAAATCAGTTCGAATCCCACACCAAGCGAGTATTTTTTTATGGCACAACTAGTGTACTTCAATTTTTTGAGAAGCTTGAATATTTTTTGACTTTTATAAAATTGATAGTGCCGAAAAATATGGTTGGTTAAAGTGTTCCTTAAGAAGAGAACCGAGACAGTGGCATGATCTAATCGCCTGCCATTCACTTGGCCCAAATCCAACCTATGATGATTTGAAAAGTAGAGTTATAAGTCTCTTTGCCACTCGGTATGATAGATTAAGATTGGAGCATGACCGCTCCACCCCCCCCTCAAAAATGTCAGTGGGAAGTGGTAATAAAGGCAGTGGAAACAACATACCAAGTTATTAAGTCACAGGAAGCAAGCTCGAGTAATGTAAATCCACCTAAAACTGACGACAAAAACGCTAATTCTTGTGACAAAAGTCAAACGCAAGTTGAAACAACCAAGCAAACTTAGCTTTCAACCGGCACTACAGACCAATTTAAGTCTGTTATTCAGCCTTTGGATACGGATAAAAAATCCGATAAATTATCTAGTGTAGCGACGGAAGTTGTAAAGGAAAATCCAATTAAAATTAATGTGGAGGCTAAAACCGTTAAAATGAGTGAAAGTGACAAATCATTAAATATTGCGGCCAATCTTTGTAACCCACCTCTAGATAACAGTTTTGAATCTATACAGCCGACAGAGTCGGTGGTTTCTAATGAGAAATTGCACGTAAATGGTCAAAATGACTCGCCGACTAAAGTAAAAGAAAATGAGGTTATTTTAAAGAAGGTAATTTCAAAAGTGCATTTAACCTCTTGTGAAGTCTCTAGACCATCTAGCAGCCCTGCATTCGAAAGCACGGAGCGAACGCAGTCTTCTGTTGTAACTATGGGCAAGGACAATGTGACGGGTTCGAAACCCCTCAACACAAGGATCAGATTCCAGGTTTAAAACCCCCTCCGGAGAGTGCCCAGGCACCAAGTTCGAAATCTCCTCAGGACAGCAACCCTGCAACGTCTGACCTGAATCTGCAAGCTACCAGCACTGAAATCTTTACAGCAACTCTACAGGCCAGTCTGACCCGCATCTCTTATTTTGCAGATAGAAAGGAATCTATATGTCAGAAATACTGTGATGATTCTGATGTCCAGTCCTTAATCTGAACATGCAGTCCGTTTTCTTCTGTTGCTACTTTTGAAAGGCAGAAGGAGGTATTTCTGGAACTGTGCCAGCTATTTTTCTTTTCTGAAGGCGTAACAGTTTCTTGGATGCATGACAGCGGATTGAAAATTTTCCTTTCATGCACTTTTCCAGTTACTTTTCCTAGCTGATGATCTGGACCTAGACTGGTGTTCAGTGGCTACCAACATTTTAAGTTTTTAATAAAATTATTTTAATGTTACAAGTCTTAAAAATAAAGTCAAGTACTTAATGTTACAAGGTGCTAAAGTCAAGTACTTAATGATACAAATTCATGAAATTTTTTTCCTTTCCATTTTTTTTTAAGGAAAGACGTTCTGGTAATCCCCGTTTAAAGCGTTGGACTATATTTCACTAATTTTGGAGCGTAAAGGGTTTTCCGTTGTAATACTACTTAAACTGAGCTTTAAAATTTCTTATTATTCTAAGTGAACGGTTTTTCAGCCCGGCGCTCTTTTTTTTTTTTTTTTTTTTTTTCACTTATTAGATTTTAAAAGCCAATAGTTATTGTTGGGCAGTTTGATGTAAGTTTCCCCCCCCCCTCTTTTTCTAAAGTCTTATGCAGTTTAATTTTAAGCAGTAAGTAACTGCGACTATTTTTCAGTAGCATAAAAATACCTTAAAATTTTCATGGGTAAAAACCCGTTGTGGATTTTTACGTGAATTTTTTTTTCTTTTGGGGAGGAACTGTGAGGTAAATCAATGTTAGCGTATCGCTACAAATGAAATTCGCACTTTACGAACAACACGTGAATGTGAAGAATTTAGGATTGAGTTAATGAATGGAGTTAGTTCCTATGCTAAATTAAATTGTAATATGCTAATATTTTGGAAAGTGAATTGTATAAAAAGAGAAGGAAGGTTGTTTTTGGAGGTTAGTTGCTAGCGGCTTAGAGGAGGGGAGTAAGAGAGGATGGTAGCGAGTTAGTTGTTAGCGGCTTTGAGAGAAGTAATAGGGGGCTAAAGGAGCTAGTAGGGAGCGGCTATGTTAGAAGATAGTTAGTCAAGTACAGGGATGGAACACGGGCGCAGAATTCATACCGGAATGTGTTTAAGAAATTTCCATACCTATAATATCGTTGATCTAAGAGGTAGAAAATTTTCTTACATTCATAGTGGTATTAATTCTGCGACCGTGTTCCATCCCTGCAAGTAGTATAGTGGCGTAAGGGAATCCTCCCACTTACGAAAGACGAGTATAGTCGGGAGAGTTAACGAAGTTAAATGAAGTAGTTGAGATTATTTGTGGTTATCTATTTAAAGTTAAAAGTATTTATGAAGGCTGCCCCCTTAAGTTTATAAAGGTACTAAAGGTGATTATTTTATTTTATTGTAAAAAAAAAAAAAAAAAAAAAAAGAAGAAGAAAGAAAAAAGAAAGAAAATTAATACACTCAACAAAAAATATTAAAATATTTCTCAACTTTATCAAGGATAAATCTTGATTGTGGTAATTATTTTACTAAATAATTTACCACTTTTCCGTACATCTATAACAAACGGCATAAAATTTAAGCGATTGTTTTGGGTTGTGAGTTATAGGGAACTTACACTGCACTCTGTCCCAACTGAAAACCAGTTGTTATCGTAATTCAAGATAGATAGTTGTAAACCGACAAAAAAGAAAGGAGGATTAAAAGAAGCGTCGTTAAAATGCGGTTTGATTTTAAGCAAGGTTGTAAACGGTGCCTTATTGACGCAACATCTTTCATAAATTAAAATAAGCAAAACGCTAAAAGCCTATAATATTTTTAAAGGTTTGGTGTTTGTGTTGCATGGTGTCAAGGTCAAATAACTACGAGAATTCTAGACAGGGTTGTGTGTCCTCAGTTTTAGGGGAGCTTTCTAGGGAGAGGAACCAGTCCGTATTCATTTTAGTTTCGGAGAAAACCACCTAAAACTCCGAACGGCTAGCCCGACGAACCTGGAACATCTTGTCAACTTCGATAAAAGAATACTATCAGTGAAACTTCTTCAACGTAAAAGGCTTTTTTTTATTAAAACAGGAATAAACACTACGTCAGAAACGCCAAAGAAAAAATATTGAGGTGCATACAGCTGTTTCGGTAGCCTAAAGCATACCGTCATCAGTGCAAAAAGAATTCTGAATCTTGAGAAGTGCTCGTATATATAGGAGAGGGACCGGATTTAGTTCAACCAATAGGAATACGGAAGAGGTGGGGAGTGTGGCCAATAGGAATTAAGGAATGTGTAGCTGTGTAAACAGTAGAAAAATTAAGGAAATGTGGACTGAATGTAAAATTTCCAACAATCAGACAAATAGGGAACAGCGAAATCACAATTAACAAGGTTTTTAAAATTTTTATAAATATGAAAAGCTTCAAAGAAATCGAGTTCATGAATGGATTTAGGTCTGCAAATTATTTTAGCTGAATTAAATTTAAAATTATGATTTTCCTCCCAGCAATGTTTAGAAATAGCCGATTTATTGGTTTCTTGTTTGCGGACGTAATTCATATGTTCTTTTAGACAAAATTTAAGACTGCGTTTAGTTTGGCCAATATATGATAAACCACACTGACAGAAAATACTATAAATGCCCCAAGAATTATGCATATCAATAGGATCTTTTAACTGAGAAAAGGTGAGTTTATTGGAAGGCGAAAATATTATTTTAAAATCATATTGTTTGAGAATTTTAGCAATGGTTTGACTGGTTTTAGAAAAATAGGGTAAAACAATACTGATATTAGATGTGACTGATTTAGTAGACGAAATACGAGGGAGTTGTAATTTTTGGATAGCTTTGTCTATAATGGAAGGGTCATAACCTCTGTCAATTGCGATGGCTTTCAGGTATTTAATTTCAGATTTCAATAAAATAGGATTTGAACAAATATTAAGGGCACGGTTTACAAAAGTACAGAAAGCAGCCATTTTTTGGTTAGGTGGGTGACATGAACGCGCATGGGGAGGAAGGGAGACTGCAAAATTTTTACGATAGACAGTGGCTGAAAATCCATTTACAGTGCGAGAGACGAGGGTATCAAGAAATGGAAGGGAGCCATTATTTTCCATTTCATATGTAAACTGGATATTACTGTCGATTGAATTTAAGGTTTCTAAGACATGGTCAATATTGTGATGAGATATGTCGATAAGCGTGAAGGTATCGTCAACGTAACGGGTCCAAAAAGGAAAAGATATTTTCTTAAAAAGCTTGCTTTCGAAATAGTGCATGTAAATGTCTGCGAGAATTGGGGAGAGAGGGGAACCCATGGCGAAACCTTCAGACTGACGATAGAATTTATTTTGGAAAGAAAAAGTGGTTTGTGATAAACAAATGCGGGTAAGAGAAATTAATTCTTGTATTTCGAAAGAGGTGAAATGAAACTCTTTTAATCTATTTTCGAGACAGCAGAGGGCGCCACTTATTGGAACATTAGTGAAAAGAGATTTTACATCAAAAGAAACCATAGTGAGATTAGTGTGAGGGCAGTTTTGAATATTTTTTTGCAAAATTTATGGAATTCTTAACAGTATAACTATTAGCAGCAAGAAGTGGAGCAAAAATTGTGGTGAGAAATTTAGCTAGATTATAGGAAGCAGTACCGATATTAGAGACTATTGGACGAAATGGAATATTGGGTTTGTGAACTTTTGGTAAAGCATAAAATCTGGCGCAATTAGCAATAGAAGGGACAAGATGGGATTTAGTCGAGTTCAATAACAAGGGGCAAGATTTTATAGCAGATTTAATTTTATTTAATTCTTGAGGAGAGGGGTCACGGGGCAGAGGAATGTATGGGCCATCATTAATTAGTTCGGTAACACTTTCGATGTATTGTTTTTTATCCAAAATAACAATCTGACCACCTTTATCAGCTTTAGTAAAGATGTTATTTTCATTAGATTTTAATTCCTTCATGGCGTTTTTTTCTGCAGGGCTGAGATTTGATTTAAAATTTTTAGAGTTGAAATTGGCATTATTAAGGATTAAATGACGAAGATTTTCTTTCTGTTGGTCAGTCAGTCGAGAATTTTTGAAAGCTTTTTCAACCGGTGCAATTAACTGAGGAAAAGAAGGAGGTTTAGAAATGGCAAAATTTGAATTGAGTTTGAGAACAGAATATTGACTATTGGAAATATCAGCACTGGAAAGATTAACGATTGCATTCGAACGACTTACCTGTTGTCAATAAAAATATATAGTATTTCCTGTCAGTGTGGTTTATCATATATTGGCCAAACTAAACGCAGTCTTAAATTTCGTCTAAAAGAACATATGAATTACGTCCGCAAACAAGAAACCAATAAATCGGCTATTTCTAAACATTGCTGAGAGAAAAATCATAATTTTAAATTTAATTCAGCTAAAATAATTTGCAGACCTAAATCCATTCATGAACTCGATTTCTTTGAAGCTTTTCATATTTATAAAAATTTTAAAAACCTTGTTAATTGTGATTTCGCTGTTCCCTATTTATCTGATTGTTGGAAATTTTACATTCAGTCCACATTTCCTTAATTTTTCTACTGTTTACACAGCTACACATTCCTTAATTCCTATTGGCCACTCTCCCCACCTCTTCCGTATTCCTATTGGTTGAACTAAATCCGGTCCCTCTCCTGTATATACGAGCACTTCTCAAGATTCAGAATTCTTTTTGCACTGATGACGGTATGCTTTAGGCTACCGAAACAGCTGTATGCACCTCAATATTTTTTCTTTGGCGTTTGTGACGTAGTGTTTATTCCTGTTTTAATATTCCAACGCCAAGTCTCCTGCTATTATTTGCTTTTTTTATTACTTGCATTTTGACTCAAAAAGTTCTATATTTTACTTTTTTCTTGAAAAAAAAAAAAAAAACCGTAAAATTATTTGTTTCTAAAAAATATAAGTATTTTTATTCCGCTTTTAAATTACTTCTACTAGATTTAGTATTAATGGAATCCATCTATTTATCTCTATTGGTCAAAGAAACGTCATAAATTACCTTGCGTGTGTGTACACGCAGTATTACATCCTGGTCATAGCAGAACTCCAAACTTTGCGCAGAGGTTTGTTTCTACAATGTGCACTTCCACAAAAGCACGTTTATTATTATAGTGGATGAATGTTCAATTACTGGAGATTTCCATGTGAAAATTGTTGCGTTTCAAGTTATACATGGTGAAACTCCATCTAGCTCAACCTCTCCTGTAAAAACTGAATTGTAATAAAATTTTGTTTTGCATGGATTAGAAATTGTGTAAATTGGTTCATTCGTTATAATCATCTTAGAAATTTTTAAGTCTTAAAGTTACAGATACATATTTTTTTTTTTTTAATCATATTTTCTCTGGCATTGACTCGTGTATTTTGTACCAATTTGTGTACTGCCGAGTATGACTTGGCATCGAATGCAATGTCATACATGTTGTATCTTTATTTATTTTACTTAACAAAACTGACATTTTTTATAAATTTCTGGACAACCTTTTCATATTTTGGTATTTTTTATACAAATTTTGCTTACTTGTTTGAATAAAGGGCATGAAATTATATATATATATATTAATTCTCCAGAAACAAATGTCATTTCTCACAAAATTATTTATTCACATATTTGTTTTTGAACAATTCAGTTTTATTACATATACTCATTACTTATGAATAGAAAAAGGAGAAAAAAGTACGCATGTATTTTTAAAAAATAATAATAATGGCATATTAGGAAATTAGTAAAGGTGGTGGTAGTTTTTGGGTTGATGGCCAATAGAATGAGCTGTAATCCTAATCCTGTGTAGATCCTGGCCTGTGTTAATGCAAGTTTTGAAGAAAATCACGGAAAACTCTTAACGACTACGCCGACAAGCGCAACCTGTTTTCGAATCTGATTCTTCTCGCTTACTTCCTTCAAGAGTATTCGCGAAATTTTTATAGGAATACAAATATAGTATCTTAAAATAGTGTAATAAATATACGGACAATTTCTATACCATTATACAGTGTAAAAAATAACATGCTCAAAACACACTAAACTATATCACCTATCGACTGGAATATTAAGTGTATCCTCATGTACCCTATAAGGGACATAACTTTTTTTCTATAAAACAAATAAAAAAATTTATTTTATTTTTAAATGTATGTTATATGGGTCATTCCACTGTATTGTAACTATAACAAAATAAAACTACTAAGAAGTGTTTTTTTATAGGGGCTCAAGAGATTCTTGGGGATTCCCATATTGTTAATCTCAAATGATCATTAAACTAAAATCAAATCACACTTTTTTTTTTTTACTTTCTCTTACCCGTAAGGTAGAGAAAGTATTGTTTTTGGGTCAAATTTTCGAACGCGAGATTTTGTTATATTTACACGTTTTGAGGTCCCCTGAATATGAAAATCATGTTTTTAGCAAATGGTCTGTGTGTATGTCTGTGTGTGAGAGTCTGTGTGTGTCTGTCTGTTATCAGCATATCTCAAAAACAAATTATGGCAGAAAGTTCAAACTTGGTATTCTAAATCTGTATCATATAGGGATGCTACAGTAAGCTTTTCGTTAAGATCAAGCAAATGGTTCGTGTACAGGAACAATCAAGAGAATTCTAATGCATTACATCTATGGGGAAAATTGCAGGTAAGTAGAGTTTTACGTCTATAGACTGCACTAAAACAAATGAAACAAATATATATATTGTGTAATAGAGATAGTTAACTGGGAAAAAAAATTGTGTATATAGGAGCCTCGCCTCCCCCCCCCCCCCGGGGGGAGTAAATTTTGATTATGGGTATCTTTCAAAAGAGCTCGCCAATACCTTTAAAACGAATGGTTGAACCATCGATCTGCGATAATTTAAAACAAAGTTATCGATTTTTTTTATTTTTAACAAAAAAAAAACTTAATTTTTTTTTTTTTTTTCTCTAAATATTGAGAATAAAATGGACTTTTTTTGGGATATTTGGTGTTATACTACTACTCTAATACGGAAATCGTCTGCATTATCATAAAAGATAATTTTTTTAAATAATAATTTTAATAAATTATTTTTTAATAACCGAATTAAATTCTATATAAATGTAGGTGCATTAATGAAACGGGGGGTTCAGGGGGGCGGTAGCCCCTCTTCACATAGAACTAATTATTATATAAAACTCTTCAGAAGCCTAATATGAATTGTTTAACACAGGTTTACATAATAGAACTCGTTATCTTACCTTTTAATGTGCAATCTGCATAATACTATTATAATAGTATTAAATTTCAGGGTAAGAGAAAGTCGTGTGAGTGACACACCAGATTATTTTAATTAGAATTCTGACGCTGAAACATAGTAACGTTCTATCACATAAAAGTCAATATATAACTATGAAAATAATTATAAAATAGCAATCATAGTTATGTTATATATTAGATGATATACACAGAAGTCCAATCATCAATATATATGTTAAATATCTAAATAAAGATAAAGCTTCATGGAACTTTGTGTATTATAATTGACTTGACAAATTGAGTTACACTGCCTAAATTATTTTTCAACACACTCCCAGAAGTACAGGCATATCCAGAAAATGTGGAATCGTATTACGAGCATCCAAAAACTCATAAAATAGTACAAAAAATGAATTCATATGCGAAAATTGTAAATTTGTCTCGTGAATACAGAGAAAAGAAAATACAAAAAAAAATCATACTTGTATTGCCCCTTATATCAGAAAATTTATTACTTACTTAAAAATACTCATAAACTTAAAAATAAAATTTATCGCAAATATATTGTGTTATATACTCATTAGTAAAAAACCTAGTTGTTATTACTTCTTAACTCCTTAAAATTTTCACATTAATTTCCACTGTTCAAAAAAGAAAATATTTCACATTTCTAATTTGTGACACCATTTACGCCATATAGAAACTAAAATGAAGCATTGAAAATGTTGCATATATTTTAAATATTGTTCCTTGTTCCATTTTACGCACTTCTGTTGCTTCAAGAATAATAATTGAACAAACTTATATCATAATACAATAACCTCTTATTTATAAGTTCGCAGAAGCATACTAAAATCCTGGAAAAGGGAAATATTTTACGAAAAATGGTATTAAATACATAAAACAAAAGTATCTATCACAATAAGCTTATTTATTTCCGCAAGCAATACATAATTTATGAAGTTGCTAATGAAATTTCTACATTCGTTTTACAACAATGAATTTTGCAACTATTGCCAGACACGAAAATAAATTTTAAATTCATCGAAAATTATTCAGTGAAAGAATTAATGAAAATGACAATTTATGAATAGTTGAAAATTTGAGTAGTTTCACTTTCATTATTCTCTCATGCATTGTCACGAAATGTTCCGTTCTAAATTCTAATTGTAGCACGTTAAAATATTTGTGCTTCAGTCCAATTATGAAAGTTTGAATATATCATTTAAGTTGAAGCAAATAAATTATTTAAATAAATAAACTACGTTATTCACAAAAATTTTAACTATTTTATTCTAACATAGCTCAGTTGCACAACTGTGTTATTTTCATAATTTTAAGTATTACATATAAGTTCGAAAGTATTTATTGTGTAAATTTAAGTTAGGTGTTTTTTCTTTCTTTCTTTATTTTCTTTCTGTATTTGTTTTTATTAATTAATTTATTTATTTGTTAATTAAGTGTAGAACACAATATAATCACACTATAATATCTGGAGAGTAATTTTAATTTCAATCTCAAAAATCTGGTGTGAAACAACCACACGACTTCCATTACCCACTATTACACATATTATATGCATTTTTGAGAGATAATGCGATCAGAAAACATAAAAGTGAACTAAAGAGAAAATCATTAGAGCCGTTTTTGAGATACCAACTTTTGCAAAAAATCAATTACTGACCGTAAAATAATAATTACATACAAAAGGATATTTAAAAGTGAGTTAATATGGCGAGTTTGAAAAAAATCCGTACAGCTGTTTTTAAAGGAACGCCCTTGGGAGACCTGAAATTGAGCTATTTATGCAGGACGCCTATCAATTTTCCTGAACTAACCAACTGTATCATTCGAAAGGATATCTAATAGAGTGTTTATATAGCAAATTTGAAGAAAATCGTTAGAGCCGTTTTTGAGATAAGGACTTACGGTCCCACTTCCGGTTTCCGATGTCCCACTTCCGGTTAAACTCAATTATTGACAGGAAAAAAATAATTACATACAAAAGCATATTTAAAAGTGAGTTAAAATGGCGAGTTTGAAAAAAATCCGTACAACCGTTTTTAAAGGAAAGCCTTTGCGAGGCCTGAAATTCAGCTATTTATAAGGGACGCCTATCAATTTTCCTGAACCAACCAACTATATCATTCGAAAGGACATCTAATAGAGTGTTTATATAGCAAGTTTGAAGAAAATCGTTAGAGCCGTTTTTGAGATACGGACTTACGGTCCCACTTCCGGTTTTTCAATTTTCACCAAAATTTGGAAATTTCATCTGTACACCAGACGTATTTCAATTCTAAAGTTTCGTAGCTCTATCTTTATTAGTTTCTGAGCTATAATAGCCAGAAGATTCTCCACATACATACATACATACACACGCACATACATACACACTGACCAATTGCCAAAAACCACTTTTTTGGACTCAGGGGGCCGTAAAACGTGTAAATCAGGTGAAAACCCGATATCGAATTTTCAGACCGAATACAATACTTCCATTACCTACGGTAGTAGGGTAATGGAAGTAAAAACACAGTAATAAAGCGCCACCTGTTACGTAATTAAATTAAAGATACATAAGCATATTTAAACAATATTAGGTCAAAGTTGGTCAAATTTTATGCTACAGTAGCTAAAATATAGCTATGAAGTACAGCAGGAAAAATTTAGTATAAAACCTTCATATTTTGAGCCATATGCATCAACATTAAATCATCGTAGTTATTAAAATAAGCATTTTGCATATATCTTGGTCGATTTTATGCTAAATCTTGATAGTAAATTTTATAGTACATCGTCAACAATGCAGTGTAGCATTGTCAGAAAACTAATATTTTCATAGAAATATAATAATAATAATTATTATTATTTTGAATAATTATATTTCATGTAATAAAATATTTGTAATAAGAAGTTGAGTTATTATGCTTAGTTTTTTTTAAAAACTAAGTTTTTTTTTTTTTTTTTTTTTTTTTTTTTTTTTAACACGCTTTTATTAGCTTCACCTGTATGTATGTATGTATGTTTGTTTATAACTTCTCTGGGAGGAAACAAAAAATTTATATTGTAAAAAAAATACTATCCCTACGTGGACGATGCGGCGTCGTGGTAAGGCGCTGCGCTACGAGTCTAAAGGTCCAGCGTTCGATCCCCGTTAGGGGAGATTTTTTAAAAATGTTTTTTTGTTAATTCTAAGTTATTTTAATTAAAGATTTAAATGTATGTAAATATTACGGTGTGTCACTCACACGATTTTCTCTTACCCTGAATTTTAATACTAAGATAGATATTTCGTGCTTTTTAGTTCAAATTTCTATAAAAGCGTGTTCTTTAATTTTTTAAAACTATAATATTATTTTTTTTTCCCTATGGTAATATTGCTTTTTAGAAAATATTAATATATATAAGCTCTTTAACATTGTGAGCAGGGCCCGATTAAGCTCTGAAGCTAGGGGAAGCTCAGCATCATTAAGGGGCCCCCTTTCATTTCGGAAAATCTTGTTTTCCTGTTACATATTGTAATATAAAAATGCTATAGACCAAAAAATAGTGTGCGTTTATTATCTTTATTTTTTTCATACATCTGGGTGGTTTCTACACAGAATATTAAAATCATACAACTTTTTAATTAAGAACATTCAGATTTTTGAGGTTAAATAATATATTTTTCCCGAAATAGTGAGTGTTTTGTCTTGTTTTAGGTAACCTTTCTCAGAAAAAATTCAATCTCAGTGTGAAAATATGAAACAAAAAATTCAAGACCATGTTTTTAATCCTTATGGGGCCCCCTCTTAAATTTTAGAGAGGAAGCTTGTGCTTCCCGAGCCTTTTGGATAATCAGGCCCTGATTGAGAGTCCAAAATTTTAAATCATTTCAATTTGAAACACTTGGGCTTTAAATTTTGGATTGGAGTGTCAAGTCAGACAAATAATAAGAATACGGGTGTTTATAATTAAAGTTCAACTTTTAAAAAGCTATAAGATAAATATGAACCACTACTTAGAACGATCTGTTATTTGAATATTTGAATTGAGTATACTCGAGGAAAAGGAAATGGGTATGGCATAAGAAAAATATCTAATATGGACATCACATGACTTCCTCATACATCCATTGAAATATACATTGTGTTACGAAAACATCGACATTTTTGTACGAGGTTATAGTTAGGTTCTCAAATAAACAAGCAGATTCCACTCTATAAACATTCTTTAAAACAAGCAAAGAAAATTACGACTCCAGTGAGAAAAATTACAATAATAGGTTTATTACATCGAAGAGAACGAACAACGCATATCCTGGAAAAGTATTCACCAGAAAAGTATTCACCAAATTTTGTCGCAAATCTCGCCAAGTCATCAAGTTTTCCGTCAACACAGATTTTAGTCATGGTGCGATTTTAGATACTTGGCGATCAAATTTGGGCGAAAAGTTGTAGTTTAGGGTTGCCAAAGTTTGGAAGCTCTAACTTCAATAAGAACAGAGTTCTGGAATTTTCTGGAAATATTCGTTGGTTTCTAGCGCACTACAAACATTTTTGAAAGTTCTATAAATGACCAACAAGACTATATAAAAAAAAGAGTCATCGTTGATAATTGTAGACTAGAATATGTCAATTTATTTATGTTCTAATTTCTACATGGTATTACGGTAAAAGTTAAAGCAGATGGCATGTTTTCATTTCCATGCATATGTTCGTTGACTTAGCGTCAAATTAGGTAATTTGGTAACCAAATTTGAAAAAAAAAAAAGGGGGGGGGAGGGAAGGGAAGGAAAAGAAAAGAAAAACAATGGCAGTTTATTATTTTGAAATTCCATAATCTCTAACTTCAGTAAGAGTCGAGTTCTGGAATTCACCGGAATAATTGACTGGTTTTTAATAAAGAATTACCTCGAAAATTCTATAAATGACTGACAAAACTCCCGATGAATTCAAATTCCATTGACTTCGAACTATGAAGTTTATCATTGTTCAGGAATTAACAAAATTCCCGCTTTGTAGTGTATTAAACCCTATTTACTTGACTTCTGTAATACGATTCACTATTTTATTGTATTGTTTCGAGAAAATTCGTCTCTTATTAATTTTTATGGTACAGTTTTAATTCAACTGTTTCTAGAATGTTAATTAAATAAAATACATTCGTCGACTAGAACCTGCGTATGTCTTTAAAAATTACTTTCAACACAGAAATATGTCGACAACTTTCACAACAACAATATTACGGGCACTATCATTAGCTTCTTTTGAAACCTCTATGACGATAGGTCATGTATAATGACCCAAACCTTCGTATTTTTGGTTATTATAAATAAAAATGTCGTAAATATCTCTAAAACGGAATGTCACAGAAAGACCAAAAAGATAGATGCACAGTTAGATTTTATAACAAACCTATATATCAATTTGAAACATTCTATGCCCAACCCTTTTCGAATTATGGGAGATACACGCATACAAATATACAGACGTCAAGAAAAATCGTGTAAAATCGTAAATGTTTCTAAAACGGGAGCTCGTATCAAGACCAAAGTTGTAGGGGTAGAACTAGACATTGTGACAGTCACAAACAAAAATTACAATCATTCATTTTTGAACTATGCGAGATAAGAAATGTATTTCGCAAATCGGGATTGCAATATTTCTTTATACTTTGTATAACGAAGTAAAAATAGTTCCAAAGTTTGATAATAGATGTTATTTTAAGCGGCATAATATGCAAATAAAAGATGCATCATGCACGACGCATCGCATTTGTTATAAAAATGCACGGTACATGGCGTTTTTACAAATGTTGCTTCAGAGAAGCCTCCCATAACACTCTTAATGAAGAATCGCTCTATAGTTGTAAGTTTTTTTACAAGAACAGTGACTAGTGAACCAGTAGCTAGAAAGATGTCCTGGTCAGTAAAGAGTAGAAAACAAAGCTGTGAGTCACTGTATTCTAAAGATCTGGAGAAAATATTTAAGAAATTTGAAATGAGGTGTTCTTTTCATCTGAAATCTAACAGAGGAAAAATACCAATTGCTTCGACGACGGACGTCAGAAAAGATGCGGCCACAGCATTCAGGAAGAGAAAAGCGGTAATGTGCAAACCTGAAGTGCACATAGAATTTCCGAACTTTAGATATCATACCTATAAGCACGATACATATAATTAGAGATGGACGATATCACAAATTAAATATCGCGATATATCACCAAGATAATATTGATATTAATGATATTATCGATATTTCTCTCAAAAAAAGCAAAATAGACATTTGCTACTTTTTAAAGACAAGTGAACACCAGTTTTAATGTGTACAAGCATGGACTGTTTTCTATATATTTTCTGGTATATTACTTCCATAACTTTTTCATTAAATTAAAAGTAATAATAATAATAATAATAATTAAAATAAAAAATTGCATAAAGAGTGAATCGATGTTTTGTGTTTCTTTTAATTTATATCATTGCTTTTAAATATACACTGAGAAAAAATATATATACCGCCTCCCTCTAGAATGAATGAGTGGCCATTTTCTAAATCCCTTAACTAGAAATATACACCGTGTCCCAAAAGTTTAGACAATCAATAAAATTTGCTTTAACGTAAAAAGTAATAAGGTACAATTAAAATTCGTGAGATAGGTAATAAATAAAAACAGTTTTGCTGATATGTACATACAAATTATGATCAAAGATTTGAAATTATAAAACGTACACAAATTATATAAAAATGTGCTGTCCCAAAAGAATAGACACAATACAGCATTACATGTTTTCTTTTATATTTTTGTTCACAGAATAAAATATTTTTATTGTCGTCTGCTTCTATAAATGCAGAATAATTTTTCCCTTTAATTGAAATATCATCTGCTATATTTTTAGCATAATAATTTAATGAGTTCAATGTATTGTTTTGTTTGTGATTCGAAAAAGACGTTTTCTGCGTATTCTGATAAAAATGTCACATTCTAAAGAAATTTCTAAAGATGAAATAAGATTATTAAGATTTTGCAGTTAAAAGCGCAAGGTCAAAATCCTGTAGAAATATCGAGAAGAATAAAGGGATCCTTGAGCAGTATTTATAGAGTTTTGAGATCAGGTGAAACATGGAATACTCGAAAGCGAGTTGGAAGACCAAGGAAAACAACGTTACGTGACAATAGAATGTTATTAAAAAAGGCTTCAGTTGATAATTTATCTGTGCGTGCAGTTGCTTCAACTTCCAGAATTTCAAAAAGTACTGTACACAGAAGAATTGAAGCTGCAAAACACATTGTTAACAGGGGAATGAAAGCAAAACCTTGCTTAAAGCAGACACATAAAGATGCACGTCTAAAGTGGGCTGGAAAGCATATGCCATACGGTGAAAAGTGACTTTCTGTCATCTCCAGTGACGAAAAGAAATGGAATTTGGACAGCCCTGAAGGGTATAAATTTTACTGGTATGACCTATGAAAAAAAACGAAGAACTGTTTTAACAAGCAACAAGGCGGAGGATCCGTAATAACCTGGGGAGGGTTTTGTTTCAACGGGCAAACATTTCTAGAATTTACGGACAGAAAAATGAAATCAGAGGATTATAAGGATATTTTACGTACCAATTTACTGCCAATTATGAATTTACTAGCAGGACCGGACTGTGTTTTCTAACAAGGTGGGACATCCATTTATACCTCCAGATCAGCGAAAACGTGGTTTATGCAAATTAATATCACACAATTATACTGGCCAGCACTTAGTCCGGATTTGAATCCCATGGAGAACATATGGGAGATCTTATCTCGTAAAATATATGAAAATGGAAAGCAATATACATGTGCAAATGACATAAAAACTGCAATTGACAGAGCTTGGTATGAAATATCTCCTTCTGTAATGCAATGCGTAATTAATTCTATGGAACAATGTGTATTTGATGTTATAAAGTGTCGTGGCAATACAACTCAATATTAAAAGTAAGTTTTTAGTTACTTTTATAAATGTAAAACCAAAAACACATACAGGTGTCTATACTTTTGGGACAGCACATTTTTATATAATTTAATGTACATTTTATAATTTCAAACCTTCGATCATAATTTATATGTGTATATCAGCAAAACTGTTTTTATTTATTACCTATCGCATTAATTTTAATTGTACTTTATTACTTTTTATGTTAATGCAAATTTTATTGATTGTCTAAACTTTTAGGACACGGTGTAGATTTCCGAACTAGGCGCATAAGACATGCCAATAAACTGAATAGACGAAATGATCGAGAATTTCTAGTTTACACATGGTGAAACAATATCAGATTGTGAAACAATATTCTGAATATTCAGAATATTTTGAATCTTTTGTATTGTGAGAAATTCTCGCTTGATTTTCTAGAATTGGGTAATAAACCAAGATAATAGTTACTGAAACTCTCCTCTTGTAGTCTCATTTATTCGCAGAAATTTTTAAATAACTTTGCCCTTGATAATATTGGCAAACTCTCTAAAATTCTAATAGAGGCTTCTAGAACTCTCTTTCCAAGGGGACTAGAATTTATAAAGATGACATGAAACTATTTTTTTCTAGAGCCACAATTTAGATTCTAGATGTCAGTTACAGAATTTTTTCTCGGTGTACTTGTGTATAATTTGTCCTCCATTCTTCCAATTTTCCGCTTTAATTATTTTAAAATAACATTATATGTGATATCGGTTTTATTTTTATCGGGTTCATCGGGTTGCTATTTTGATATGGGTTTTATTTTTATCGCAACACGCGATATTCTAGCAGTATATTGCTAAAAGCCATGATCATTTTCCTGATAAATCACAAAATCTTTAATTGCTGCAAGTACTTTAAATGAATGGCTCTTTTTCATTGCCGATTTTCAAAATATACAATAATATCACCGCTAGTCATCGTAAACCGTGCTTTTTTTTTCCCCTTTAGAGAAAACTAAATAATAAACTATAACGCCTTTTTGGACCAAAGTTTAAATTTTATAAAATTCCTAAAAAAAACTAGTATGTTGTGGCCACCACAAGACTTTCTTCTATATTTCCCTATACAAATTCACTCAGTAACCAAAAAAAAAAATACGTTTTTCAGTTTTTTTTTCGTTAAAAGTAAAAAAAAAAAAATCGATAACTTTGTTTTAAATTATCACATATTTATAGTTCAACCATTCGTTTTCAAGGTATTGACGAGACCTTTCGAAACATGCCCATCTTGAAAATTTACCTCCCCCTGGGGGGCACTTCTCCCCAGGGGGGGGGGAAGTGATGGGCCCACCTGCACAATTTTTTTTTCCTAATTAACTACTACTATTATCAATAATTCATATTAATTTTACAATCACAGGTTAAGAATAATTCTCATTATGTACATTTATACGAAATTTTGTCCTATAATCCCATGTTAAAAATTTAGAAAAAATACGATCACAGCGCCACCTGTTGAGCGATTGATCCCCAAATCTAATCAGCACCAGTTTATGTCAGGAGCGAACTAAATACCAAGTTTGGTTAAATTTCGTAAAAAAAAAAAAAAAAAAAAAAAAAAAAAAAGTTTTTTTTTTTTTTTTTTTTTTTTTTTTTTTTTTTTATTAAAAGTAAAAAAAAATCGATAACTTTGTTTTAAATTATCACAGATTTATAGTTCAATCATTCGTTTTAAAGGTATGGACGAGACCTTTCGAAAGATACTCATCTTGAAAAGTTACTCCCCTCGAGGTGGGGTGGCGAGGCTCCTACACATACAAAAAATTTTTCCCAGTTGACTATCTCTCATAAATAATTCTTGTAAATTTCATAATGATTACTAAAAAATAATTCTCTTTATGAACATTTATACAAAATTTTGTCCTATATCACCATGTTAAAAATTTAGAAAAAGCGGGATGGCAACGCAACCAGTAAAACAATTTTTACCAAAAGTTGATAGGCACTAATTTATGCCAAGGTGCAACTACATACCAATTTGTATCAAATTATGTGCAGTAGCTCCTGAGATACAGTTGCCACAAAATTTTGTCACACACACACACGCAGACCGACAGACATTTTCTAAAAATGGTCAAATCGTGTTCTACAGCTCTCAAAACGTGTAAATCCATCAAAAACCCGAGGTCGAAAATTTTTACGAATCCAATACTTTCTTCAATTGAATATAGAAGAAAGTAAAAAAAAAGTTAATAAAATACACATGCAACAATTCATTATTTATTTTATCATTAAAACCAGGAAAACTGAAATATCCCCAAACATTTTCCATATATATATATATATAAGCATACTAGCAGGCTACGCCCGCTTCGCTGGTCCCTATTTTTAAATGAATCAATAGAATTAATGAATTCTCAAAATTGTATTAATTTTTATCATGTAATATATATATATATATATATATATAAGAGAGAGAGAGAGAAAGAAAACAAATTCTGATCAGGAAAAATATCGCACCGGATTCACACTGCCTTCGGCAGCTCCTGCAATTGTGCGCTGCGCGTGTGCATTTATGTTCGACACTCTTACTTACCATCACTATATTATCATTATTTTATCGAAAGGGTAAAAATATAAAATACAATAAAAATTGTCTCACATCGCTGGAATAATCGGTCCGGACCCCCTACTGCCGGCGGCAGCATATACCTGCGCGCACGGCGCACGTGTTCCTTCGCCCACCGTTCCTGCCCATATTAATAATTCTATACTTTCGAAAATATCCACAATCGATTTATTGGACCTTAAAACTTAATAATACTAATTTTTAACGCTCTAGCGCTTATTTCAATTATTTTTGCCCTTCGCCCCCCCCCCACCTTTCCTTTTATCCTGATGATTTTGCAAATTCAAAAATATCCGCAATCGATTGGTATGTATCAATAACCTCTATGCATCAGTTTTGAACGATGAAACTCTATTTTTATTTTTATTTTATTTTTTGCCCCTCTTTACCCCCTTCCTGCCCCTCCTAATAATTTTACAAATTCGAAAATATCCGCAAACGATTTGTAGCTATCGAAAGCCACTATGTATCAATTTTGAACGATGTAACTCTATTTTTTTTTTGCCCCTCCGCCCCTCCCCCCCCCCCACCCTTCCTGCTCTCCTAATAACTTTACCCTTTCGAAAATATCCCCATTTGACTTGCAGGCGACTAAAACCTATCTGTACCAATTTTGAACGGTCTAACTGCACTTCTATTTGTTTTTACCCCCCCCCCCCCCACTTACCGCGCCACCTGGGGGCTCAATTTCTAAAATTTGAGAAATTGGTTTTTAATTATTTGTATTAGCTATATTTTAGAGCAAAAATTTTGCGTATATCTGTTGTTTTTTTGTTTTTGTTTTTGTTTTGTTTGTTTGTTTGTTTGAGATATATAGGATTATGTTAAATCACGTAAAAATTGTGTATGTAGGAGCTTCGCATCCCCCACTAGGGTGGAAGTCTCCCCTCGAGGGGAGTAAAATTTCATGATGGGTATCTTTCAAAAGAGCTTGCCAATACCTTTAAAACGAATGGTTGAACCATCGATCTGCAATTTAAAATAAAGTTATCGATTTTTTTCTTTTTTAACCAAAAAAAAAATTTTTTTTAATGTAATATTAAGAATAAGTTCAACTTTTTTTAGATATTTAGTGTTGTACTACTTCTCTAATATGGTATCCGTGTGCATTATCATGAAAGATAACTTTTTTTAAATAATAATTTTAATAAATTATTTTTACTGAGTAAATTTGTATAGGAAAATATAGAAGAAAGTCGTGTGGTGGCCACAACACACTAGTTATTTCTTGTTAATGGATGGGTTTTACTAATAATATTTTACTATTTCCAGGAAAGCTGTTCGGGAATTGAAATAAATTCCTCATTGAGATATGGTAAATAATGTATGTTTTAAGCTAAATATTTTTTGTACATTAATGAAACGGTGTTTGAGGGGCGCGGTAGACTTCCTCACACAGAACTAATAATCACATAAAACTCTTCCTAAGCCTAATTTTAATTGTTTAACATAGGTTTACGTAACAGTACTCGTTATCTTACCTTTTAATCTGCAACCTGTATTTATATTATTAAATTTCAGGGTAAGAGAAGGTAGTGTGAGCGACACACCAGATTATTTTGTTCGTAATGTGAAAGATTTTGTGGAATCACGTTTTGCCCCATCCCTCCCCTTGGGGGGGGGGGGGTGAATTTTGTAAAATCGTTTCTTAATGGATGCCTACGTCATAGAAGGAACATTGTCACAAAATTTCATGCTTCTATGTCCAGGGGTTTGGGTTGGGCGATGATGAATCCCCCCCCCTTACGCATTCAGGACAAGGGATTTTATATATATATAGACTAGCCGCCTTCGGCGACCAGCCGATTCGCGATCCCTGAAAAATCCGACTTTACGAAACTCCCGCTCGTTGGCGCCAGAGGCGCCTTTTTCTCGTTTCAGGTCTAATAACAGCTTATCGATATATCGTGAAAATAGCTTATTGAAAGCGCAGTAAATTCCCGTGCGCTTCGGCGTCCTCTTCCATTTTCAATATCTGAAACAGCCTGTTCGCTCACTATGTTATGATCTTTCAAATTTCTGACTTTAGCTCGGTGGCGCCTGCGGCGCCGTATAACATTTTTTTTAAAGATTTGTGTCTGACTTATCTGTGGTTTTCTCCAAAACTTGCTTAATTTCGGGCTATATACCGTTAAAAATTATTAGTACGAAATGTGAGCGAAAATCTGAATTTGAAACTCTGTAAAATATAAAAGAATAAAAATTTTCTGTTTTTTCCGTAGTTTTCTCCGAAAGTTTCGTACAGAATTTGAACGACTTATATCATTTTAATAGCCTGCAATAAAAATACTTTAAAATATCTTTTGAATGGTGTATTATGTATTACAATAATGAATATCTATGATATATTTTAGACTCAAAATGGCTAGTCTATAAGGGGCGATTAACGATTTCTATTGGAATCCATCTAAAATTTAAGAATTCCAAAACTGCTTTTTTACAACCGAATTCATAAATTAAAAAAAAAAAAAAAAAAAAAAAAAAAAAAAGGAAAAATAAATCAATATTATTCTGTTAAAAGTAACTCATTAACAGATGAAATTGGTGAATGGTGTAATTAACAGATGAAACAAAAATGAATTTAAATAAATATAATATGTCTATTTATTTTATTTTTAAAGCTATACTTTAGATTTTTTAACTGCATACAGGTGAGCCATAATGACGGGCAATTTCGAAGTTCTGCTTTTGATCGATTTTAAATTGAATAATTCAAAAACTGTTTTTTTTATTTCCAGTATGCTTTGTCACGTGGCCGAAAAACGAAAAGCAACTTTTTCCCGACCTCTAGCACCTGGCACTGGAGAATCTTATTCTCTCTTCTCTGTCAAGGTCAGTTGCAAGAGTTCAGAAACGTCGATTCAGAATTTCATTGAAAACTGCCGCGATACTAAAAATTAAAAAAATTATAACTCATTCAGTTTTTGAAATTTTCTCTCAATCTTTTGGGTATTGAATTGTTGAAGCGAGATCTATATACAAAAAAAAAAAAAGAAAAAAAAAGAAAAAAAAAAGAAATGATTTATCTCTAAACGCTTTTGAGTTATAAAATGTTTTGTGAAAAAATCGATGTTTCGTAAAATCTAAAAATATGGATCGCTAATCCGTATTTTGTAAAAATGTTTATATGGTTCGAAAGAGGATTAAATGTCCTTTCCAAATATACCAGTTGTTAAGAAATGGAACAGTTATTCGGTCGTACAGGGCGTTTCAAAAAAGACAATCGAGAAAAAGAGAAATTTTCGACCCTTTTTAGAACTTTTTTTAAAAATATAAAAAACCCGAATTAAAAAAAAAAAAAAAAATTGTACCGTAAGAATCGGTAATAAATGTTTCTCGTGGTATAGGTGTATTTTTGATATTTCCAACAGATCGGCAGCGATCGCTTTAGAAAAACCCGCGAAATTTTTCTCTCTCTGCTTTCTCTTTTGAGGAACACGCTGAAGGGCGATAATTACGATCCGCTCGCTTTTTAATTAAGCATTGGTCGACGTTTTAAGTAATATCTCCGGAACTAATGAAAATTTTTAAATAATTTTTTCCCTAAGCACTCGGGCAGGCTTCTGAGCACCCGTATGTCAAATTTTGTAGTTCTGCGTTCAGTAGGGGCTGAGCGTATAGATGCTCAGACAGACAGACAGACAGACAGACATCTTCTTTTATTATTATAGATTATTTCTTTATATTTCGGGCATTCTACCCTATTTCGAGTAACCATTTTAAATATTTTTAACATTTAGAGAAACCTATTTTTACCGATAACGGATGAAAATTAATGAGAAAACAAAGCAAGTAAGCGGCAAGGAACAGTCGAAGAGCTCCTTCTTGTAGGCACCGGTGTTTGAAATATTGCAGTTCGGCTTTGATCAGAGTACACACTGCTGAAGCTAGTATTATCGATAGCTCCCTGTTGAAGTTCGTAGCCTATAAATATCGATACTTTAAAATATACCAATGTCAACGAATGAATGGCAGGAAGAGCTAAAATGCCAGACAAATATCGTTTTCACCTGCAAGACATGCAGCTGCAATAAATATTATTTATTGGTCTGTGGATATACGAATATGAATCATTTGATGGATACCATTCAACGTCGGACTTATTAAGGCAGTTAGAATTTTAGATTTGAGGTTTCGAAGGAATCAAGGAAGAGGAAGTATGTGTATTGTGAGAGAGATCCTTTTTGGGTTGGGATCATATTTTTTTAGTCAGTGAGTAGTGGAAAGGGAGTAGTAATGAATAGGCGGAAAAGAAAGAATGGGTATTAATATAAGATATTCGGCGCTCTTTTTGTTCGGAGTTCGTACAGTGGTTTATTGACGCGTGCTAGCGGAGAAGCAGGATTTGAAGGAGATATTTTAGGATTGGCGTTCAACGTTATTTATCGGCATATCTATCGAT
This sequence comes from Salticus scenicus, assembly GCA_963930645.1. Taxonomy (NCBI): domain Eukaryota; kingdom Metazoa; phylum Arthropoda; class Arachnida; order Araneae; family Salticidae; genus Salticus; species Salticus scenicus. The sequence continues at coordinate 696,640 of CAWVNO010001827.1, forward strand.
GGCGCAGTGCTCACTAGGTAATATCGTTACAGGGATATATCGGCAGAACAAGATCTTAAGTATTGTTTTCACGATATTAAGAAAATATCGATACATGGGGATATATTAATAAATAATCCAGACCTACATATAATTATACGAAGTATCCTACATTTCTATCCATACTCAATTACCATGTTTAACTGTTGCTTCCAGCTGACCTGCCAACAAGATAAATTTTTGCTTTAAAATTCCTCGCTCGCATGGAAGTGGACAATGAATGACCATGGAGCATCTTGTAAACGTAAAAAGCCCGTTTATATCTCTTAGGTCATGTCAAACCTAAAACTGCAGAATATGAGTTACAGAAAATCCGTTGACACATGCGCAAACACATCTTTATTCTGCAATGCTAACTTTAGTCTATGGACTGATGACATCATTTATCGTGAGGCCATTTCTTTTGAGGAAATGTATCGCAAGAATCTTGTTACCTATATCAACAATGATAATCGAAATGAGAGTCGTTCGCGCAACCACGTCATTCCAACACGTGCATGTATAGGTAGCATCCTTTATATACAAAAAAAGCTTACTTCTGCACATTGAAAAGGTAGTAAAGCAGCTGAATACTCAAAAGGCATTTAGCAAATGAAAGAATTATCATCAATTATTTCTAACAGCGTGGCCGTCAAAAACCACCAGATCCTCGTATCTTCTGATTGTGGAGTTATCTGAAAAACGTTTCATTCAGTGGTCTGGTCAACTTAGCTGAATTAAAAGCATATGCTGCTCAACACATTCACAATATGACCTCTGATACACTCCAATCTGTTATAGAACATGTTTTTTCCACGTTTCAGCTTGTGGCTGAAAATTATGGACAGCATATTACACATATCTTTATTGTCTTGCTATGATTAACGACTGATTTCATTTTTTCTTTCTTTTAAATGGCAGTTTTTGGTCTTAAGACAGTAAAAAACCGATTTCATGATTGCTTTAAATGCATTTGTTAACCTTGTAATAATTAAAAGCGGATTTTACCTATCCGATGTGGTGTATGGGATTTAAACTAACAGTGTCAAAAGGGTTGAATGTTTTGGAAGTCATCTTTTAGTTAAAAAAAAAAAAAAAAAAAAAAAAAGATATTCATGGACATTAAATAGTACAGAGCTTAAGTGATTGTGTATTCCTTCGGTTTGTTACTTTTCGGCGCGGCCGTTTTGGCGCGGTCGTTTCGGCGCGGCCGTTTTGGCGCGGCCGTTTTGGCGCGGCCGTTTTGGCGCGGTCGTTTCGGCGCGGCCGTTTCGAAGCGGCCGTTTCGGCGCCGGCCGTTTTGGCGCCGGCCGTTTCGGCGCCGGCCGTTTCGGCGCCAGATGTTTACATTCCGAACTTTTTGAGTGTAAGAATTTTTTTACCCGTAAAAATAATAAATATTCGGGAATATTCAAGATTTTTATAACTGTTTATTATCATATGGATTAAAATAAACCCGCGAGTTAATCATTATTGACTTTGTTTAAGTGAAGGCAGTTTAAGAATTGGCTAAGAATGCATACATTTTCTTTATCTTGTTTCTTGCTAAAGTTAACTTTTATTTTATCTCAGCAAGCTTTATTATATAGGAAATTTTAATACGCAAACTGCAAATAATAAAAAAAACAGAAATCTTTAATAATTAAATTTTGTGTAACAAAAAAAAAAAAAAAAAAAAAAAGAAGAAGAAGAAGAATAGGAGTGATAACTTTAAGATAATGAAAACTTTATAGAAAGTTATTTTTTACTTTTATCATTTTTTTTTTTTTATATAACTGGTGGAGATTTAAAAGTACAGGATATTTTCATCTGGCACATCTAAACGTAAATTGCTCATTTTTCTTTTTGTACAGTTCATTTTTACTGATTTAGTGATTAATGAATCTAAGTCTACATTTTAACTGTGGGGAGTTGCTAAGTTACAATAAATAAAGTAAATAGTAAGCTGGGGGGGAAATAATGGTATTAAAAATTAACAAGTTGTATGGAACTATTCTACTATGTGTAATAAGTTTCAGAAATTTAGAGCAATGCGAGCTTTAAGTAAGTTATTAAAAAAAAAATTAAAGCAGGTGTGTATTTACCGTGTAATGGTTTTTGCCGGTTTTTACTATCTTGGCCAAAACATTTTTTCCCATGGTTTTTACCACCTTCAGAGAAAATAAAATTCCAATTTATTTATTTATTTATTTATTTTTGTTTTTTAATTTACTCCAAAAACCTTCGGGACATATTTTAAAATTTTTACTTCTCATTTTCCCAATATTATTTACTATGAAATTTCCATTCTTTCATCAATTTCTAACAACAATATTTTGAAAATAAAAATAAATAAATAAATAAAGCAATGTTGACAACATGAAAATTACATGATCAGTTTAACTCTTTATCAGTTACAAACATTTTTTACTGTCACTCAATAGTTGAAATAAAAGGCTAATGTGACTATCTTAAAGAAAAAGAAAAAAAAGGAAAATAAGACTACTGAATAACCATAGAGTTAAAATAAATACATATATATATTTAATTTATTATTATATTACTTAGTTTATATTATTTAATTATCATTATTTTATTAAATTTAATTATTTTTTAATTCCTACCTCCACCTACTGTTGTTTTTATCAGTTATTAAACTGATAAAATACTACACAGCTAAAGGATTAATGAACTAAGGATTTTAAAATACTTGCAATAGATATTGTTTCATACTAAGAAATAAAACCCAAAAATATAGCTTCAATAAAAAGTATTTAGTTATTTATTATTTATTAATAACATAAATTAAGAAAACCTCGACAGCTTTTTCAAAAGAAAATATAGGTCCTTTCTTCTTCAGGAATCGTATTTAAGCAACCTTACTAAAAACAAGGTCAACTTTTCTTTCGTTGATAAAATTAGATAAATATTTTTCTCATCAAGAAATAAATTAACTGTTAAATTGAGATTTTTTTTTTTTTTTTTACAACAAGCATGCAACTTCTATAACTGATATGTTATTAAATAAATTAACTAATTAATACTTCTTGTTACTAATATCAATTTTTATATCCCCCTAACTATTGTGTACCTTTTTCTTTATGTTGCTATTAAAATTTGAGGCAATATATATATATATATATATATATATATATATATATATATATATATATAAAGTCAGAAATTACATTGTTTATTTTATTACCCAAAGAACCGCACGACAATAGGTTTAATAAGTTTTAACTACAAAAATCGAGTTCTTTTCTCAGATTATCACTGACTTCTTTAAATTACGAAAAATCCTATTCATCATTAATGTCATTAATAATAAATTAAAAATATTTTTTGGGTTCAAGCATTAAAAAAAAAAAAAAAAAAAAAAAAAAAAAAAAAAAAATCAGAAATTACATTGTTTATTTTATTCCCCAAAGAACCTCCATCACCAAATAGGTTAGAATCTTTAGAATTGCTGCGGATGTGTTGCCATCTGATGACTAAGTTTAATAAGTTTTAATTGCAAAAAACAAGTTTCTAATCTTATCATTGGCTGCTTTAAATTAAGCAAAATTCTATTCATCATTAATATATTTAGTAAATAATTTAAAATAGTTTTTTGTTCACGCATAAAAAATAAATAAATAAGAAATCATATCTATCATTAAATAAATTTTAACCGAAAAGGCTGAGACAAAAGCCGCGGCCATTTCGTGAAGGACAGGCTGCGCGAAAACGGCCTCTCCGAAATGGATCTCGCGCCAAAACGGCCGCGCCAAAACAGCCGCGCCGAAATGGGTTTCGCGCCGGAACGGCTGCGCCAAAACGGCGACGCCGAAACGGCCGCGCCGAAACGTCCCATTCCGGTATTCCTTCGAAAAACAGCAGCAGATTGACTAAATGAATCCCAGATGTTTGCAGAAGTTCGATTAAGGATGTTGACACATACTGACCCGAATATTTTACCTACATATATGTGGTCATAAACAACTCCTTCTCTTCTACTGCTACCACTGAAATTAATGCATCTACAGTGAGAAAAAAAAAATGCCGCCTTTTTCTAGAATGAATAAGTGGCCATTTTCTAAATCCTTTAACTAGAAATATAGATTTCCTAGCTATGCGCATAAGGCACGCCAATAAACTTAATAGACGAAATGATTGAGAATTTCTAGTTTACACATTTCTAGATTGTGAAACAATATTCTGAATCTTTTGTAGTGCGAAAAATGCTCTCTTGATTTTCTAGAATTGGGTCATAAACCAAGATTATAGTTGCTGAAACCCGCCTCTTGTAGTCTCATTTATTTGCAGAGCTTTTTAAATAACTTTGCCCTCGATAATATAGTCAAACGCTCTGAAATTCTAATTGGGCTTCTAGAACTCGCTTTCCAAGAGGACTAGAATTTATAAGGATGACATGAAACTAGTTTTTCTGGAGCCACAATTTAGATTCTAGTTGTCAGTTACAGAATTTTTTATCAGTGTAAGCAAGAGGATGAACACCGGAAGGCACATTTGCATAAGAAATACCATGAAATAGTTTAAAGTCTAACACTGAAATAAACAACGAAATACACGCCAATACAATTACACGGCGAATTAGCATACGGTGATGTATCGAATTGTTAGGCAGTATGTCTTAACAAGTTAAATAGTTAAAATAAAGACTAAATTTGTATTCATCAGATTTTTCTTGCACTCCATATAACATTACGAAATATCAGAGATGGGTATGCAACAACTATATTACATTCAACGGCCTTAAAATAAATAGGAAAAGTTTTCCTATTTTATCATTAGAATTCATGTTGCAAACAAAATGCATTAGAAAATCAGTCAAATTTTCAAACTGACTGTCAAACCACATTTTTTTTTTCTTTTTCTTTTTTTTAAAGAAAACAAGTTAAAATTCTTTAAAAACAAAAAATAAATAAATAAATAAATAAATTGTTTTGAAAAAATGGTTTGACTCATAATTTATACATATACATTAAACATCTGTCTACCTGATTGTTTCTTTACAATAACATATAATATCTTTATAAAGATAATGTCGAATGAAAGATATATAACATATATTCTATTCATTCTACATCACAGCATAGAATGAAAGTTATTAATATTCCTATAAACAAGTGCTCCTATACGCAAATATATTTTACTAAATGCAATATGATGCCTGAAATAAAATTTCCTACCGCAATATGCTTTATATTCGATTTCAATACATAATGAATGAAGCCACTAATTAGTTTTCCATATTCTGTGTCCGAGGAGAATTATTCGGTAGCAATGATTGGACGTGGAATTAAGGTTTGAATTACAATGAAGTTATTTAAGGAAAATATTCATGACTGATATTTTTGAAAAGTCAAAAAGTTTTCATTCGGGGTATCATGTATATGTTACTTAATACTTCATATAAAATTGAACCACTTCCTTGGTAAAGAATTCGCACTTTATAAATATGGATGTTTTGAATTACGCATTAAACATGAAAAAAAAAATCTTCATTTTTATTTACTGGAAATAAAAAATTCTTTAAGTTTTAATAATATAATGATAAAAAGTATTAGACTTTTTAATAAATTCTTATTCTTAGAAATATATCTTTGTATGTTATAATATATCATTGTATAAATTATAATTTTTATTGAGTCATTGAATGCGCTTAAGTTGCAACTTAAACAAGGTGTTCAATTTTAAATTGAATTTCTTGAGCAAAAAATTTCTTTTAAATTTTTTTTAGTACTATTATGCAAAATTAAATATTTTAAAAATATCAATATGTTAAACAATTTAATAATATGGAACCTTTTAATGCATATTTAATATAATGGAACCTTTTAATGCATATGGAGAGCAATGGTATCGATAAAAGTCTGATCGCTTTCGAATACAAGCGTCAGCTATGGCGGGATTACGGAACAAATAAAAATTTATCTTCTATATTTTTCTATTAAGACCTTGAATACGTTCTCGCTTTTTCCTCACTGATGGTGTTACCAGGACTATGTGCAAGTAATTTCATGGTGACGCACCTACAAGGAGGTACTGTTAGTATGCTTGAACTTCAGTGTATGTTAATTTGCCACAGTGTAAGAAATTTTTTTTTCTTTGTTCAATATTTTTCTACTACGATCTTGAAAACGTTATCACTGTTTCCAAATAGATAGCATTAGCAGGACTACGTGCATGTAATTTCAGATGGGGACGCAACTACAAGAAAGTATTGTTAGTATGCTTGAATTTCAGTGTGTGTTAGTTTGCCACAGTGTAAGCAATTTTTTTTTTTTTTCTTAGTTCTATATTTTTCTATTACGACCTTGAATAAGTTCTCGCTGTTTCCTAATAGATGGTATTACCAGGACTACATGCATGTAATTTCAAATGGTGACGCATCTACAAGAAGCTGTTAGTATGCTTGAATTTCAGTGTATGTTAGTTTGCCACAGTGTAAGCAAATTTTTTTTTTCCTCAGTTCTAAAAATGTCGGGTTTTGCTCCATTTAAAAAATATATGTGGGGAATTTTATTGCACTATTTTATTCAAAAGAAATCTGCAGCTGAAGCGCACAGAATTCTTGTTAAGAGTTATAATGAGCATGCTCTTTAGAAAACAACATTCAGAGACTGGTTTCGACGATTCAAAAATAATGATTTTGTTCTTGGAGACAAATAACGCTCTGGCGCACCGAAAAAGTTTGAAGACGAAAAAATGGAAGAATTACTTAATGAACTAGGGGGCTCTGCCCCTGCTCGCTCCGCTCACCAACTCACGAGGGAGGCTTCGCCTCCCCCACCGACTCACTTTACTTGCTAACACATGCAGAGCTCTGCCCGCCTATTCGCTGCTTTCTTTCACTGAAAAGGATTATTAATAGTGCATATTACAACACAAAAGCAGAAAAATATTTTGAAAATCCTCATATTCAATGTCAAATTGAAATATTTATTTTTTTTTTTTTTTTAATAGAAAGAAATTCACAATATCTAGACCATTTTGCATTACAGCTTTAGTATATGACCCTTTTTATTTCTCTTTTGCAACCTTGGATCTGGACCTTAGTACCCCAGTCGGTAGAGCGCTGAGCTCGTAATTGAAAGATTGCGGGTTCGGTTCTCGAGCCGGCCAAAGACCGTCGTGTACACTAATGGTGGCTGGTGCACGTAAAATATGTCGTGGCCGCAATATCCTCCATGTTCCCATTAGCCATTCCCTTCGTGTAGGACGAAAACTGCGGTGGCATGTCTCCGGAACATCCGTAGGGTTGCGTCCCAAACCGTCGCCAATTATCCATAGCGCAGTAATGGTGTGACGTCAAACACAATCTAAATAATTATCTACCTACCTACAACTAGGGATCATATTTTAATTTTCCCGTGCAAGAAAATTAATTTTTTAAAAGTAGAGAAAAAAGTTTATATTTATTTTCTTTCTTTTTACATCTATGGTTTCGGATCGCGGTACCCTAGTCGGTAAAGCGCCAAACACGAAATTGGAAGATTGCCGATTCGATACTTGAGCCGGCGAAAGACCGTCGTGTTCACTAATGGTGGCTGATGCGCATAAAATCTGTCGTGGCCGCAAAGTCCTCCCTGTTCCCATCCACACGTGAAGGATCAAAATTTTGATGGCATGTCTCCGGAACGTAGGGGTACGTCCCAGACCATCGCCAATTACCCATAGCGCAGTACTGGTGCGACGTTAAATCCAACCTTCCTGCCTACCTACCTACCTACATACAACTATGGAACATATTTTAATTTTTCTGTGTAAAATGACTTCATGACAGAATAACACATCACTGGGGGAAAGTTTTTTCAAAATGGCAAATAGAGTACCTTCATAAACGTGTCGTTTTGAGTTGATAAAATTTAAATGATAGGAATTTCTAAGCCGCTAAAATGTCTTCCTTGGAGTATTCGGAACGCACTGATACCTCTCATGACACGAAGGACTCTGCCCCCCGCTATAAGATGCTGTCGCAGACAAAAAATTTGACGCCAGTGACAGTAACTTTTTTTTAATATATAGAGAAACCTATGTCAGACGCTAGCTGAACTTGCAAGATCCTTACGAGTAGAAAACACAACAGTTTCGAAACATCTGAAAGCATTAGAAATGATGCAGAAGCAAAGACATTGGGTGACGTACAAATAATAATAATAACTAGCTGGCTTCGCCCGCTAGCGGGTCAGTATTTTCAAATGAATCACTAAAAATAATGAATCACTAACAGAAAATTTTAGTGTTAAGAAAAGAAAAAAAAAAAAAAAAAATCATTTCTGATTGGGTAAAAAGTCGGGCCGCGTCCCCACGCGCTGCGCGCGCGTATTCCTTCCCTAACCCTAATTGCCCCCTAAAAAAAATCATTTCTGATTGGGTAAAAACTCGCACCGGATCCCCACTGCCTTCGGCAGCGCAGTCCCGTGCGCGCTGCGCGCGCGTATTCCTTCCCTGAGCCTTCATGCCCCCTAAAAAAAATCATTTCTGATCGGGAAAAAACTCGCACCGGGTTCCCACTGCCTGCGGCAGCGCAGTCGCGTGCGCGCACAAGTTAAGGGATACGCGCGCGGTACACGCCTATTTCTTCTCCACCCTTTCAGGCCCTCTTAATTAACCTACGTATACCAATTTTGAATGATCTAACTCATTTGGCTGAGATGCAAAAAAAACGTAATCAGGACACCTCAAAACGTGTGAATCTGGTGAAAACTTTCGATAATTTAAAAGAACTTTAAAATATCTTTCGAATGATGTATTAAAAATAATTGAATCATAATTAGAAATTGAAATATTGAAATTTGAAAATATTACAGCGCCATCTGGCAGTACAAATATCTGTATTCCACTGTTTGATTCCAATTCAAAAACGCTTTCTAATGATGTATTACTTATGAAATTATTTTAATTAGTAGCTGAGATACAAAGAAAACGAATTCAGGACACCTCAAAACGTGTAAATCTGGTGAAAACTTTCGATAATTTAAAAGAACTTTAAAATATCTTTCGAATGATGCATTAAAAAAAATTTAATCATAATTAGAAATTGAAATATTGAAATTAGAAAATATTACAGCGCCATAAAAGAAAATTGATTCAGGACACCTCAAAACGTGTAAATCTCGTGAAAACTTTCGATAATTTAAAAGAACTTTAAAATATCTTTCGAGTGATGCATTAAAAATAATTTAATTATAATTAGAAATTGAAATATTGAAATTTGAAAAAATTACAGCGCCATCTGGTGGTAGAAATTTCTGTATTCCACTGTTTGATTCCAAATCAAAAAAGCTTTCTAATGATGTATTACTTATGAAATTATTATAATTAGTATCTGAGATACAAAAGAAAACTCATTCGGGACACCTCAAAACGTGTAAATCTCGTGAAAACTTTCGATAATATAAAAGAACTTTAAAATATCTTTCGAATTAAGTATTAAAAATAATTTAATCATAATTAGAAATTGTAATATTGAAATTTGAAAATATTACAACGCCATAAAAGAAAACTGATTCAGGAGACCTCAAAACGTGTAATTCTGGTGAAAACTTTCGATAATTTAAAAGAACTTTAAAATATCTTTCGAATGATGTATTAAAAATAATTTAATCATATTAGAGATTGAAATATTGAAATTTGAAAATATTACAGCGCCATAAAAAACACTGATTCAGGAGACCTCAAAACGTGTAAATCTGTTGAAAACTTTGAATTATGTAAAACAACTTTAAAATATCTTTCGTATGATGTATAAAAAATAAATTAATCGTAATTAGAAATTGAAATACGCGTATTAGAATATTGCAAAAATGTCCGGCGTGTAAAGATAAAATTTAATTTGCAATTAAAATGTAAATCTTTTGTTTATTGACCAAAATCGATGAAATTTGAAATGCAAGTTTGTTTTGTGGTGTAAATATTATATACTAAATAAAATGTGTAAAATTTGAAAAATTGAAGAAAATAGAAAATTGCAATTTTTAATCGCAGTACGAAACACGTGACTTCTTTAAATACCAGATGTGTTTCCGTTGAAGACTGCTGTAGACGAAAAGTCTGCAAAGCTAAGATTCTTGTGATTTGTTGCCAATATTTTTTTATAGTTTAGTTAATTTTAAAAAATGTAATTGTCCGATCGATAAGCCGTTTAAACCATCGGTTTAAGAAAAAAAAGCCCTTTCCAATGGTATCTTATTTGTAACGATACGACTGATATTTCCAATTTATTTTCCACCTTTTCCGTAAAAATGTCGCTTTTTAAGCATTTAATCATGAATTCTGGGTCATTTTTCGTTAGACAATGGTCGACATTTTAATTAATATCTCCGCTAATTAGGGTCGCATCGTTTCGCAAATTACATATCGTACATTTGCGATAAATTCTCTGTCCGACGGTACCTGTTCGAAGTCCGTGCGACCGTTAGCGGCGGAGCCTTTTCCGTTTCAAGCCGTTTCTCACAGACACACACACACACACAGACAGACAAAAACACACACGCGTACAGATTTTAATAATATAAGGAGATTTAATAATATAAGGAGATAACAGCGAGAACTTATTCAAAATCCTAACATAAGACATAAGATAATTCTTCTTTTAAACTAATTAAACTTTATTTTATAAATGAATTTTGCATTTTATAGTTACAAATATAGGGTTCTTCACTAAGGTGAGGAAAAGAAAATGAGGTAAAAGGTTAAAATGCATCACTTAGAGCAAAGTTGTCTAACTCGCTTTAGAACATCAATTTTATTTTGAACGACATTTTTCAATTATTGTAATGCTTTTCAATTTTCTTAATGATCTACTGAAGCTTTTCCTTTATTAAAAATCATTTTGGGAAATTATTTTCAATGATAACACACCAATATTCTGTGGTTTTCCAAGACATTAATTGACAAGCATTATTTCTAAAAATCCTTCTACACCTACTTTAAAAAATATCAAATACTTTTTTTTAAAGAAACAATTAGAGAATTTTAAATTGTTTAGCTTTTTAAAACTTTTATAAGTGTTATTTAGAAATTACCTTTCTTTGTAGCAATTCCATATCCTTTGTTATCTAGTAGCCCTCCAATCTGTGTAAGACTACATTCTCTTTCAGTTATATATTCTATTGTAGCAGATTCCATGAAAAATGCATAACTGCCAGTATATACTTTCTCTTTACCTTTGGTATTGTCGGGTACTAGATTACTAAGATCAGAAGAAATTGCTTTCCACATCTCCTGGTAAGTCGGTATATTTGAATCCTGAAATTAGAAAAATATATCAGTATTACTTGGACTGCATATTTGGGACATTCTTGTTAAAATATTTATTTTATATTAAAGGGACTTGGCCCCTTTTATTTGGCATCACTGAAGGTTTCATATGAATTCCCATTTAATATTTATAAAATGAGCTATATTACGTTTGTTCAATAAAATATATATTCAAGCAACAATTTTTATGGTTTTGACAGTTATTTTACAGATCTGAAATTTTTAAATTACATTTTTTCATGAATTCTTGATCATCAAAATGCTCTCTCTCTCTCTAAAACTTCTACAAATATTTAAAAAAAAAAAAAAAAAAAAAAAAAAGAAAAAAAAACTTTTTTTTTTTTTTTTTTTTTTAATAGAACAAATTTAAAAGAATTAGGGATGCATTTTGATATTTATTAATTAGTTTTTGGAAGAAAAAAAATTAAAGTCCATCTTTATGTAAAACTTTGCAAAAATACATTATTTACTCCATGTTTACTGCTATTTTGAACTGACCAACTGTGCTTGTTAAATTTTTACATGTGTCTCGTTTTTCATAACTTTGAGTTGCCTCTTTTTCAATTATAATTTTTTAAGTAATTTTGGGTTTTTATTTGCAGTGGTGAGTGTATTTTGATCTATGTTTTTAAATAGTTATTGGATTATCATTTTTAGTGGGGTGTTTTATTTTGATCTTCGTTTTTTTCTGGTTTTACTATGGGCGTTTCGGGCCTGTGAACAAAGAAATTTTTAGCTTTTGCTTTCTTTGTGACAGAAAAAACATCCATTTTTTAGCATATTTGCATTCTACCTACCAGGCCCTTGAAAACGTTAGAATGCAAATAATGATTTTTTCTCATTCCAATTTGCTATAATCCATTTAGATTTTACTTTATTTCTTTTTTGGTTTGATTTGGGTGGTCTTCGCTTTTGATCAGAATAATTGTTTGAGTACTGAAATTAAATCATCTTTAAATTTCAAATTTTTGCACTGATTATATTACTATATATATATATATATATATATATATATATATATATATATATATATATATGTATATATTTAAGTAATTCAAAATCCATCCCTTATTCTTTTAAGTAGGTTCTGTTAAGCATCTGAAAAAGATATGAAGCCTTTTTTTCAAATATCTGTAGAAGTTTTAATATTTTGAAGATCATAAATTCATAAAAAAGTACAAACTGAGAAAACGCAATTTATAAAATCTCAAATCTGTAAAAAATCTATCAAAAATTCTAAAAATTGTTGCCTGAATATATATATTTTATTAAAAAATCTAATATATTTAAATTTATAAATATTATAAAATGAAATGTAAGCTTTAGCATGAAACTTTCAAAGTTTGGAAGTCAAAGGTGTCCCCTTATTTTTTTTTTTTTTTTTTTTTATCAAGGTAAAGAAATATTGTTATATTTGAACAAACAAATCCTTAATTATGCTTTTTTTCGGACATATAGACTTTGTTTTTAAATCTAAGGAATAATAATAATAATAAAGAATTTTTAAAATATACTGAATTTAATTCTTACTCTCCTCATCTTAAAGTCTTCTGGTTTTTACGCCTATGACAATCAATATTAAACGATGTTATTTGTTACTGGATTTTCGTTATCATAGGATCTACTCAACATAATCGCTAGTGCTCTGTTTTATAGAACACTTGGAAACTAACTCGAACTAAAGTTACCTTGTTCATATTCCATTAATAAAAACAACGTAAAGATATACTTTTTTTTTTTTTTTTTTCAACAATAAATTTCAAAATATAAAGAAATTACAATTCCTGTACATTTAGCAGCTAAAAAATTTTTAGCTTTTATAAATAGTTATTTACTGTTATAAATACTAGATATAATAATTTTTTTCAGTAGTTAAAGAAATACTAAAGTTGCATATCTTTAAACCTTTTTTAAAACAGTTTTATGATTGATTCTGTAATAAACAACTGCAAAAATATCTTAAACTTAGAAAATTTCTCTTTCTCATTTGTTTACCTTAAAAAATGTCAGGGTAGATCCGCTGTCCACACATCCATACTTTATTTTCTTCTGTTTGGCAAGTTCAGCAGCACTACTGAAAGGATAGATAACCCGTTCAACTGTCAAAAATGCAGCAAGGTTTGCGGTATAAGAAGACACCATTATAAGAGTAAAAAAATTCCAATAGCTAGCAATGGTTCTAGTTGAAAATGCACTAGAAAACCAAAAAAGTGATTATTAATAATATATATATATATTAATCACTCGTTCACTTTAAGTTGTCATTCCTGATATCATTAAATTCACTCTACTCTGGGTAATTTATATGCGTTGCTTCTTGTCGCCTTACTGTTCAATATTCTAATATTTCTGTAATCTTTATGAGCTATGCACAATGCATAATTTTTCGATTGTTTTCTTTTTTTGTGATTTTGCCCACATTCAAATCAAAGTGATATCATAAAGCATATTTTCCCGTTCACTAAGCATTTTTAAAACGATATGATATTGACAAGGCAAGTCCAACCAGTGGCCGAGTGGTTCTGCGCTCAAAGATGTTTAGGTGAGAAGTGCCGAGTTCTATCCTAGGTCACGTTTGTCAACCTGGCCGTTTTAAGTTCACCGCGGTATCCTCGAAAACTCTGTAAATACGGGCTAGGACTCATCAGAAAAATACCCAAGGAGGGCATTTCACCTATAAGCCTCGAACTAAAGTTACCTTTTTCATACTCCATTAATCAAAACAGCATAAAAAATTTACTTTTGAGTTTTTTTTTTTTTTTTTTTTCCCGATATGAAATTTAAAAATATAAAGAAATTACAATTCTTGTAAATTTAGCCCTAGAATAGTTATTCTGCTTTAAGCCACACAACTACACTAACATCAACAAGGCGATAATTAACAAAAGTATCGTTTGGTACAAAACGATTCATTCTTTGAACAATAATTTCTGAGCTCAAAATATAAAAATGTTCAATTCAGAATATTTTCCCGTGAAATAGATGCAAGTTTGAGTTTTAAAATGTGAATTAAATTACATTTATAAAGTAGCTTTGACGAAAGTTTTATTGAAAATTATATATAGTAAATAGGGAAATGAAACCAATATTATACTCTTTTATATCTTTTATTTTGTTTCAAACATAGTGTAATAAAAAGATTTTGCAGCTGTTTTCATAGTATCTATGCTATTATTTATATACTAGCTGACCCGTCCGGCTTCGCACGGATGAACAAATTTTAGCTAAAATTGGTTTGATATAGAAAAAATCAACAAATATATCAGTTTATGGGTTTGTAAGGCAATATTAATAACTGTTTATAAAATTGTGATTTTTTTTAGGCATATTCTAAAGAAAAGTTCCTAAAAAGAAGGAATTTTTAAAGGTAGAAAAATTTAAATTATATGAATTAAAAATTAATGTGTTGGTAAATGGATAAGGTACAGCATTGCTAAAGGACCTCGATGACGACATTTTACATTTTTATATATTAATTCTTATGCTTATTTTTATTGCTATTTATATCTCCCTCCCCCCCATTTTTGCGATGTACTAATATGACTATCTCTATACTACGTAAGTAAAGCCACTGGCAAGGAACGTTTGAGCTGTTTCAGTGCTAAATTTCAAATTTCGAAAAGGTAAGGTAAAGACACCAGTGCTCGTCACCCCTAAAATCTGCACCAGTAGTCGTCACCCTCTTAAAAGAAGTGTTAAAATAACAGTTTTATAACCTGTATGAATTTGAATCTAACCGCACAAGATTCTCCAAAGCCTTCTGCTTCTTATAACACAAAAAGTTCGATTTTAAGTATTGGGGAAGAGTAGGGAGAAGCAAAATAAGGGAAGTATACGCTAAATTACAATTGGATTGAGTGAACGTAAAGCAAATGATTAAGGGAATAGGTATGCATTTCTTGATATATTTTGTTGTTTGCTGCATTTGACATTGCTCATAAAGTATTGTATGTAATGTTTATGAAATGCAGAATATGATTTATGTGCAACTTTTTAAAATTTGACATAATATAAAGGCTTTTAAGGCATGACGACTACTGGTGCATATTTTGCACGTTTTACCAGTGCTCGTCACCCCTGACGAACACTGGTGTTTTAACATTTTTAATAACTGGGTAACTTTTTGATGAAAAATACTACATTTTCGTTTAGAATTATGATGGTATAATTTTTACTTTAATTGGACTATCGGCACCAGTAGTCGTCAGGGGTATTCGTAAATGTAAACAAATGTATTTTAACCTCAAGAACGTGAACTTTATTGCACTTGTAACTTTTGTATAGCTTGTTTAAATAATGTCAGTCATGGTACCTTTAATTCACTATGGCTGACTTTAAACCACCTAAAAATTTCCATATTATTTTGCTGGAAAAATTAAACAATGGCACATAAACATATTTAGTTATAAAGAGCTTTTTCTAGTTTTCTGTCATATATTTTAGAAAAACAGACATGATTACTCAATACATCTGTCTCATGTATTTTAAATTTTTATGATGTCATGCTTTTGCGAAGATGTATTTAAGTGACGTTTTAAAGTTGCTTCATAGTAATTAGTTAAAAACTATAAGTACCATTTAAGCACTTTTTTATGCATTTCATATAAGTTTTTAATTCACCGTGATAATCTAATTCATACACATTTCAAAAATGATAAAATACAAAGGCTTAATTTCATTGTTAGCATCCCTATATTTAAATAAAATAGTAAAAAATCCATATCACTAACAAAAAAAAAAAAAAAAAAAAAAAAAAAAAAAAACGTTTGAAATCAGTCGAAACCGCAGTTATGTTCCCGCTGGCTTCTGTAATAGCTTTCCGTCCCGCAATATGATGATTGGCTTCTACTGCCTTCGCCATAGACTTAACCACTTTTTATTTCCCCCCCCCCATCTCCCACGGGTAAATTTAGAATTTTAACGAAATATTATCAAATTACATATTGCGTGCTTTTAACCAATACCCACACATCAAAACTCGCCTTTCTGAGTTAATTTGGAGTAGAGCTAAGGTTAAAAACGTGTTTTTTGTTCGCTCGCCCAAGGGAAGAGGGGAGGGGTAATTTTGCAAAATCGCCTTATAATGCGTGTTGGGTACACACAACCAACCAACGCATAAAAAAAAATCCCCTCCCGAAAATTATTTGCAGCAGAGTTAAGCTTGAAAACATATATATATATATATATATATATATATATATATATATATATATATATATATATATATGCATTTTTTTTTTTTTGTCACCCTCAAATTGACGAAAGATCTTCGGAAAATCTCTTTATACTAGGTGTTGGATGCATATGACCAACTCACGCATCAGAAATCCCCTTTGTAAGATTATTTAGAGCAGAGTTATGCATAGAAATATGTTTTCCCCCCCTTTCTCAAACATTGGTCGGAAAGAATTACGCAAAATCCCTTTACAGTATTTTTGGGTACGCATCACCAATCAACGCATCAAAAAATTGCTTTCCTGATATAATTTGGAGAATAATTACTCTTGAAAAGTGTTCTTGCATCCACCCCACACTTAATGAGGAAGAAGAAGCGAAGGATTTCTTAAAATTCCTTTATAGTGTGTGTTAGGTACGCATAATCAACCCATACGTTTAAAAAAAAAAGAATTGCAATATAAAAAGAATTTTTTATATACTGTGTTTTAAAATTTTCTGTTGAATCATATAAATGCTATTGAAGGCAGCGAGAACCCGAAACAATTGGCTAAAAGTAATTTAAAAATGCATCGTCACTGTGTTCTGAGCTATTCTGAAAATTTCAAAAGTCTAGGTAGTCGGGAAGATTGATGATCGGGATGAGTATATGATTGCTGAATCATATAAACGCTACCGAAGACAGCGAGGACCCGAAACAATTGGCTAAAAGTATTAAAAAATGCATTGTTATCATGTTTTGAGCTATTCTAAAAGTTTCAAATGTCTAGCTAGTCGAGAAGTTAGTTAAATAAATTTTCTGTTGAATCATATGAACACTACCGAAGGCAGCGGGGACTCGAAACAGTTTGCTAAAAGTTTTTAAAAAAGGCATTGTCACCGTGTTTTGAGCTATTCTGAAAGTTTCAAATGTCTAGCTACTGGGGTAAAAAAGTTAAATAAATTTTCTGTTGAACCATATAAATGCTGCCGAAGGCAGCAGTGACCCGAAACAATTGACTAAAAATATTTAAAAAATCCGTTGTTACCGTCTTCTGAGCTTTTCTGGGTTTCAAATGCCTAGTTAGTCGGGAAGTTAGTTAAAAATCGATTGCAAGATTTGTACTAATAACGCTGCCGAAGGCTGCAGGGACCCGAAGCAGTTGGCTAAAAGTATTTAAAAAATGCATTTTCATCGTGTTCTGAACTATTCTGAAAGTTTCAAATGTCTAGGTAGTCGGGAAGTTAGTTAAAAATCAATAGTAAGATTTGTACTGGACAAACAAACAAGAATACGAGTTAATAAAAATCATGGTAAAATTAATCTAACTGCGATAATTTCGAACAAAGTCACTCTTAAAAACGAGATTATTACCCCCTCCCCTGCTATTTACCCTCTGCTTTAAGTAAAGCTATTTTTGAGAACAATAAAATTTTGAGAACTTTTCTTAAAAGCAAAGAATTTTCAAATTATTTCACATATGAATTTGTTTTATTCGCAATATTTTGAATTTTACTATTTAATGTTTTTTGTTTTAAACCCTAAGAATGGATTTGGGTTCTAAATATGTTACAAAGATATTCTGTTTCATTTAATTTTGTAAAAGCGCAATTAAAATCAAACTATTGAGCAAATTGTTTCGTTTTATTTACATGACGACCACTGGTGCAAACATCTGACGACTACTGGTGAAAGGCAGTTTTCAAGTGACGAGCACTGGTGCATTTTTATAGGTTTATTTTTTAACTAAAAAAAAGAATTGGCTTAATGTATTGAAAAATTGAAAGTGTCTAACAACAACTAGAAGAATCAGTGTATAAAATAGACCAAAGTATAATATTGATACATGAATACCACACGAATACCACGCGAAAAAAACAAATATTTTAAAAATAAGGCCTTAAGAGTGACGAGCACTGGTGTCGTTACCTTATTTATATTAATAGAAGAAATATTCTGTCTGTCTGTGTTTGACGTACAGTACAAACTATGGCACGTTTAGTTTAGGAATTCTTTTCCATAAAAAGAAATACGTGCATATTTGCAGTATATATTTTCGATATTCCTATTAGAACTTTTAAAAAATTACGTTTCATGCAATTTTTCTCATTTTTTAAAAATATTATTTATTTAAATTAAATTTTCAAGCTGATGATAATAAAACTAAATGTGGACAATTTTTACTTAATGTTTATTTATTTATTCATTTATTTTTTACATAAAAAGAAACATTTCTTTAATCATGCGAATAAAAAGTATTGAAAACTGAAACCTATGACATGATTTTTTATTTATTTATTTTTTATTATATTTTTAAATATAAAACTGACGTCATAATAACTTTAATTATTATTATTATTATTTATTTGTTCTTAAAATATTAATTTTTATTAAATAAATAGCTTATGTGTTTTTTATTTTCTTAAATTTAACGTCCGCAAAGCGATATGGTTACTGTTTTAGTAATGGTTCTCCATAGAGATCATTAATATTTTCGTGATTTTGGCGATGAATTTAAAAGGTTATCATAATAGCGTAAAGACCTTGGCGTGATACGTCCTAGCTATCGCGGTGCCAAATTTTTAAATATCGCCAAGAAAGTCCTATACAAAAGCAGATTCCCAATGCGAATACATATTTAGTTTATTTTAAATGAACCATTTTTCTAATCAGTGTAATGAAACTCGAATAATCAAATGTCATTTGCATTTCTTTAGCGGCTGTATATTGCGCTACTTGCCATAATTGTTAATTGCTGATAATGTTCGCTAAATAAATTTAAACTTTCAATTATTCAGTTAAATCATTGAAATAGCGGAGCGAGGCGGCAGTAAAATTTAAGAAGTAAAGTCTCATTGATTCCACAATGTAACACAAGTATTTCAAAGAGTGGAGTTGTCAACCATTTTTAATTCACTGGTTAATCAGCAAAACTCGCTGGTTCAAACATTCAATGTTGATTGCGGTCGCAGCCACGAAATGTTCACTGGTTTAACCATGTGTGTAAATGGTCAACTGCGCTAAATTACGTGAATGTCACATAACTGAGAATAAGCGGCAAGAAATAATATACATTTTAGCGATTGTTAGGCTTAAATTTGATATGTGTCGTATTTGGCGATAGTTTATTTGGAGGTTAAAAATGTTATGCAAAAATATATACATACCAAATGTATATATTTATATTTTTGTAATACATATTGTACAAAATATTGTTTCATATTATCAATTGCTGTCTTAATGGACGTTATTAAAATAACCATGATTTTGATAGGAATTAAATACGTTTGCCAATTGACATGGCGACCTTTTTTTTTTAATTTTTTCGGCAAGGACATGAAAATTTGTTCCGATTAGTTTCTTTTAAAAAGTATATATTAAACAGAATTTAAAAGTAAATAGAGTAAATAGTGAAAAAAAAAAAAAAAAAAAAAAAATGCAACTCTGGCTTTAATTTTCTTCTGTTGAATGTTGAACGTTAACTATAAAGTACATTTTTTAAATATGTTTAAGCGTTAACACTTAAACTGGTGTACAAATTATAATTGTGAAGTTTAAATTAAATTATAATCATTAGAGAAAGAATGTAGAGATCGTACATTTCAGGGAAATTAATTTTGAAAAGCTCATTAATAGAAATACGCGAGAGCGAAATATTGAAAAGAATGATTTTACTATGGTATTTTGCCAGCTTTTTTTTTTTTTTTAATATTCAATTATTTGATGGTTATTAAAAAGTTTTCGGAAAGGTTGTGATATCTATCCTCCTTGGCGAAAAAAAAAAAAAAGAAAATAGTAATGATTGCCAGGTTTTGTCACGAATATATTTAATTTCTTCCAAAATTGATGGCTATTTTAATAATGTATATTAGAGAGCAATCAATAATATGAAACAATATTAGTACAATATATACTACAAAAACATCGATCTGATATTTAATAGGAAAATATGCATCAAACGAAAATATACAGATTTTCATATTACGTTTTGGATCGCCAAATACAAAAATCGCCGAGGACAACAGATATCAAATCTATGCTTTTTTTTTTTTTTTTAATTAAAATATTGAAAATTTGAATTAAAAATTTATTTTACCAAAATTTATTATAGCCTGTGTAGATAGATTAAACAGGACAGTGTAGATAGATTAAACAGGACAATGTAGATATCAAAGACGGAAGGAGGCTGCTCACCACTATTCAGCGGTTTTGAGCGATTTCAACCTCCAGATTAAACATGTTTCTAATCAACATAAATAACATCAACATCAGCTCAAATAATTAAATGTTATTTGCATTTCACTAATAGCTGTATGCGCTGGATATATTGCGCTACTTGCCATAACTGTTTGTTGCTGAAAATGGTCGCCAAATAAATTTAAACTTCTCAAGTATTCAATCATTCAATTAAAAAAAGAATCATTTAAATATAGTGACTGGAGAAGCATTCAGTAAAATTGAATGAGTAAAGTCTCCTTGATTCCTTAATGGAACATGATTCAAAGAGTTAGCCTAGCAGAGATTTTTAATTCATTGGTTCATCAGTGCAATTCACTGATTCAAACGTTTAATGTTAATTGTGGTCGCAGCCACCAAATATTCAATGGTTTAACCATGTGTGTAAATCGCCAAATGTGCTAAATTACATGACGTGACTGTCATCGTCTGATTTAAGCGTTAGCACTTAAAATGTCGACAAATACTTTTAAATAAATTATTATAATCAATAGAAAAAGGTAACAGAATTGCTTACATGTCTGGAAAATTATTTTTGAAATATTAATTTTTAGAAATGCTCGAGAGGGAAATATTAAAGAAATGATTTTCGCTGCACCAGCAATACTCACTTGCTTGACGGCTATTATGAAGTTTTCGGAACAGATCTGATATCTCGTCTTTGGAGAAAAAAGGATGGCTTACTTATCTCGCGCAGTAAGCCATCCCTTCAAAAGGAATTTCCCTTCAAAAATCATGGTTATACGCAAGCGAAGTGTGACCTCACTAACCATCTGTGGCGCCAAGAAAAAGTTTTCCTGTGTTAACCGTCCTTCGAAATTTTTGTAAAAAAATATTAAAAATCAAGGAAAATTTTTCCCGATTTTAATCCCCATATTTAGGTCTTATAGATATGTATTAGTTATTACTTGCATGCGTTAGATTAAGTTATTTTGCTGTCAGATTGATAAAATTTTAATTTTAAATTTCAAAACTCGGACGTCCTTGGCGTCCGAGTTACTTGTTTTGTGTTTGGCGATCAAAAACGTAATACACAAATATACATACCAGATGTATATTTTCGTAATATGTATTGTATGAAATATCGTTTCGCTCTCTTAATATACGCTGTTAAAATAACCCTGATTTTTAAAATAATTAAATATATTCGCTAGATAATTTGGGGATCACTTTTCCCCCGCCATGATTGCATATCAAATCTATTCCGCTGCAACATATTAGTATCTTATATCCGATACTTTATTTAGACATTTTAAAACAAATTTGACTTCAAATTATAATAGAATATTTATCATTTTCGTTTTAATCAGCATATTAGTTGGATATTTATTGTGCTAATATCACCCTTTGAAATTAAATGCTTATATTTGCATTCGAAAATGGAAGTTTGCCATTTTTTTTTTTCTACAGTTTTGAAATTTAAAATTAAAATTTTGTCAATCCGACAGCAAAACAATTTAATCTAACACATGCCCAAAATAACTAATACATATCTATACCTAAATTTGGGGATTAAAATCGAGAAATAATTTTCCTCGATTATTAATAATTTTTACGAAAAATCCAATGGACGATTAACATAGAAAATATTTTTCTTGGCCCCACTAACTGTCAGTGACATCATCACTTCGCTTGCGTATTTTAATAAGGTGTATAAACTTTATTATAAATTATACTTTTATGTTAAAAAACATTTAATGCTTCAGGTAAGTTATTTATATATTTATTTACTTTTTTAATCTAATTATGTTTACACATCTGTTTAAACATTAATGCTTAGTATCCGCGTTTGTAATGATCGATAGATGGCGCTCTCTGAACACTGCAGTTGTTAGTAAATATAACAGCCACGTATAATTATTATTCTTTCTCCGCCATTTCATCATGGAAAGTCGATTGCATAATATGAGGATATGCAGTGGTGTGATAATTTCACCTTAGCCCACCAGAGGGCGAGCATTTCATTACAATCGCGGATTAAATAAATTATATCATTAGAAAAAATATAAAAAATAAAAATAAAAATAAGCTATCCGCGATTGTAATGAAATGCTCGCCCTCTGGTGGGCTAAGGTGACATTATCACACCACTGCATATCATCATATTATGCAATCGATTTTCCATGATGAAATGGCGGAGAAAGAGGAATAATAAATGCACGTGGCTAGTATATTTACTAACAACTGCAGTTCAGAGAGCGCCATCTATCGATCATTACAAATGCGGATAATGATTTAATGTGTAAATTTAACATTTCACAAAGCTTTATATGAATTTCAATTTAATTCACGTGCAAATATATTTATTTTCTTTTCATGTCAAGATATTTTAAAAACAAAATCGACATGTAAAAGTTTGTTTTATGTTGGCAGCAGCTAATTTTTTGAATCTTTCATTATTTCTATTTCTATTATGGCTTTTATGGGGATTTTAATTAAAATGCTCAGATTTTAAACTAAAATTTATTTTATCAAAATTAAATATAGCCTATAACAATCAGGGATAGTGTAGCTTTTGGTCAGTGAAAGAAGTTTTTAAATCGGTTCTGTAGTTTCAGAGATTACCCTCCACAAACATACAATTTTTTCCTCTTTATATAATAGTACAGATACAGATAAAGCAAAACTTACTTTAAAAATGCAATTTTTTTACAGTTAATATAACCAGTAAAAATATAGGATAGATACAGATGACTATCCTGCATATACAGCATTCTTACATTTTAGTAAATACGCTGATTTTTCTTTTCTTTTGCAAACAGATTAAGCTAATCATAAAGTTTTGCTAATTACCCGAAATTAAGATGCATCATTAGGGGCACTGTTGCTGCTATTATGTAAGTTTATAACTCACAATGGTAAACAGTCGTCAGAAGATAAAATTTTACGTACAAAAATTTTTAGAATTTCAAAGATGTAAAGATTAAAAAATATTTAGAACTCTCCATCTAATGATTGGTTGCTATAACAAGTTCGAAATTATCGTAGTACCATTTTCGGTGAAGTCACGTTCATGAAATAATTTCTTATCCAAAGTAGCCGAACGGCTAAATTAGTGTAAGCATAAAAGGCAAATAGAATAAAGATTTAAATACATATATATATACGGGAAATTTTAAAGTATTACCGGTAACACCATGGTGTATTATATTTAGATAATATAAATAAAAAGCGTACGTGGAAAATGAAATAAAATTGAACAGGATAATTTAGTTTAATTTAGCTTAGTTTAAAAAAATATATATATCATTGGTATAAGTAAACTACTTTCCCGGGTGATTCAAAATAGATGTTACAGTGATTATCTCGTAAACTAAGAAAGATAGAAACAAACTTCCAATTACAAAATTGAAGCAAATTAAGAGTAGATTTCAGATATGTCATTTTTTTGTAAAAGGGGCTGTATACATATTAAATAAGAAATTTAATTTTTATATGGCCCCTCCTATCATATGACTTATATTTAGAAAAATATTCTCCTCGCTCTAACAATCAAAAAAAAAAAAAAAAAAAAAAAATCATCTTTCTAAGTCAAAATCTCGCTGAGTTATTGCAATTTGAAAATTCTAGCATTTTTCGCCAAGTCTTAAGGGGTTGTATCAAAAGTGAGAAATTGTAATTACTATTGCTTTTGTAATAAGACACACGTTGATCAGCGTTTGGGGGGAAAAAAAAAGAAAAAGAAATCATTCAGGGAAAGACGGCTATTTTAATCTGTTATGTCTTCTTTTCCCTAGTGAATACACAAGAGAATACTCATTGATAATTTAACAAATAAAATATATGAATAATTTATGTACTGAAAGGGAATTTTTAAATTCATTTTTCTTTCTTTATACATTCTCTTACTCATATACATGGTGTAGAGAAAGAATTGTTTTTGAGTCAAATTTCCGAAAATTAGCTTTTGTTATATTTGCACGTTTTCAGATCCTCTGAATTCAAAAATCATGTTTTTAGTGGTTGGTCTCCCTCTCTCTCTCTCTCTTGGTGTGTGTGCGTGTGTGTTATTAGAATATCTCAAGAACAAATAGTAGCAGAAAATACAATTCGACATTCTAAATCCGTATCATATTACGGTTCTACACAACGTATTCGTTACGATCAGACAATTGCTTGTTTACAGGGTCATCCAAAAGAATTCAAATACATTACGTCTGTGAGCGAAATTTCTCATGTGTACAGTGTGACATGTACAGACTGCCTTAAACAAAATGAAAAGAACAAATTTTTTATACGCATAAAAGCATGTTTTATGTAGATTCTGGTATAGCAACCATTCATCATTCATTTACAGAGTTACACAGCGTATTTCGATACATTGGAGCTATACTTGGGAATTGCTGGAAGTGTATTTCATTTTGTGTTACTTGTTTTCAGGGCCCGACTTAGACTACCTGCAGCCCCGGGGCAAGCCTATTCTGGGGGGGTCCCCTTGCACTGGCATAAGAGGTCTTTAGGTTGCATAATTTCTGTATTCGCCTGTAGGGGGGCCCCTTCCAGAAGGGGGGCCCAGGGCATTTGCCCCGTATGCCCTGCCGTAAGTCAGGGCCTGCTTGTTTTACATATAACACTAAATTTACGTACACAAAGTCATGTGTATATAGTTTATAGAGAATATACAGGGCTACCCAAAATTAACGTAAACATCTCTTTATTATTATTAAATGTAATTGGTGTAATTGTTTGCTGCATTTTTTTTTTTCGAAGAACACTGCTGACACAGAACGCAAAATTAATTTCTCATACCCATACTGTAAACAAAGTAGCTTTTGGAGAGCGATTTTTTTTCTGTATAATATCACATTTTGAGGCCTCCTGAATACGAAAGGTAAATTTTTATTCGTTGATCTGTATATATATATGAATTATCAGCATAATTTAACAACAAATAATCTGGTGTGCCACTCACACTGCTGAGACACGCTCAGACATCTTGGAATTTCTTTGGAGGAAAATTTAAAGATTTGGAATTTAAGGCATAATAATAACAGCGCGGTTAAACTTAGAGGTGTATTCTTGGAAGTGAATAAAGGAACATTGCAAAAGGCATATTTTCTTAAGAAAAGGAATGGTCACACACGATTTCCCATGAAAGTTAAAGAAGGATAGCTCGCTTATAGGAATTCTCGGGTGGACAAAAAAAAAAATAAAATT
This sequence comes from Salticus scenicus, assembly GCA_963930645.1. Lineage (NCBI taxonomy): Eukaryota > Metazoa > Arthropoda > Arachnida > Araneae > Salticidae > Salticus > Salticus scenicus. Next base: position 722,456 of record CAWVNO010001827.1, read on the forward strand.
ATTATTGTGAGAAAATATCGTGTTAGGTAAGAAACGAAAACAACTTTAAGGCCAGGTGTCCGGGATATTTTAAAAATAAAGGCTTGAAAGCTGGGATAATGCTGAAAGGATTGGTTATTCAGGTGTACGATAGTAAAAGTCAAAATCATAACAAAAAATAAAGGCACTGAGTGTAAATTTATAGCACAAGAAATATTTTCGATTAGAATACGTTCAAAAGAAATGTTAGAAGTCAAATTTTGGAAATGTCTTCTCTATAAGAGGAAAGAAAAATTTATGTTACATACAAGGTACCGAAAAAAGCACCGCCAATTCAGAGAGTTTTGAATAGGCCGGGGGCAAGGATAATGCAAGAGTTTTCATTTGAAAACATGAAAAGCGCTAAGCATTCGAGTTACAAAAGGATAGAGATGAATACAGATGGGAAGATGCGGAAAGCGCGCGAAAACAGCTGAGAAAATAAAATAGGAAAATTTTAAAAGGGGAAAGGAAAAGCCAATGACGGAAAATTTTATTCAATTCCTAAAATCCAATAATATTAAGGTTAACGACGAGCTAACCCGAGATTGGAGAGAAAGAGGGGAATATGAGAAAAAAGAGAAAAGGGGCATAAAAATTCGGATTGGGATATAGGGAGAGGACGGAGAGGAAAAGAGGAGGAGAGATTTTAATTTTGTGAGCGTAGAGTCAGATTAGGATGATTGGATAAAAGTGTTAAGTGGAATTTATTCTAAGTGTTTGCTATTTGACGATAGGATCCGAGTCCTGGAAGGATGATGAGGCCTCAAACTGCGCTGAAGATTTTCGGTAAGCATTTTTATTTATTAGCAATTCCTGAGTAAATTAAATTAGGTCTCTATATGAGTAAAATAAATTAGGACTCCATAAAAAAATAATATATATCGGTAAAGTTTAGGTATGCTAATTTTAAACCGGCCATATGGGCCTAATGTATTTACTATTTTATGTAACCTAATTCCCCAAATAAATAATATGGGTTTTAACATTATGAGTAATTTTCTTTAATGTACTGTGTCATTATATGCTAGGATGTCTCCATAAGTGTTAAGTGGAAAATTAAATAACCTGGGTTAAAGTTAATGACATAACTAAACTTTCTTACTTAACTAAATTAAATTAATTATGGGGTTTACTAAGCATGGAGTCAGACAGCATGTGACTCAACAGGGAGTCATCCAGCAAGTGGTCCGCCGTGACCATTACACTTTTTTAAGTGTAGTCTTTAAGTATAAAATTGTTTTTAACAATAATAATATATAGTGATTTAATTCTTAATTTCTCACATATAAGGGGAAATCAACATTTTCGTTTTATATATCAACCTACTTTATTAATATGTGTGTTTATTATACATTACATCTTTTATTTCTGCATATATATTTTGATTTTCATTATCTATACAACTATGTGTATCTATATGGAAAATTTTGAATTTTAACATTATTTTATCTGTATTTTAACGTAATACATCCATATATGTACACATACGTTGACAATATTAGGTATCCAAATTTTATATTTTATACCACAAAAAAAAAAAAAAAAAAAAAAAAATTTGAAATTTCATTTTCTTTGATACTTATACTCAACTATTAATTTTGAGTTTACTCGTTACTACAGTCTTTTAAATATTTTCCTAATATGGTAATATTTTAAATGATTTGCTATTTCAATTTTTTTTTTTCAAAACAAAAAAAAGTAATTTATATCTATTTGGTATGGATTTCCTAGTATCTTATATCATAGAATTTTGAATATATTCAGTGTTATTAGAATTTTATCTTGATAAATTATTCAATTTTGTGGATTTTCTATTTAAAATATACATTTTAGCTTAGTACAATCTAAAGGTGTTGTATAGATATAAATACTGAATTTTCATTTTATTATTGTTATTGTTTAGTCAAGTAGTTATTGAAATTTTTTTTGTATATTTATCCTCCTTTACTCTTTAAAACATGCCCGGAGACGAAACAAACGGATCCGAATCCGATAGTATGATTAGAAAGTTAGCAGGTTTGCAGTCAATAATCCCACAATTTGATAATTTGTCCGCGGTTACCCCTAAATTTTTTATTGAAAACTTTGAAAAAATTGCGGATCTCACAAAATGCACACCAGATGAAAAATTACTTATACTGAAATCACGTATAAGAGGTGACGCACTTTCAAATATAATAAATTCGCCCGATCTTAGCAATGAAAATAATTACGAGGATTTTAAAAGGAAATTCCTTTCCTATTTTGACACTAAATATAGTTTAGGAGCGAGACAACAACAGTTTTCGAATTGTAAAATGCTCCCGAATGAGCAGGTTAAGCACTATGCAGCAAAGGTAGCATTAGCCACGCAACATTTTTTTAATAATCCCGATCTTACAAATGCTGCAGTAAAAGCGTTATTTGAACAGAGTAAATTAGCGAAATTCATGGAAGGTCTATTACCGAAATATAAACACTCCCTAATTTTAAAAGACCCTAAAACTTTTGAAGAAGCGCTAGATTTCATCCAAACATTACAAATCAGTGACTCGTCTTTAACCAATCCTGAGTCCACTCAAGAGGTCAACAATATCACAAATAACTCCGACCTTAAAGATATCATACAATCACATGCTATGCATACCCAAGAAATGGTTAGCGCTTTAACTAAAGAAATTGAGGAATTAAAACTAAAAACACAAAATTCATTCTCGAACCAAAATTATAGAAATGATCAAAGGCCGACCCCTAGAAACTTTTCTGGGCGTATCTACAACAATAGAGGTAATAATACTTCACACCAAAGACGTTTTCCACCCTGCAGGTTTTGTCATAAACTCTCACATCATTTCAGTAAGTGTTATTCGAATCCCGCAAATCGTACTCGACCCCAATCCCCCTCGTTTTCTCGTCAACACAATACGAGTAACATAAATAATAGAACTCGAGGTTATTCCTCCCGACCACAGCCACACGTCTATGAGCACAATAACAGAAAACATTTAAACTAAAATCGGGAACGCACAATGAATTTCGGTCTGAGACGCGTTCCCGGACCCAACAAAAGCCATATAACGGAAGACCGATAGCTAATGATGTGGTTAACACACAGATAATCGATTCAAATACCAGACAAATATTTTTACCTATAGTAGATGTAAAATTAGCAGGATTTCTCACTCCTAGCCTTTGTGACAGTGGCGCCAGTGTCTGTGTCATACAGGAAAATGTTTTTAAACAATTCAATACAGATAAAGACATTAAATTCTTGAAAATTGATATAAATCTTAAATCCGTAACAGGTAATGATATGAACATTGTAGGATGTATTTCTCTTCCAGTGACAATCGGACATAAAACATTTAGATATAAGTTTTATATTGTTAGAAATCCATTATCTAAATATTATCATGCCATATTAGGATATGATTTATTAAAATCACAGAAATTTAATATAAATTTTGAAACTAATACATTGAATTCACGGAATGTGACCGTGCCGTTGAGAGATGCACTCTCGAATAATATTAGCACAACTCAAGTTAACTACGCGAGAATACCTGTGAAATTCACTCTTCAACCACATGAGTCACGGCAAATTAAGCTAAACCTAGATATGGCAATTAAACATGGAGAAAAGGTAAATTTTGTCCCGTGTTTACAAAATCGAAATATAAAAATTGTCAACACATTTTGCTCGGTGGAGGATAACAAACAGATTTCAGTTAAAATATCTAATCTAAGTGATAGCGCAGTCCCATTAAATAAAAATACGCGACTAGGGGCAATTAATACGGTATTTGATACCCGTAATATGGAATATATAAAACAATTACGACGAAAAGAATTAAAACCTACCGATTTTAACTTATCACATTTAAACCCTGAGATAAAAACGAAATTATTAGAACTACTTATGGAATTTGCGGATATATTTAGTAAACGAATGTTTACCATTGGCCGCACAGATGCAATACAACCAAATCTACAGGTTGATATATCTCAATTACCGTCAATTCGTCCGTATCGTGTTCCACAAGCGCTAGAAGGCGAACTGAAAAAACAGTTATCCGAACTCGAAGAAGCGAATATTATAGAACGATCGGACTCTCATATTAGTTTTCCACTAATCTTCATTAAAAAAAAGAATCCATCTGGTAATCCGGAGAAACAAAAGTGGAGACATGTCGTAGACTACAGAATTTTAAATAAATATTTAAAATACCCAAGGTACAAATTACCTATAATAAATCATTTGTTAGAAAATTTAAGAGGATCAAAATTATTTACAACTTTAGATCTCTCTTCATCTTTCTATCAAATTCCATTAAAACCGCAAGATAGAGACATGACAACTTTCTCTACGCCTTTTGGCTCTTATCGTTATCTCACAATGCCTCAAGGGATGTCAGCATCCCCAGAACACTTTAGTAAATTGGCAGATATGATTTTAGCGCCTTTGACAGACCTTAAAATATGTAATTACATCGACGACTTTGGCATTGGTGCAAACAACGAGCTACTCATGCTTAGTAAATTAAGAAAATTATTTGAACGATTTCGTACGTATGGAATAACATTAAATCCAGAAAAATGTTGTTTTATGTTCCCTGAAATTCAATTCCTCGGACATAAATTAAACGCAGAAGGAATTAAGCCGCTAGATGAAAATATAATTAAAATTCAAAATTTTCCGGTTCCCACTACTGTAAGGCGGATTCGAAGATTCGTAGGTCTTGTTTCATACTATCGAAAATTTATCAAAAAATTTTCCACTCTATCTGCACCGTTAACGAATTTGACTAAGAAAAATCAACGATTCCGATGGTCAACAGAAGCTCAAAGAGCGTTTGATATTCTAAAAGAAAAGTTATCAAAACCCCCTATTTTGATACATCCCGATTATGATAAAGAATTTATTCTCTCTACAGATAGTAGTGAAAATGCATTAGGGGCTATGGTAGGACAAAGGGATGAGTACGGTATAATTCGCCCTATAGCATATTTTTCAAAGAAACTAAATCCCACTCAGTGTAAATATATCATTTTTGAAAAAGAACTTTTGGCTATTGTTCAAGCGGTAAAAAGTTTTAAACACTATCTCTATGGTCGACACTTTATAATAAGGTGTGATAACTCAGCTCTAACAAAATTAGCTTCCCTGGAATCACCCGGTAACAGAGTAACCCGTTGGTTTGCCTTTTTATCAGATTATGACTACACATTCGAATTAATTAAATCATCGCAAAACATTGTCGCAGATACTCTGTCTAGAGATTTCTTTGTAAGCACTAACAATACGAATCACTCACTAAACCCTTTCAGAGAAAAATTACAAAAGAGTTATAACATTCCAACACAGAATACTAAACATAATAGTTCCGAAACTAAAAATAAAACAGTAGGAAATTTACTTTCACAACCAAATATTACACACTTTAACAATCACGATAACGTACACCCAGTATCTAAAGCAATTAATAAAAGGAGAGCTGGATTAGAAAACATGGGCAACACTTTTTATATAAATGTTATCTTACAATGTCTTACATATCTCCCACCTTTAGTGAATTTTCTATTTCATAATTCAAACCATGAGTTCACGTGTGAGCCAAATACATTTTTTATGCTTTGCATGTTAAAACGACACATAGACTCAGTAATGGAAAAAACGGGAAAAGTAGTACAACCCATTGAGTTTTATCAAAATCTCCAAACTATTGACAAAGAATTTAAGTACAATATCCAACAGGATGCACACGAATTTCTGGGTCGAATTATTGATCATTTAGAACAATCAGTTTCATTTCATGAGACTCACGCTTTCAGATATTCATACAATCAATCAACTATATTACAAAATATATTTCAAGGAATTTTCCGTAGTGAAGTAGAATGTCTAAATTGTGGGCATAAGAGCATAACTTTTGACCCTTTTAGAGATTTCTCATTAGATATTACACAAGGTACAGACTCCCTAACGAAAGCTTTACATAAATTCACAAAACCAGAGCATTTGCAAGCAGACTATTATTGTTATAATTGCAATTCGATGGTAGACGCACTAAAACAAATTTCAGTTTCCAAATCTCCTACAGTACTTACATTTCATTTGAAAAGATTTACATTTTCTCAAAAAGGAGGTGAAAAGATATCACATCACGTGACTTATGATGATAAAATAAATTTTCAACCTTACATGACATATCGAAAACATAAACCCTTATGGTATTATTTAAATGCCATAATAGTACATTCGGGTAATTACGTGAATGACGGTCATTATTTTTGTTTAACTAAGGATTCGAAAGGGAATTGGTATTTTATGAATGATAATGAAGTATTGTCTGTTGATATAGAAGAAGTATTAAACCAACGAGCTTATATACTAATTTATGTTAAAGGACAAAGCGATGATTTTTCATTAGGAAATGTACCCTCGAGAAATTTTTCTCTCAATAAGAAACGAATTAACAGTATGCCAATCAACAATTTAGATATTTTAACAGTAAATAATGTTCAAATTAATCTCCCAACAATTCAGGATATTAAAACCGCTCAGCGCACGGATTCCAAACTTTCGGAAATAGTTAAAACCTTAGAAAATCCACCAACACAACTTTCAAATTTATATCCAAACTACCTTTTGAAAGACGGACTACTTATGCATTCGGCATTTATACCAAGATTTCGAAAATCAACTAACATTTTACGAATCGTTATACCAGACAAATTTAAGCCTCACATACTAGCAGCAAATCATATGGCACATTTTGGAGTATTTAAAACTTACAACAACATTAGAGAGAAATACTTTTGGGAGAATTTATATTCGGACACAAAACATTTTATAAAATCATGCGCACATTGCATAAGTTTCAAGAGTCCAAATGTGTTACCTCATGTCCCACTTCAGAGGAATTTCAAACCCACTAGACCAATGCAAATGGTATCATGCGATCACATTGGCCCATTACCTAGAACACATAAGGGTAACAGATACATCCTTAGTTTTATAGATAATTATACGAAATTTATCAGATTATACGCCGTCCCCGACGCTACTGCAATTACGAGTGTTGACAGATTTATAGATTACATTAGTCTATTTGGCATTCCAGAAAAATTGTTAAGTGACAGAGGACCTTCATTTATCAGCGATCTGTTCAGAATACTATGTACACGACTAGGAGTCCTTAAACTACTCACAACACCTATGAGACCTCAAACAAAAGGGGTTTGTGAAGCTGTTAACAAAAATATTAAAAAGTCACTTGCTATTTTTGCTGAAAATACGTTACAATGGGATGATTTCGTGCAATATTACGCCTTAATCTATAACTCTACAATTCATTCCGCTACTAACGAAAAACCTGCATATATCCACTTAGGATATGACCCTTTATTACCAACCGACATTATAAATAATAACTCAACACCACAGGAAATGGCATATCCAGATTATATCCTGAAACGAACAACAGATTTAAAATACGCACACGAAAAGGTGATACAAAATTTAGAGAATGCAGCTATCGCGATGGAAAATTACCAACATAAAAAGGCCAGATATCGTGATTTCTATCCCGGTCAATTAGTTTACTTATATGACCCAGCACGGGACCGTAATTTAAATATCACGAAACGTCGCAAATTCTTTGGCCCTTATCGCATCTTAAAGAAGCATAATAAAGTTAGTTATACTATAGTTGACGCTATAAACCCTCACAAAAATAAAGACATGAAGATTCACGCTGAAAGACTTATTCCATATACTGCCCGAAAACCAGAATTAGATCTGTTACATACAACAATTACAGATACTACACAATCCTTCCCTTCCCCTAATATAGAAGCGTCCCCAGAAACACGACCACACGCAATTTTCGAAGAATTAGACAACAATTCTTACCTTCTAGACAGCGGTGGCAAGAATCTTCCCAAAGCAGTAAATCTGGGTTCAACAAACCCTACTATCGAAAATATCCCTCTTTCCCCTACATCATCTCAAGACACTATTAGTTATACACTCTCCCCACCGGTCAATACGGAACCAACACCACCACCCCGCTATTTTCTACGCAGTACAGTTCAACCCTTAGCGGACAAAATTTTTGACTTAGCGCTAAAGTACACAGAATGATATTGCCTTTGTGTCATATTAGTTTATTGACTAGGATTTGAAGAAAAAAAAAATTAAATAAATAAATAAATGAATAATAATAATGTATACATATGTATATATACACATATTTATTTATCGATATATATATTCGTGATGTGATATTCTATCATCACATATCCTTTCAGTTGTATTTTGTTTCGTCGATGTATGACGATAATTATAACTATTATACTCGTTATTAAGATTTAAGTACGTAATTTTATATCTATATCAGTTTTATTTTAATTTTATTTTTATATTAGGCAATATTTATTTATATGTCTTATTATTATTCTTGTTATGATTAGAGGATAAAATTTTTATACTTATCTCCTTGATCTTCCATTTTATTAAATAAATATTTATTCATATCTATATATACATACGTACCGAGGTAATTAGAATATATTTTTATAAATATTATAATCAACTAGACTTTGCCTTGTAGATAGTACGGTTTAGACAAATATTACTCGTATGTATTCAGTTATTTTATACTTATATTTGTCTTTTTAACTTTGTAAATAATACAGTTTCAGTTTGTTTATGGTATGATATATTTCATTAAGTAGACTATATGAAATATAGCATTAGTGTCAAATACAGTAATATTATGGATTTAACATAATATTAAAGATGAGGAAGTATTAAATTCTTTTAACATTTATTTATAATTTTCATTTTCATTATTATTTAATTTTTATTACGTACACATACATACGAAGCATTCCTTCCTGAGAAATTCGTCCTTTATGTATAGAATAGTGTTAATTCTACATAACTTTGTTTTATTCCATTACCTTATATATGTAATATTTTCACAATCTCAAATTCAATTCTCTTGTTAATCTCATAATTAGGCGCACATTTCGCGTTCCCTTATATTAATCTTATGGACAGACGTTGTTCATTCTCACAAATTGGCCAATTGTGAGGAGGTTGTTAACTGTTATATGAGATTAATAATATTAATAATAATAATAATAATAATAATTAAAAAAAAAAAAAAAAAAAAAACATAAAAAAAAGGATATATTAATAATATTTAATCATAATAATTTATCCTTTAAATTTATTGTTATTTTCTAATGAAGAAAATATATATATATATATATATACATAAATAAATAACGTAAGGTGAAATAAAGTAAAAATTAAATTTTCTTTCTATTTCATTTAATTTTCTTGCGTTATATTTAACAAATTCATGTTTAACTTCACTTTTCTTCCAATTTGTATATTTGAGGGGTACATTTATCTACTGATATTATAAATTTCAAATTTCATTTAATAAGGGAATTGAATTTATATATATATAAAGAAAAATAATAATAATAATAATAATAATAATAATAATAATAATGGCAATCATATAATATATGCAGTTTTCTCGCAGACCAGTTAAAACAGCCACTTACATATTCAAAAAAAAAAAAAATAAATAAATAAATAAATAAATAAATTATAATAATAATAATTAAATTATATTTACTCAGGAGGGCTATTAATGAAAATGCTTTTCTTATATTTCAGTGCTATTCATACTGGCATCTGCCGTTAAAGGCAAACATTTCAGGCCACAATTGTGTTCATTTTACAATGAACTTAAGTGCCACCACCTAACGAGACATGTCATCACAAAAATTAGTTTTCCTGCCAATGCCTGTCTTTACCATCACTGCAACAACTGTGTAAAAGCGAATAGAACATTTATCCTAGCAAAAGACTACTCCCTGATCATGCCCTCTTCATTCATCTTACGACACTCAGAGGAATTAGATAATAAAAGCACTTCGTATGAATGTTTCAACAAGCGAAAGATTGTGTGTGAATGCGGTGAAGATCGCTGTACAGGCACGCCCGAGTTTTGTGAGACCCATAACTGCTCTACTAAAAGTGACTGCTTTTGTGCTTATACACAAAAGAAACAGATAATGATTGCTGTCACAGAGGATGTCACCATTTATGACCCAGAAATACTTACTTTTGAGATTTGTCTATTTGAAAATAAAGCAATAACACCGCATCGTCGCAAACTTCTAGAAGGGGAATCGGCTTTCTTTCAAAACCACAATTTAACCATAAACTTTACGGATCCAATATTGACCTTGCCTGACACAGGCAGAGTATACTTAGAAATGATGAATATGAGCATGTGCTTACGGTGCCAAATGACTTAATGATACGAATCCCCTTCGAACTATTGGCCTATAGGTCAGACATTACAGTAATTTATTTACACCCGAGCGGTATTTCCGTAACGGGCTTATTCCACGTGTCAGGGAAAACTATCTGCCAAATCAAACAATGTTTTTTTTGTTGGGAAGTGGTAAAACATCTAAAATGTTTACCTCCAATATTTCAATACATCATGTATATACTATTAACTACAGTTATCCTATTTATGCTGCTATTTCTTAAAACAGCGATTAAGAATATCATATATGTTTTTAAATCAGTAATTTTTCTTGTTTGCATCATTATTAAATGCCTTAAATTACTCGCCAGAGTTTCATTACTTACTGGTGCTTTTATCGGCAGCATTATGCGAAATTTGATGTTAAACTTTTATCAACATTTGGAGAATCAATGCTGTACAAAATCCACGAATTTCGTCTCTCCCTTTAGTAGTTTTAACCATGGCATTACTTTGCACTGAAATTAGTGGTGAGTGTAACTCACATTCGATCATCACCTCCGATTTAAAGACCTGTGAAGTATTACAGGATGGAACAAAGGCATGCCAGTTGTACACAACTGCAGAAATATCATTACCCACAATTCAAGCGGAAACATGTCTATGGTTCACGGACAGTCACGAAAATCATTTGTTCTCATTAAAAATTAAATTAGAAGAAGTGACATGCAGTTTTCACACAGAAAGGCAATATTTCACATTCCCAGTTACTGCCAAATACATATCGCAGATTTCTTGTATCTTTAATCAATTCTGCGGACGAGGTGTGCACTGCATAAAACAATACATTGGCAAGAATGGTAACCATTTTGAAGCCGAAACGGCTGAGAGCCGTCAATTTCCTGGCATTACAGCCTGCGTCCCAGGGGGACTAGGTGTGGGCTGTACGGTGTTAACTCGAGCGGCTTGCAATTTTTTTCGCGTCTGGTTTGAACCAGACTTGTTAAAAACCTATGAAGTATCCAAAATCTCTGGACATACATGTCAATATCATGTATCATTAACGCACTCTGAAAACAACACAGTTTCACGGCTATCTTTAACAGATTCCGCGTACACAAAGTCGGGAATCAAAGTCTCAATTCTGGGCGCATATGACCAACCACAACTAAACCTCCAAGATTATTTTATACAACGAGTTGGTCGACCTTCAGAAGCATATCTAGCGCCAGCCAGTCCCAGAAATAACCCCAACGCAGGTCAAATAGGAGCTATACAAGCAAATACTTCTTTTACGAAAGATTTTATCTTCGACCCCAATATATCAAATTGTGATTTTTTCGAGGATGTCCTGCGTTGCACAATGGTTTCGGATGCATTAACTCATCTCGTTTCTTCCCAGGAGCATGCATTGCCGTTGCAAAAAGACATTCATCTATTTCAAGTACAAGAGGATGTGTTTAAATCATCGCTATTAATGTCTGCGGCTGTTCGTATACAGTTGCACTTCACTAATTTTAAAATGGTGATAAAATCAAATACAATATGTCCGAAATTTGAAGATATTGATCTCACAGCCTCGGGATGCTATAACTGCCCTGTGTTGGCACGCATCACTTTCCAGGCAACAAGCACTTGTGATCCAGGTGTAGTTACAGTACATTTTCAAGAGATAGCTGTGCACACTAAAGCAGTACAACTTACAACGACCCCGTCGATACTAACTGTGAAATTTTTTGCAGAAACACGGTGTTATAACGAAAAGTTGTGCTTAAAAGCACCAACTCTCGTTCAGTGTAAGAAAATAAAGTTCTGTTTGGATGAGCCAAGCGTGGAACTGCTACAACTGAATACTAATTATACAAGAACACTAAATGTTGAAGGTTCAAACACTTGGTTTGATTGGTTTAAATTTCCTAATATTACTAACCATCTTTTCTTAGTAAAATTCATAGGATCATCTTTATTCATCATATGTATTTTAATTACAATATTTTCTACTATAATTACTTGTTGCTGTCGTTCACGTTAACAAAAATATAAACATAATGACAATATTTCAAAAAAAAAAAAAAAAAAAAAAAAAAAAAAAAAAAATTTATATCCATTAATCAGGAAAAAGAAAAAGATAATAATCATACACTATATATGTATTTCTATAGCTGTCGGTGTCTGTATGTACACTTGTGAGCCCATAAATCGTACAGAATCTTCTTTTCCTCACCTCTATACAATTAAAAGGTATGGAGAATAGTGTACCAATTGTGCTATTCTACTAGAGAAAAAAAAAAAATTAATTATATATATATATGTATTTTTATCGTATGTTTCATTCTTTTCACTTATTGTATGAATTAATATATATACGTATTTCTATATGATGCATTCTTTTCACTTATTGTCTGAATTAATATATACCTATTTCTATATGATGCATTCTTTTCACTTATTCTATGAAATATCATATGTATGTATTTCTATCGTATGGTTCATTCTTTTCACTTATTGTATGGTTTCATATTATGCATATAGTAGCATATACTCTGTTTTTACACTTATGATTATGTGTCATTATATCTATTTATTATGTTTATTATAATACTGTTTTACATTTATTGCAATGTATATGGAGTCCTAATCACAGCGTGAGTTAAAGCACTTTTCTTTTTTTTTCTCATTTTTTTTTTCTTTTTGGGGAATTCGATATATTGCTGAGACACGCTCAGACATCTTGGAATTTCTTTGGAGGAAAATTTAAAGATTTGGAATTTAAGGCATAATAATAACAGCGCGGTTAAACTTAGAGGTGTATTCTTGGAAGTGAATAAAGGAACATTGCAAAAGGCATATTTTCTTAAGAAAAGGAATGGTCACACACGATTTCCCATGAAAGTTAAAGAAGGATAGCTCGCTTATAGGAATTCTCGGGTGGACAAAAAAAAAATAAAATTATTATTGTGAGAAAATATCGTGTTAGGTAAGAAACGAAAACAACTTTAAGGCCAGGTGTCCGGGATATTTTAAAAATAAAGGCTTGAAAGCAGGGATAATGCTGAAAGGATTGGTTATTCAGGTGTACGATAGTAAAAGTCAAAATCATAACAAAAAATAAAGGCACTGAGTGTAAATTTATAGCACAAGAAATATTTTCGATTAGAATACGTTCAAAAGAAATGTTAGAAGTCAAATTTTGGAAATGTCTTCTCTATAAGAGGAAAGAAAAATTTATGTTACATACAAGGTACCGAAAAAAGCACCGCCAATTCAGAGAGTTTTGAATAGGCCGGGGGCAAGGATAATGCAAGAGTTTTCATTTGAAAACATGAAAAGCGCTAAGCATTCGAGTTACAAAAGGATAGAGATGAATACAGATGGGAAGATGCGGAAAGCGCGCGAAAACAGCTGAGAAAATAAAATAGGAAAATTTTAAAAGGGGAAAGGAAAAGCCAATGACGGAAAATTTTATTCAATTCCTAAAATCCAATAATATTAAGGTTAACGACGAGCTAACCCGAGATTGGAGAGAAAGAGGGGAATATGAGAAGAAAGAGAAAAGGGGCATAAAAATTCGGATTGGGATATAGGGAGAGGACGGAGAGGAAAAGAGGAGAAGAGATTTTAATTTTGTGAGCGTAGAGTCAGATTAGGATGATTGGATAAAAGTGTTAAGTGGAATTTATTCTAAGTGTTTGCTATTTGACGATAGGATCCGAGTTCTGGAAGGATGATGAGGCCTCAAACTGCGCTGAAGATTTTCGGTAAGCATTTTTATTTATTAGCAATTCCTGAGTAAATTAAATTAGGTCTCTATATGAGTAAAATAAATTAGGACTCCATAAAAAAATAATATATATCGGTAAAGTTTAGGTATGCTAATTTTAAACTGGCCATATGGGCCTAATGTATTTACTATTTTATGTAACCTAATTCCCCAAATAAATAATATGGGTTTTAACATTATGAGTAATTTTCTTTAATGTACTGTGTCATTATATGCTAGGATGTCTCCATAAGTGTTAAGTGGAAAATTAAATAACCTGGGTTAAAGTTAATGACATAACTAAACTTTCTTACTTAACTAAATTAAATTAATTATGGGGTTTACTAAGCATGGAGTCAGACAGCAAGTGACTCAACAGGGAGTCATCCAGCAACACGACTTTCTATTACCCTGAAATTTAATACCATAAATACAGGTTGGAAATTAAGAGGTAACATAAAGAGTACTGTTATGTAAACCTACGTTAAAATAATTCAAATTAGGCTTCGGAAGAGTTTTAATGATAATCAGTTCTGTGTGAGGGGAGAACTCCGGAAATTATTCGTTTCCTGAAATTATTCGACGCAGGCAATAATCAAACATTAAAAAATATGGCTTTGGTAATAAGGAAGCCCTAACACGTGTAAATACACAAAACTCAAGCGATGCATATTTAGCTTAAAAACATACATTATTTATCATAAATCTATGAGGAATTCATTTCCATTCCTGAGCAGCTTTCCTGGACATGGTAAAATATCATAGTAAAGCTCTTTCACTAACAATAAAAAAGAATATTATAGCTTAAATATTTGCAACCCTGTATATCTTTTGAAGAATTTGTACAAACCACAAAGTGCACCTAAATATAAACCTATAGTAATAATATACGGCACAACCTAAAATGCACTTCCACCAATTTTCAGCTATTGTCGCATTATAATCTAGTTATTTTGTGTAGCCCTGTAAATGAACAGTGAATGATTTCCCTGCCATATTCTACATGAGGCATGTTTTTATGCATATAAAAAATATAATATTCATTTCATTTGGTTTAGTATAGGTGTTAAACTCTACTTACCTGCAATTTTCCCCATATACGTAATGTATTTGAATATTCTTGAGTGTCTCTGTACACGAACCATTTGCTTCATCTCAATGAAAAGCTTAGTGTAGCATCCCTATATGATACATATTTAAAATACCAAGTTTGGAATGTCTGCTGCTATTTGTTCTTGAGATAAACTGATAACAGACAAATACACACACAGGCCAACTGCTAAAAACACGATTTTCATATTCAGGGAAACCTCAAAACGTCTAAATATAACAAAAACTCACTTTCGAAAATTTGGCCCAAAAACAATACTTTCTCTACCTTATGGGTATGAGAAAGTAATAAGTACAGGAAATGCGAATTTGGTACTATCCATATCTAGTTGCCACTTGAAAAGTTGATGAAGGTTTGCAAGTTTCTAGGAAATTGATAACAGACTTTATTTTTGTTTTGATAAGTATAGGCACTATAATTAAACGGGGGTTGAGAAGGGCGGTAACCCCCTGGCATAGAATTATACATCTGTACCATATCAAATTCTATACAAAACATTATTTTAGAATATTAACAATAAATATGAATTTCCTTATGATTTTTACAGCATAAAGTAATTTAAATATATTCATAAGCATATCTGTCCCAAACCGCAATACATTGGCATTTTTTGTGCCTTCCTGTACATAAACCAAGTGTAAAGAGTTAATTAATGCCATTTTAAATAGGGAATATCATATAGTAAACCTGAATAACATATATCATTTCTGAAAATTTCTGAAAATATTTACAGACGCTGGGGGCGGGCAGACGGACAGATAGACAGTCAAAAAAAAAAAAAAAATACAGATTGAAATCTTATTCACAGTTAAAAATTGTTAGAAAATGTTTAATGTAAACGAAAATACAATTCCAGCAAATGTCCAATAATAACCCTTAACGTAACTGAATATTTTTGCGTGCCCTGTAAATCTAATGTTAATCGAACTGTACAGTATAGAAAGCATTCTTTTGTGCATATGAATAACATATTTCAATTTCATTAAGATTTATGCAAGTAATTAAATTTTGGTTTATAGAAATATCCTCACATGGAACGCAACGCTTTGGAATACTTTCAGGTGTCCCTGTATACAAACCAGTGATGGTGTTTACTCCATTTTCTATAGAAAATATTCGATAGAAAACTGCAATAACGTATTTCAATTTTATTAATATATGCATAAATTAAAGGTATTAAAATATGGTTTATAAAAATACCTCTCATAGAACACAATGCTTTGAAATACTTTCGGGTATCCCTGTGCACAAGCTAGCAGATGCATTCACTCCATTTTCAATAAGGAACATCCGATAATGAACTAAAATAACATATATCAGTTTCAGGAAATTCTATGAATATTAACGGGAGTTAGAGCGCAGACACACAGAAAGACGGATGGACAGACAGACCATTCGAAGTCATTAACACTTTTCAATCTTGCTGGAATTGTTAAAGAGCCGAAGTCATTAAATTTATCAACCATAATGGAAAGTGGTAAAAATAAAGCGCGAAAATTTCACACGGTTTTGCTAGTCTTTTAGTCTTTTCCCTCTCTTAACGTGTTTTAATTTGCAGGTGACCCCTAAGAAATTTAACTATTAAATTTTTTAACAATACGAAATAATGTAAATTTACATTAAATTCTTTAAAATTGTTGATTTCACGTGTTTGAACGATTTTAGTTGCTATTTAAAAAAAAGGATCTTTTTTTAATTTTTCTCAACTCATAAATAACCTCCTAAAGTGAGCTCGTTGGCGTTGAAAAATAGATGCCAAAATTGAAAAAAAAAGTGGTGTAAGTCATCATTTTCAAACTGCAATAACTCAGCAAGATTTTGACTTAGAGAGATCATTTTTATTTTTTATTTTTTTTTGTTTGTTAGAGCGAGGAGAATATTTTTCTAAATATAAATCACATGATAGGAGGGACAGTATAAAAATTAAATTTCGTATTTAATATGTATACAGACCCTTTGACAAAAAATGCCATATCTGAAATCTACTCTTAATTTGCTCTAATTTTGTAATTGGAAGTATGTTTCTATCTTTCTTAGTTTACGAGATAATTGCTGTAGCATCTATTTTGAATCACCCGGTATATATATAAAAGAACAGAACGGAAAATTAAGAAAACGGATAATAGTTTATCTGGAGATATTTTTAAGATGAATTCTGAACTGGGTGATATGTTAATATTTTTGAAGAATGAATAAAAATAATAATAAACCGGCATCCTGAAATTTATTTGAATAAGAGTTGTTTGAGTATGCTACAGGCTATTTTTTGACCTTACACTGAAAGCAGTATAGTGAAAACAGCATTACAGTTCTGCCATGTTCAAAGCGGTCTGAGGGCTATTGAGAACTTACATTTTAATTTCGAACTTCAACAAAAACTTTAAGATTGGTCCAACGTATCTGCAAAAGAAAATCAAAATCTAATAAAATATATAATTATTTGTATACATCCTGTATACCTTTGAATTTAAAAGTACAAATCGTTCTACTTACGTTGGTATTAAGTCTGATCCTTGTTGCATAAGTGATCCAATGTTGAACCAAAGACTATTTCTAACATTAAATATATTCTCAACTACAATATCATCTTGTCTACAGGGATGTGGATTGATCCATTCATAAGGCGTCAATCTACCAACTAGAAACATAACTATACTGACTGCAAAAAATGCTCCCATCAGATATATCCAAACTTCAGTTGAGAAAGGCGAGAGAAAGGAAAATAGTGACGTTACTTTCACAGTAGGCTTCTTGAAAAGTATGCTTATACCCGTATTCATAAATGGAAGTGTAAAATCGACAGCTTTTTCTCGCATATAGTTTATACTCAAGCCAGCAACTGCCATGTGAGCTTCCTAAATATAAAGAAATTTCAATGAGGAATAAAAATACGAAAACATTGTAAAAGATATTTTTCTTCTAAAGAAAATGGGAAAAAATATCTCAATACATGTCATATTTCCAGTCTAAGAAGAAAATGTTTTTACGCTCGAATGCACTATTACATAATTCTTTCTTTTTTCTAAACACTGCCTATTTAATTTTCAAAATTTAAACAACACCTGTGTTTTTACTTTCTCTTATATATGGTAGAAAAAGTATTGTTTTGGGTCAAATTTTCGAAACTGATTTTGTTATATTCACAGTTTTGAAGGCCTCCGGAATTAAAAAACCATGCTTTTAGAGGTTGGTCTGAGTGTCTGTCTGTCTGCCTATCTGTCTGCGTGTCTGTTATCACCATATCTCAAGAACAAATAGTAGAAGGACATTTAAATTAAGTATTCTAAATGCGTATCACATAGTACAGTGATGTCACACTAAACGTTTTGTTTTAGATCAAGCAAATGGTTCGCGTACAAGGCCATCCAAGAGAATTTAAATACATTACGTCTATAAGGGAAATTTCGAGTAAGTACAGTGCAACATCTATAGAATGCCCTAAACAAAATGAAATGAGAATATATATTTTTTATATGCATAAAAGCATGTTTTGTGTAGATTATGATATATGAATATCAGTCATCATTCATTTACAGGGCTACCCAAAGTACTTGGATATATTGAGTTTGTACTTGGAAATTGCTATAAGTGCATTTCATTTTTTTTTTTTTTTTTGTATTAGGTGTTTTTTATATCAGATTAAATTTACTCACACAATGTGATATGCATACAGTTTAAAGGGCTACCCTAAATTAAGTTAACCCTTTGAGTGCTGAATACTCGCGGCCTATGCGGTCCATACAGGACGGCGCGCGGTTGGCGCTGACGAATTGTCTCATTGTTATCGCGGACACGCTTTATGCGAGTGTTGCATAGTACACTGATCATTTTTGCCGGGCGCGTATTTGCGTCCATAGTCCATACTGATAACATCTGCTAAGCGCGTATTTGCGTCCATAGTCCATACTGATAACATCTGCTAAGCGCGTATTTGCGTCCAAAGTCTATATTAATGACTTTCACTGGACGCATATGTGCGTCCATAGCACTCAAAGGGTTAAATGAATCAGTCATTTGAGAAACACCTCATGTCCATTTTGGGCCAAAATTGAGTTAGACATATTAAATTGTTGGTGAAGGCTAGACAAATCCAATACGCAAAAAACAAATCATCTCCACTTAATAACCATGGTGATGCCGCATTTGAAAATATCCATTCCTTTGAGAAACACCTCATCTCCTGGAAATGTGTTGTTTCTCAAATGACTTACAAAAGAATGTGGCTGGTGGTAGCACTGTTTCTTGTTATTCTACTTTAATGTGGCTCCCATATAATCCCTTTGAGACTTCTTAAACCAGATTTGGGAATTTACCTGTCCTTCTTAACTCAGGCACATTGGGACGTGCCTAGATGTCTAGGCCGTGGCCTGTGGTTCGTAGCCGAGATGTTTATTTATTTATTTTTTTTTTTTCGAGTATACTTCTTTTTATTTTTCAGATACCTTGTCTTTTTATTTGTCTAATCTTTTTTCACACGTAGTTTTCATTTTTTCCCCTTCTTCTAAGCTGTATGAAAGATATAGTCTTATTATGTCAGAAGAAAAAGAGGTTTTATTTCAATATGGAGATTTACTGATTTTCGATTCTTTTTTAACTTAGAGAAATTTGTGGCTTACTGGAAAGTTGGAAAAATATCTATCATTTTACCACTATTTATTAAACTCTCTTTTACTTAATCTCTTTTACAATGTATATCATGAGGGCTTAGCTAAGAAGGGACCAAATGAAATTTCTTCATTTTTAGTTGATTATATCAATGAAGGTTTTGATGCTGGTGTTAGGCATCTTCATTTTTTTTCCGATGGTGCACCTGGATAAAACAAAAACACCGTGGTTGTGCGGTTTTTTCTAGCCCTAATAGAAACTGACCGATTCGACAGTATTCATCACTGTTTTCCTATTCGAGGTATTCGTACCTTCCGTGTGACCGCGACTTTAGTGTAATCAAACGAAAAATTAAAACAACTGACAGGATTTACACAGTAAAACAGTATGCTGAACTTATATTGCACTCTGCTGCTATTCAGGACAAGTTCCTGGTGGAAATACTAGAAAGAGAAAAATTAAAGAATTTTATATCATGGTGTGGTCAACTTTATAAAAAAAATGTAATATCTACGGAGACTCAAGCAAGGAATATCCCAAAGGAAAACAAAATAAAATTCAACATTTCAACTTTTATAGAGTTTCATTACTCTAATAAACATGTAGGCCAAGTTAAAGTAAAAAACTTTATTGGTGGACTCAATAAACAAACTTTTGACTTGAAAAAACCGGGAACTGGTTTACCAGAGCTTCCAAAAATCAGTGCCTACCCGCAAAAATATGTACCTATCAATACCAACAAAATCAATGACCTCAGGAAAGTCGAAGCCTATATACCTGCAGACATTGTTGGTGAATTTTATTCAAAAATTTATGACTGGCCAACTATCGATATGGATGACATTGAAATGTTTTAAGAAACAATGTTTGGAAAATGTGTATATATTATTTGAAAAATAAAATACTGATTTTTATTAATAATTTGAATTGTTTTACCTTTTATTTCATACCTGATAACATATCGTTTAGTCAGTCATTTGAGAAACAACACATCTCCAACAACGTTTATAATTTTTTTAAATATCAAAATAAAAATAATAAAATTTTACTTTGGTAGAATTAGCTTACCAAACCCCTGTAGAAACATATAAAAAAATAAAAAAATATATGATGTTAAATTACGGACCAGCTGGGTTTTTTTTTTTGATTTCCTGAAAGTTTACTTTTTTGGATATGAGGTGTTTCTCAAATGACCGATTCAAATATTCTTTTCTACTGCATGTAAATGATGAAAGTGCTTTGCCACATTTTACTATCTCGACGATCGCTGCTCATTAAGGAAAGTTAATTTTTTATACCCATACTGTAAACAAAGTATTTTTGAAGTTCGATTTTCAATTCTGATTTTTAGTATAATATCACGTTTTGAGGTGCCCTGATTATGAAAGTTCAATTTTTAGATGTTGATATATATGTATATTTGTTATCAGCATAACTTAGATAACAAATATCTGCAGGAAATTCAAATTTGGTATTTTAAAATTTGTATTAGGTTTCCTCTTGAAAAATTTGAACGAGATTGGCAAGTTCGCAGGCAAATTAATAACAAACGAATTTTTTTTTTTTTTTTTTTTTTTATAAATATAAGCATTATAATTGAACGAGGGTTTGAGGGGACAGTAGCCCACCTCACACAGAGTTATACGTCAAATAAAACTATTCCTAAATTTATTTTAGATTATTACTTTTGTCCATATTCAATTGAAGAAAGTGACTGTATCTCAGGAATTACTGCACAGAATTGCATATAATTTTTTATGTATATGCGCCTTGACCTAAATTATTGCCTATTAACAGTTGGTGTCAACCGCTCAACAGGGGACGTTGCTATGCAGTGATTTCCACAATTTAAGGGAAGGCTGTATCTCAGGAGCTACTGCACAAAAATAGATATAAAGTCATATAAAGATGCAACTTCATATAAATTAGTGCCGATCAACTTTTGGTGTCAACAGCTCAATTGCTATGCAGTGATTTGTACAATTTACGCTGACTATATCTAAGGAACTACTGCACAAAAATACATATAAATTCATACATAGATGCAACTTAATATAAGTTAGAGCCTATCAACTTTTGGTGTCAACCGCTCTACAGGTGGAGCTGCTTTGCAGCGATTTCCACAATTTAAGAAAAGGCTATATATCAGAAATTACTGCATAAAAATGCATATAAATTTATATGTAGATGCATCTTGACCTATGTTAGTACCTATCAATTTTTGGGGTCAACTGACCAACAGGTGGCGCTGCTGTGCAGCTATTTTCATAATTTAAGAAAGGGTTACATCTCAGGAACTCCTGCGCAAAATTGCATAAAAATTTATATGTGGATGCACCATGGCATAAGTTATTGCGAATCAAATTTTGGTACTAATTGCTCAGCAGTTGGTGCTGTATACAGCGATTTCCTCAGTGTAAGGAAAGACTATATTTCAGGTTCTAATGCGTATAATCAAACAACATTTAATATATGAGAAAGCCATTATGAGACATTAAGCCGATTCAATTTGAATGTATATCTACCAGCAGGTTGTGCTGCTATAATGCAGTTTTTCCCGACAGCAGGAATGCTATATTTCAACTTCCATGGCATAACTGTACGAAACTTGATACATGAGATAACCATTACGAAAACGCACTTTTTTAAGACGTAAGTTAAGCTGTGTTTCTTTGAATATTTAGTGTTAGTTTCCTCTAAGATGAAAATCCCCTGCATTCATTATTGTAGATAATTTTAATAAATAATAGTTTTTGTAAATTATTTAAACTGAGTTAATATATATAGTAAAATACAGAAGAAAGTCTTATGGTGGCGGTGGCCACAACATACTAGTTTTTAAAGTAGATTTAATATTAAATATTTAATGTTTAATACTAAAGTAGATTTAATATAATATCTTATCTTATTGACCTTACGACTTGTTGTGCAATCTGTCTTTATAGTATTGAAATGCAGAGTAAGAGAAAGTCATGTGTGTCACAAACCAGATTATTTTATACATTTTATACTTTAAAAGAAGAAAATTTAGGATTCATGAAAATTCCCAAGAAAGCTTTTATGGTTTCATACATTTTTACATCTAAGGAACATAATTTCATTATCATTTTCCTAAGGATTTCCTGTTTATATGTGTTACACAAATTATATATGTCTAGCAACTGAAACTAATGCACACAAATATATACCACTTTATACTTATTTAGTACATGATAATGATCTTGAAACCTTAATGCGTTTTGATATAAAAATATATTCAATATCTTTTGAAATTAGATTATGATTCAGCTATGGTTTTGATTCTTTTTTTTTTTTTTTTTTTTTTTTGTCTGAGATTATTTAATGCTATTTGTTTATTACCTGTTTTGATAAGAATGTGTGGGGATTTATAATATGTGTGAAAATAATAGGCTTCGAACATGTAGCTAAAGAACTAATTAGCTCGATGTGTGATCAACTTTATACTGAATAACATTTTGTCATTTGCTGTCTGTAATTATATATTGCAATTAATGAAAAATACTTAAAATTAGATCTTTAAAAAATATCTCTAAATATTTTTGTACGAATCAGACTTTATATTTATATAAGTTGCCAAGTTTTCGCATGTAGAAAATTTTAAAACAGGTTTTACTTAAAAAAATTTAAAAAGAAATGAACAATATTGCATAGCAATTTATAGTTTAATTAACTGGTTTAAAATTGCATACTGCTGAAACTCTAGATTTATCCGTATACGCAATTTTAATTATAGCGCATTTTTATGTTTTAACTAGCTGGCTTCGCCCGCTAGCGGGTCAGTATTTTCAAATGAATCACTAAAAATAATGAATCACTAACAGAAACTTTTAGTGTTAAGAAAAGAAATTTAAAAAAAAAATCATTTCTGATTGGATAAAAAGTCGGGCCGGGTCCCCACGCGCTGCGCGCGCGTATTCCTTCCCTGACCCTACGTGCCCCCTAAACAAAAATCATTTCTGATCGGGTAAAAACTCGCACCGGGTCCCCACTGCCTTCGGCAGCGCAGTCCCGTGCGCGCACAACTTCAGGGATACACGCGCTGCGCGCGCGTATTCCTTCCCTGAGCCTTCGTGCCCCCTAAAAAAAAAATCATTTCTGATCGGGAAAAAACTCGCACCGGGTCCCCACTGCCTTCGGCAGCGCAGTCGCGTGCGCGCTGCGCGCGCCCAAGTTAAGGGATACGCGCGCGGTGCACGCCTATTTCTTCTCCACCCTCTCAGGCCCTCTTAATTAACCTACGTATACCAATTTTGAACGATCTAACTCATTTGGCTGAGATGCAAAAGAAAACGTAATCAGGACACCTCAAAACGTGTAAATCTGGTGAAAACTTTCGATAATTTAAAAGAACTTTAAAATATCTTTCGAATGATGTATTAAAAATAATTGAATTAGAAATTGAAATTTGAAAACATTACAGCGCCATCTGGCGGTACAAATATCTGTATTCCACTGTTTGATTCCAATTCAAAAAAGCTTTCTAATGATGTCTTGCTTATGAAATTATTTTAATTAGTAGCTGAGATACAAAAGAAAACTAATTCAGGACACCTCAAAACGTGTAAATCTGGTGAAAACTTTCGATAATTTAAAAGAACTTTAAAATATCTTTCGAATGATGTATTAAAAATAATTTAATCATAATTAGAAATTGAAATATTGAAATTTGAAAATATTACAGCGCCATCTGTCGGTAGCAAATTCTGTATTCCACTGTTCCATCCCAATTCAAAAACGTTCTCTAATGATGTATTACTTATGAAATTATTTTAATTAGTAGCTGAGATACAAAGAAAACTAATTCAGGACACCTCAAAACGTGTAAATCTGGTGAAAACTTTCAATAATATAAAAGAACTTTAAAATATCTTTCGAATGATGTTCTAAAAAAAATTTAATCATAATTAGAAATTGAAATATTGAAATTTGAAAATAATTTAGCACCATAAGAGAAATCTAATTCAGGACACCTCAAAACGTGTAAATCTGGTGAGAACTTTCGATAATTTAAAAGAACTTTAAAATATCTTTCGAGTGATGCATTAAAAATAATTTAATTATAATTAGAAATTGAAATATTGAAATTTGAAAACATTACAGCGCCATCTGGCGGTAGAAATTTCTGTATTCCACTGTTCGATTCCAAATCAAAAAAGCTTTCTAATGATGTATTACTTACGAAATTATTATAATTAGTATCTGAGATACAAAAGAAAACTCATTCGGGACACCTCAAAACGTGTAAATCTGGTGAAAACTTTCGATAATATAAAAGAACTTTAAAATATCTTTCGAATTAAGTATTAAAATTAATTTAATCATAATTTGAAATTGTAATATTAAAATTTGAAAATATTACAACGCCATAAAAGAAAACTGATTCAGGACACCTCAAAACGTGTAATCCTGGTGAAAACTTTCGATAATTTAAAAGAACTTTAAAATATCTTTCGAATGATGTATTAAAAATAATTTAATCATAATTAGAAATTGAAATATTGAAATTTGAAAACATTACAGCGCCATCTCGCGGTAGAAATTTCTGCATTCCACTGTTCGATTCCAAATCAAAAAAGCTTTCTAATGATGTATTACTTACGAAATTATTATAATTAGTATCTGAGATACAAAAGAAAACTCATTCGGGACACCTCAAAACGTGTAAATCTGGTGAAAACTTTCGATAATATAAAAGAACTTTAAAATATCTTTCGAATTAAGTATTAAAAATAATTTAATCATAATTAGAAATTGTAATATTGAAATTTGAAAATATTACAACGCCATAAAAGAAAACTGATTCAGGACACCTCAAAACGTGTAATTCCGGTGAAAACTTTCGATAATTTAAAAGAACTTAAAAATATCTTTCGAATGATGTATTAAAAAAAATTTAATCATAATTAGAAATTGAAATATTGAAATTTGAAAACATTACAGCGCCATCTGGCGGTAGAAATTTCTGCATTCCACTGTTCGATTCCAAATCAAAAAAGCTTTCTAATGATGTATTACTTACGAAATTATTATAATTAGTATCTGAGATACAAAAGAAAACTCATTCGGGACACCTCAAAACGTGTAAATCTGGTGAAAACTTTCGATAATATAAAAGAACTTTAAAATATCTTTCGAATTAAGTATTAAAAATAATTTAATCATAATTAGAAATTGTAATATTGAAATTTGAAAATATTACAACGCCATAAAAGAAAACTGATTCTGGACACCTCAAAACGTGTAATTCTGGTGAAAACTTTCGATAATTTAAAAGAACTTTAAAATATCTTTCGAATGATGTATTAAAAATAATTTAATCATAATTAGAAATTGAAATATTGAAATTTGAAAATATTACAGCGCCATAAAAGAACACTGATTCAGGAGACCTCAAAACGTGTAAATCTGTTGAAAACTTTGAATTATGTAAAACAACTTTAAAATATCTTTCGCATGATGCATAAAAAATAAATTAATCGTAATTAGAAATTGAAATACGCGTATTAGAATAAAAATGTCCGGCGTGTAAAGATAAAATTTAATTTGCAATTAAAATGTAAATCTTTTGTTTATTGACCAAAATCGATGAAATTTGAAATGCAAGTTTGTTTTGAGGTGTAAATATTATATACTAAATAAAATGTGTAAAATTTGAAAAATTGAAGAAAATAGAAAATTGCAATTTTTAATCGCAGTACAAACACGTGACTTCATTAAATACCAGATGTGTTTCCGTTGAAGACTGCTGTAGACGAAAAGTCTGCAAAGCTAAGATTCTTGTGATTTGTTGCCAATATTTTTTTATAGTTTAGTTAATTTTAAAAAATCTAATTGTCCGATCGATAAGCCGTTTAAACCATCGGTTTAAGAAAAAAAAGCCCTTTCCAATGGTACCTTGTTTGTAACAATACGACTGATATTTCTAATTTATTTTCCACCTTTTCCGTAAAAATGTCGCTTTTTAAGCATTTAATCATGAATTCTGGGTCATTTTTCGTTAGACAATGGTCGACATTTTAATTAATATCTCCGCTAATTAGGGTCGCATCGTTTCGCAAATTACATATCGTACATCTGTGATAAATTCTCTGTCCGACGGTACCTGTTCGAAGTCCGTGCGACCGTTAGCGGCGGAGCCTTTTCCGTTTCAAGCCGTTTCTCACAGACACACACACACACACACACACACACACACACACAGACAAAAACACACACGCGTACAGATTTTAATAATATAAGGAGATTGTTAAACGTCAAAAAAAAAAAAAAAAAAAAAAAAAATCAGAAAATAAAATATTGTTATTTATTTATTAAATGAATCATGGTAGTCCATAAATAGAAATTTTTTTGAAACGATGCATAATGGGCATCTGAGATCTTTTTAAATGAATAAACTAAAAAAACATTTTAAATGTCCACAAAACAGATAGGTAACAAATGCTGAACTGAATATAAATAATTTGAAAGACTTGGAATAAACAGGAATATTTTCCATGCTTCAAACTGACCGCAGTCAGAGTTTACACATACTCTTATTCAATTCGTTTACTACATTAAGCAATGTCTGCACATGAAAAAATAATCTGGTGTGTCACTCACACGACTTTCTCTTACCCTGAAATTTAATACTATAAACACAGATTGGAGATCAAGGGGTAAGATAACGAGTATTGTTATGTAAACTTATGTTGAAACAATTCGAATTAGGCTTCGGAAGAGCTTTATTTGACAAATATTTCTGTGTGAGGGGGATCTACTACATTCCTCAACTACCGTCTCATTATTGTACCTACATTTATATAGAATTAAAATTGGTTATTAAATTCAAAAGTTCATTTAAAATTATTCAAACAACTTTCTTGAAATTTCTTTGAATAACAAAGCTTTCTGCAAATTTCTTTGAAACTTATTAATCTTGATCAAACTTTTCTAGTACACTGAGAAAAAATTTTGTAACTGACATTTAGAATCTAAATTGTGGCTCTATAAAAAATAGTTCCATGTCATCCTTATAAATTCTATTCCCTTTTGAAAGCGAATTTTAGAAACCCTATTAGAATTCTACAGAGTTTGTCTATATTATCGAGATCAAACCGGGTTTCAGCAACTATAATCTCGGTTTATGACCTAATTCTAGATAATCAAGCGAGAATTTCTCGCCTTACAAAAGATTCAGAATATTCAGAATATTTTTTCACCATCTAGAAATGTGTACACTAGAAATTCTCGATCATTTCGTCTGTTTAGTTTATTAGCGTGCCTTATGCGCATAGCTCAGAAATCTATATTTCTAGTTAAGGGATTTAGAAAATGACCACTTATTCATTCTAGATGAAGGCGGTATCCTTTTTTCTCGGTGTAACAAACGAATTAACTTCAAAATGCAACATTTGGATCGCCTAAAATTATTTGTTTTTAATTTACTCTAAGTGACACAGATAAAGATCAAGCTTTAAAAATTTGACTTAGGTGTTCAGGAAGCCTGAAAATGTGTAAATATACAAAAAACCAAGCAATGAATATTTAACTTTAAAAAATACATTTTTAACCATATGACCATAAGGAATTAATTTCAATTCTTGAATAGCTTTTCTGGATATGGTAAAATATTAAGTAAAGCACTTCCAGTAACAATGTAAAAGAGTGTGTTAGCTTTAGAGAATTAATTTTATTATTCAATGCTCATATTCTCAAGCAATTAACTGTCAATGTGTCTGTGTAAGATAATGTGGGAAAGAAAAAGCAATTAGATATTATATATGCATAATCAATGAAGTTTTTATTTTATTTTATTTTTTTTTCTATTTTACACATCACTGAAAAATGACTATAGATCAATATCCCAAACTTAACCCATTTTTACATGTTCTACGAACTAGGAAATTAATTTTATCGATAGCACTCATAAGGTTTAATTTAATTTCACATGAATTTACACAATATATTATTATATTACATTATATATTAAAAAAAAAAAAAAAAAATCCATGTATTTTAATCTGTTTCAAAAAAAGAGGAGGGACCTTATTCAATGTCTGCAGTGATCTATAGGTATTTATAAGCGTTTCTGTGTGTGCGTATATGATTTTCTTTTTCAAATTATCTGACGTGTTAATCATACGACTTCCTGCCACCCAGAATCTGAATACTGTATAGACATGTTATAGGTTAAAGGATATTATAACAAGTGACAAACATACTTTAAAAGCAATTGAAATCAGTTTTAGGAACAGCTTTATTTAATATATATGTCTATGTTAGTGGTTACTTCCTCTCTTACCCCTGACTGAGCATAGTGCATGCATTCATAAATATTTAAAGCTACAGTTAAAATTTAAAATTTTACATCAAATTATTCAGACAAATTTTACTCCTACCACTCCATGAAACTTACCAATCTTGGTCAAAATTTTCAAGTGGCAACCCCACATTTTCCCCGGAATACCTAATTTGCATTTTCTTCAGTTATTTGTTTTTATGTTATGCTGATGACAGGCACCTATACGAATAAACCTCTAAACACTTTCTTAATCAGGACCAAACCTCTTAATAATACAAAGCAATCAGCGTTGAAACTACGCAGTAGTTTTCCTAAAGTTGGTAAAATATAGTAAAGTACTTCCATTAGTTACATAAAGAATATATTCACTGAATTTTGTGTAGTTCTGCGTATGATCTATATATATTATACACACTACACAGTAAATTTAAATTTATCTCACGATGAAAAACCTAACTTTAAATGCAATTTCAGCAATTTAAAAATATAGTACTAATATAACTGAATTCTTTTGTGTGGCTCGATAAAATAATGGTAAATGAATTTATTATCATATACTACACTAAACATGCTTTTATGCATACAAAAAAAAAAGTATTCATTTCATTTTGTTTAGAGCACAGTGCAAAGTTTTTGAACTATACCTTCCAGAAATTTTGCCCTATAGATGCAGTGTATTTAATATCTCTTGGATGTCCCTATACACTACATTTACTTGACCTTGTTGAAAGGTTTGGCGTAGGATCCTCAAGTAATACAAATTAAGGATACCGAGTTCAGACTTTCTGCTGCTATTTGTTTTTGGGATATACTATAAAAATCTTACAAACAAATCTCTAAAAATCTCATCTCTGGATTTAGGGAACCTTTAGCATGTAAATATAGCAAATCTCAACTTCAAGTAATTGACCAAGAAATAATAAATACTCGCTTTACCATTTTATTGGTAAGAGAAAGTAATAAGTTTATGTTATGATTTTTTTTTTTTTTAATCTCTTATTGTTAGATATATCTATATATATACATCTATATATATAAAATCGTTCTTCCTGACTGAGTGAGTGAGTGGGGGAGGGGGTGATTCATCATCGCCCAGATCAAACCCTTAGACCTAGAAGCATGAAATTTTGTGACAATGTTCCTTCTATGATATAGGCATCCACTAAGAAGCGATTTTACAAAATTCGCCCCCCCAAGGTGGGGGAGGGGGGCAAAACGTGATTTCACAAAATCCTTCATATCTCAAACAAAAAAACAAATATCCGTAAAATTTTTGCTTTAAAATATAGCTAATACAAATGTCTAAAAACCAATTTCTGGAATTTTCGAAATTCGGTCCCCAAGAGGGGCGGAGGGGGGGGGGGTCAAAACGTGATTTCACATGCGTAAAACGTGATTTCGCATAATCCTATATATCTCAAACAAAAAAAATAGATATACGTGAAATATTTGCTCTAAAATATAGCTAATGCAAATATCTAAAAACGAATTTCTGGAATTTTAGAAATTCAGCCCCCAGGTGGGGCAGCAGGGGGGTTAAGTGGCAAAAACGAATAGGAATACAGTTAGGGCGTTCAAAATTTGTACAGATAGGTTCTAGAGGCCTGCAAGTCAATTGAGGATAATTTCGATTGTGTAAAGTTATTAGAAGGGGCAGGAAATGGGGTAGGGGAGAGGGGAGGGCAAAAAATAAAAATATAGTTCGATCGTTCAAAATTGGTATAGAGAGGTTTCGATACCTACAAATCGATTGCGGATATTTTCGAATTTGTAAAATTATTAGGAGGGGCGGTAAGGGGAGGGGGCGGTAAGGGGGTCTATGGTGCAAAAACAAATAAAAATACAGTTAGGGCGTTCAAAATTGGTACAGATAGGTTTTAGAGGCCTGCAAGTCGAATGGGGATATTTTCGATTGTGTAAAATGATTAGGAGGGGCAGGAAGGGGCAGGGGAGAGGGGGGCAAAAAAATAAAAATAGTGTCAGATCGTTCAAAATTTGTACATAGAAATTTTCGATATTTACAAATCGATTGCGGATATTATTGAATTTGTAAAATTATTACGAGGGGCGGGAAGGGGGTGGGGCGGTAAGGGGGGTTATGGGGCAAAAACAAATAGAAATACAGTTAGGCCGTTCAAAATTGGTACAGATAGGTTTTAGAGGCCTGCAAGTCGTATGGGGATATTTTCGAAAGTGTAAAGTTATTAGGAAGGCCGGGAAGGGGGGAGGGGAGAGGGGGGGGACAAAAAAATAAAAATGGAGTTAGATTGTTCAAAATTAGTATATAGAAGTTTTCGATACTTACAAATCGATTGCAAATATTTTCGAATTTGTAAAATTATTAGGAGGGACGGGAAGGGGGGCTGTGGGCAAAAACAAATAGAAATACAGTTAGGCCGTTCAAAATTGGTACATATAGGTTTTAGAGGTCAGCAAGTCGAATGGGGATATTTTCGAAAGCGTAAAGTTATTAAAAGGGCCAGAAAGGGGGGGGGGCGGAGGAGCAAAAAAAATAAAATAGAGTTAGATCATTCAAAATTGGTACATAAAGGTTTTCGATACCTACAAATCGATTGCGGATATTTTCGAATTTTTTAAATTATTAGGAGAGACGGGAGGGGGGGGGGCGAAGGGGGAAAATAATAGAAATAAGAGTTAGAGCATTTTGGGAATTTTTTCCGAAGTCAGTGAGAACCCGGTGCGACATTTTTCCTAATCAGATTTTGTTTCTGCTTTTTTTCACGTGATAAAAATTAATGCAATTTTGAGAATTCAGTAATTATAGCGGTTCATTTAAAAATAGGGACCAGCGAAGCGGGCGTTGTCTGCTAGTCTATATATATAAAAGAGTACTTTCTGACTGAGTGAGTGAGGGGGTGATCTATCATCGCCCAGACCAAACCCCTGGACCTAGAAGCATGACATTTTGTGACAGTGTTCGTTCTATGACGCAGGCATACACTAAGAAACGATTTTACAAAATTCGCTCCCCAAGGGGGGAAGGGGGAGGCAAAACGTGATTTCACAAAATCCTTCATATCTCAAACAAAAAAACAGATATCCGTAAAATTTTTGCTTTAAAATATAGCTAATACAAATGTCTAAAACCAATTTCTGGAATTTTCAAAATTCGGTCCCCAAGGGGGGCGGGGAGGGGGGCAAAACGTGATTTCACATGCGTAAGACATGATTTTGCATAATCCTATATATCTCAAACAAAAAAATAGATATACGTGAAATTTTTGCTCTAAAATATAGAAAATGCAAATATCTAAAAACCAATTTCTGGAATTTTAGAAATTCAGCCCCCAGGTGGGGCAGCAGAGGGGGGGGCTATGGGGCAAAAACAATTAGAAATACAGTTAGGCCTTTCAAAATTGGTATAGATAAGTTTTAGAGGCCTGTAACTCGAATGGGGATATATTCGATTGTGTAAAGTTATTAGGAGGGGCAAGAAGGGGAGAGGGGAGAGCGGGGTGCAAAAAATAAAAATAGTGTTAGATCGTTCAAAATTGGTATATACAGGTTTTCGATACTTACAAATCGATTGCGGATATTTTCGAATTTGTAAAATTATTAGGAGGGGTGGGAAGGGAGGGGGCGGTAAGGGGGGGGCTATGGGCAAAAACAAATAGAAATGCAGTTAGGCCGTTCAAAATTGGTACGGATAGGTTTTAGAGGCCTGCAAGTCGAATAGGGATATTTTCGAAAGTGGAAAGTTATTAGGAGGGCCGGGAATGGAGGGGGGTGGAGGGGCAAAAAAAAAATAGGGTTAGATCATTCAAAATTGGTACATAGAGGTTTTTGATACCTACTAATCGATTACGGATATTTTCGAATTTTTAAAATTATTGGGAGGGGCGGGAAGGGGGGAGCAGAGGGGCAAAAAAATAAAAATTGAGACATATCGTTCAAAACTGGTGCATAGAGGTTTTTGATATTACAAATCTATTGCGGATATTTTCGAATTTGTAAAATTATTAGGATAGACGGAAGGGGGGGGGGCGAAGGGGCAAAATAATAGAAATAAGAGTCAGAGCATTTTGGGAATTTTTTCCGAAGGCAATGAGAACCTGGTGCGACATTTTTCCTAATCAGATTTTGTTTCTCTTTTTTTTTTTTTTTTTTTTTTCACGTGATAAAAATTAATGCAATTTTGAGAATTCAGTAATTATAGTGATTCATTTAAAAATAGGGACCAGCGAAGCGGGCGTAGCCTGCTAGTGTATATATATATACACACACACACAGGGTGTTCCAAAAATCCTCCCCCCCCCCTCCTCCTAACTCGAAAATGAGTTGGAATTGTGAAAAATGGCGAAATACGTATTCAATGAATTCAAGAGGAACCTCTTTTGGTGAAAAATTTTTTGTCCTAGTAGGGGCTAGGGGGGCTGCTACGGAGGGCAACTTTAAAATTTCAAATGAGAAGGTATGTCTTGTGTTACATCCCTGGAAACGTCTCATCAAAACAATGAATTTGATATAAATAGTTTTGCCCTACGATGATTATTAAAGGATATACATTAGTTTTTAGAATTTTGAAATGTGGAACTTATAGTTATATATCCCCTTTAATAATCATTTCAGAACAAAACTATTTATACCAAATTCATTGTCTTGAAGAGACGTTTCCAGGGATTATCATAAGATATCCTTTGTCCAAAAAATTTTGGGCCCAGGCAAGGAGTTATAGTAGGAGTGCCGCTTGGGAGGGCAACTTTAAAATTTCAAACAGGAAAGTACGTCTTGAGATACATTCCAGGAAACGTCTCTTGAAGCCAATGAATTTGATTTAAATAGTTTTGTCCTGAAATGATTGTTAAAGGGTATACATAAGTATAAAACCCACATTTCGAAAGTCCAAAAACTCATGTATCTCCTTTAATAATCATCGTAGGGCGAAACTATTTATATCAAATTCATTGTTTTGAATAGATGTTTCCAGGGATGTATCACAAGACATACATTCCCATTTGAAATTTTAAAGTTTCTCTTCCTAGCAACCCCCCCCCCCCCAGTCCTCCTAGGCCCAAACTTTTTCCACCAAAGGAGGTTTCTCTCGAATTTATTAACACGTGTTTCGTCACTTTTCACAATTCCGACTCATTTTCGAGTTAGGTGGTGGAGAGAACTTTTGGAGCACCCTGTATATGTTATTTTAATGTGTTTTTACTAATTCCTTTATTTTATTTATTTATTTTTTTATTTTTATTTTTTTGAAAATAATAAGATACCTGAATATTCTCTAACTATATACATAAAAGAATAAATCAGTTTTAAAAATATATTGTAAACTGAATAAAAAATTTTACATCTCGCATATTAAAAAAGAAAAAATCTGGAGTGACTCCACTCGACTTTCCGAACATTGGGTAATTAACAGTTTTGTAGATAAAGTAAAGAAAGAGGAGTTGTTAAACAAACAAAAGAGAGAAAACCATAATAGAGTGTTTGAGTATTTTTCTCCATCTATTACACGATGTTTTATTTAACGCTACTGAACTTTGAGCCCATAGATCATAATGATAAAGAATTTTTCGTTGTGTCCCTGTAAAAACCTATAAATGCTAGATTCACCAAAATGCTTATAGTTAATGCAACAGTGGTTTATAATACTCATATAAATTTTCAGCTCAATTCAATAAAGCGTTTAGATGCTATCGTACTTTTAAAAATTTAGTCCCATAGGCCATAATGATAAAGAATTTTTCTTTGTGTCTCTGTAAAAAAACTGTAAGTGCTAGATTCACCAAAATCTATACAGTTAGTTCAACTGTGATCTATAACATGTGTACAAATTTTTTGCTCAGATTAATAAGGCGTTTAGACGCTATCACACTTTTAAAAATTTGGCCCCATAGGCATAATGATAAAGAATTTTTCTTTGTGTCCCTGTAAAAAAACTATAAGTGCTAGATTCTCCAAAATCTATACAGATTGAGTATTTGTGACCTATAATATGTGTATAAATTTTTTGCTCAATTGAATAAGGCGTTTAGATGCTATCGCACTTTTAAGATTTTGCTCCCATAGGCCATAATGATAAAGAATTTTTCTTTGTGTCCCTGTAAAAAAAACTATAAGTGCTAGATTCACCAAAATCTATAGGGTTCGTACTATGGTGACTTACAATATGCGTACCAACTTTCAGGTTAATCGAACAAAGCGTTTAGACGCTAGCGTGTTCACTCACAGACATACACACATACATACACACATACACACATACACACACACATACATACATCATCTTAAAAATAGTGAAAACGGACTCAGGGGACCTCAAAACGTATAGAAACATCAAAATCTCGAATTCGGATTTTTGGCATGATTACAATACTTTCCTCACTATAGTGTTCGGAAAGTAAAAAAGTACTTAGCTGTATTATTTTCTTTTCAGGAAATATAATATAAATTAACATAAAAGTGTTTAAAATATGTAATACATTATTATTATTATTATTATTTATTTATTTTTTTTTTTTTTTTGCTAGTAAATTTGTTCCTTGAGCTTAAGTTACTTCTAAACCGTAAAAACCAAAAAGCACTTACAAGCATCAATTTCGAACGTTTAAAATCATTTTTATCTAAATTTCTGAAATACAATTTATTTTTAATGCATATCGAACATTATTCTTTAATAAGACATGAGTTTAGAGAATGACTGCAGTGGTCGATTAAAGTGGAGTCATTCGTCGTGTAATTTGCATTTTTAATGCGTCATTATTATGTAAAAAATATTTCGAGATAATTTCGTTTTCATCGTTTGCAATAGATTACTTTACATTTAAAATTGCATAAAAAGAGCAGAAATACTCTAACGTTATTTGTAAACGATTAATTTTAATCGAACAATTTAAAAAAAAAATGTTTAAGTAACGTTTAATGCAGAAAATTTTAAATATGTATTTTTTTTTATATCACTACTTAATTAATAATAAAAATAAAATAAAATAAAATAAGTTTCAATAAATAAAGATAATTATAATAAATAAAGAGACAAAATTATTGTTCCCGTAAGAAAAATAGGTGAAAATTTTTACATTCTCTAACCCACAAAAATTTATTGTACATAAAGTACTGTTTTGGAGTCATATTTTCGAGATTGAGTTTTTCATTTTTTACACGTTTTGAGGTCCACAATTTAGATTAATTGAAGAAGATACAGGAATAACTAAAATCGATAGATTTTCTTAAGTATCAAAGAAGTGCTGCTATAAAACAAAAAGAAACTCTACAACAGCGACATGATAAGTATTGTGCAGATGCTCAACAGACAGCAATTAGAAGACCAGAAGAAGCCTAAGAATATTCATACGCCTTGTACTCTGAAAGGAAATCTGCTATAGGATGAGAAAAACTGTCGAGCTGCAAAATATCAGATATTGTGCAAATGATTAATGGACAGCAGCTAGAAGACAAAAAGAAAGTGAAAAATGTGTCAGAAGTCAAGGACATGCTAAAAGGGAAGCTGCATAAAAACGAGAAGAAACTAGGAAACGTAGAAGTGTCAATTATGTATATCTAGGTAAAGCCTAGAAAACAAGAAGGAACGGAAGATAAAAAGTCATATTTTAGTTCAAGTTGATGCTAGAATGCTGATGTATTTA
This sequence comes from Salticus scenicus, assembly GCA_963930645.1. NCBI lineage: Eukaryota > Metazoa > Arthropoda > Arachnida > Araneae > Salticidae > Salticus > Salticus scenicus. Next base: position 759,150 of record CAWVNO010001827.1, read on the forward strand.
GACATGCTGATATATTTATCTTAATGTCAATTATATGCTGGATGCTGCCGTATTATACAGGGTGTTTTAAAACTCATGGGAAAAAATTTAAGGGTGGTAGAAAACAACTAAACAAACCATTTTCACCATACAATCCATGGGCGGAGAGCTATCGATGACTGCTAGAGAGCGCTGTAGTGGACAGCATAAAGCTCGCGTTTTCTTACACATCGTCATTTCTACTGTGGATTTCAGTAGGCATGGCGACATACAGAATTCAGGAAAAGGCGGACATGCATTTTATATATGGTCTGGTGAATGGGAATACTCTGGAAGCCGCAAGACTGTACAGGCAGCGTTTCCCGAGAAGACACATGCCAGACCGAAAAATACCACAACCCTCTAGCCAGAGCATTCCCATTCGCCAGACCATACATAAAATGCATGCTGCCTTTTCCTGATTACTGTATGTTGCCATGCATGCTGAAATGTAGAAATGACGATGTATAAGAAAACGCGTGCTTTATACTTTCCATTACAGTGCCCTCTAGCGGCCACCGCAGCTCTCCGCCCGCGCATTGTATAGTGAAAATGGCTTGTTCAGGTGTTTTCTACCACCCTTAAGTTTTTGCCCATGAGTTTTGAAACACCTTATATATTTCAACTCTTTCAATTTTATATTTCAACATTTTCAGAAAAACTAAATTTATTGCTTGCACATAAGTTCTATGGTTCCGTCAACAAATTTCATTGAGCTTCTGGGTTGGGTTTGAAATCCATTTATTCAAAACATTCAGTCTCAAGATCATAGAGGATTTTTATTTATTTATTTATTTTTTATTTTTTATTCCATCTCATACTTTCTTTGATGTGTTTTTCATTCAATTCAAAAATTTTAGAAAAACACGAGCAGCGCAAACGGACCTGTTGTTCACTGATAAAAAATTATTAATGAACGTCTGCATTATATTTTGTTCACAAGAGTGTGTAGCAGTTTCTGATATTGGATTCTAGAAATCTTTTTTAAAATGATATCCCCTAAATACTGCTTATGTTGAATTTTTGTGTATTTTTATGTATTTTTCTAACCTATTTCTAAGATTCGAACCTTAAACAATCATGCTTTAATCGCGGATAAACACTAATTTGAAACATTGCATATACTGCCATTTTGATCTGTCATATCTGTCTAAAAACAAAAGAGTGAATATTATAAATTTAAATAATTGTCGTTGATTTTTTATTTACAATTTTATTTATTTTATATTTCTATCGAGAAAATTTACTTTTTGACTAAATTATTCGTGACATATATGTATTATGCGTGACATTATTATTATTATTATTATTTTTCGATTTCCTTTTTACCATAAATGTAGTTCTCTATTTCATTATCTTTTATACCTTTGAAGCTTTACTACTTTAGCGGATGAAGCTCAAAGAAAAATTGCTTTATAAAATGAGATATATTACTTATAAAAAGATATAATAAATGGCTGCATTATCTTTTGTTCACAAGAGTGTGGAGGAACCAAGGAACAATTTCAAACTGAAAACATTTGACATTTAAGTGATTCCTATGAGACGGAAATGGATGAGGGTTTAACAACACATAAAAAGGGGATTTCTTTAGTGCAATCTTTGAAATAGAAAGGTTGTATTCTTTATGTCTGTATAAAAATTTTCCTCAAACTTTTAAAGATAGATTAAAGTTAAAAATGTGTTTAATTTTATCAGTTTCCTAAACTATTGAAAATACACGGAAGCCGTAAGTTAACTTTAAAAGGTATTTCTGTAACGTCATAATTTTAAAAGAGCTCAATTCATACCGGTAGTAATGTTTCTTTTATCAATACTTTAATATGCTAATGGAAATTTTCAACTTTAATAAATTCTTCAGTTGTATTTTAAAATTACCGAGAAACTTATACAGAGCACAATAAATTCATTGATTTCATTTAAAAAAAAATTATTTATATGCATAGTTATACATGTCATTAGATCATGGTCCCAGATTCCAGGTTCGAATCCTGGTGCAGGCATGGATGATGTTTGTGGAGTCCCATGTATTCAAGAAACTTTGCATTGTTATTGTGTAATATGGATGTAATATGTGATGTAATATGGACAATTGAGGCAAAAGTTATTGCAACTTTAGGACTCAAAAGCTGTCACATTAGCACCAAATACTTAAGGCCATGCATAAGCTCCTAAATAAAAAGTGTTATTAGCATACTGTACTTCATCTCGCAATGCATGGTACTTACTGATACACGTACTAAAAAAAAGTACAATTTCAATCAATACAATATTCTATAGAAATATATGTTTTTCTCATAAGGGATGATATATAAGTATTGACATATTACACAGCAAATATAGAAGTGTCTTAATTTCAGACAGAAATGTATCTAAAATACCAGTTTAGATACATAAATGTCTGAAACACGTAAAGATACATATTTTTAGACACCACACTTGCCTAAATTTAAGACACATAAATGTCTTTATAAAAACAGACTAAGTTAAGTGTATGAATAATAATGATATGTCTGAATAATATTGATATGTCTGAATTTCAGACACATTACAGTTTTGACATTTGGAAACTAAGACATTTTATAATTCAGATATTTTATAGTTCAGACACTTGAAATTTCAAACACTTATATTAGCAATTTTTTACATTAGCAATTTTTTTACACGGATTCTATTTTAAGCAATATGCATACGGGGTTTAAGTTTCTTTCACATCCGCTTCATTTAGTAATGTTTTATATAATAAGTGTTTAAGCCATTTAGACCATTCAGCTTTGTGAAATTGAATTTTCAAACAAAAAGAAATCGAATATGCAAAAGAACAATCTAAAACGATGTGTACTCGAGTTCTGATTAATTCTTTAATATGATTAAAGAAATAAATAAAAAAATAAATAAAGATAAAAAAAATACGCATGAGTAGTATTACTATACATATTAGTGTAAAACGACCAATTTTCTGGTTTTCATGTTAATGTTTTCCGTTAAATATAAGTTTAAAAAGAGAGAGAGAGAAAATAAAGAAAAGATAAACCGTTTTTTCGAAATATCATAGGCTTTTCTCGCACATTTATTAGACATATTTCAAAAAGAAAAATACTAAAAATATACACATAAAATTTAAGAAGAAAATGTATATTAAGCTATATTAAATGTATATTAGGTATTTTGTCGATAACTCTAATTAATATATATATATATTAAATAATAAATTTACAATTTGGTTGACGAATACTGCATATCTATACTACTAACCAAAGTAGGCGTACTGTCCATGATTGTAGCTCAGTTGGTTGGTCACTGATTTGTGAATCGATCGTTCCTCAGTTCGATCCAACCTGTCGGAGAGGTTCGCTATGTGTGGAAATTTTGGCATAAGCATTTTCTGTATGCTCTGAGAAATTCTATATCCATTTTTTAACCGGTAACTAAACCACACGCAATATTATTTACTTATTTATTTTTATAATTTAATTATGAAAAAATGAGATTAAAAATGGCTGCTTTAAGTCACCTCAAGTGTCTTAAATCCAGTCATATTCATGTCTAAATTTAAGACGTCTTACATGTCTTAAAATCTAAGACATTATTTGGTGTCTGAAAATAATGACACTCGTTTAAGACACATATACGTCTGAATTTAAGACACCAGAATTTGCAGTGATAGAACAATTAAATCTCTAATGAGAACACCACATATTTTCATGCGTGTAACAAACACAATATTACAATTTTTTATCTGTTTTGGAAGAATTGCTCGCGAGAAGAAAACACTAGAAAAAAATTTACGTTAAAATGAATAGTCAATTATTTAGAATGTAATTTACAAATTTATACGTTTTTTAATATATTCATTTCTAATTCTTCGTAACGGATCAAATGTAAGGTTCATCCTTGCGTATTTAATATACATTTTCAAGGTACCTTAAAATTTATTTCAAAACTTAAGTTTCATTAAGCAAAGTAAATCTGCAAAAAGGCATGAAAATTACGAATATGTAATAATTTATTCAATTTTTTAAGACATAGTGTTTGGAAACAATAGATGTCTGCATTAAAACGCTTCCACAAATTAAAGTTGAATTATTAAAAAAAAACAAAGCTTTGTAAACAAACACTATAAACTGCAAAAATATTGCAATAGTTATTTCCGATCGAAATAATTAATTTCGACCTTAAAAAGAGAAAAAAAAAAAAATGTTAAAAGGAGAAAAAAAAAAAAAAAAAAAGAATAACAGAAAAGTGCTGCACATTGTTGCTCTTATGCTGCACTCGTCAGATGAATGGTCGTTCTTGATTATTTCGATCAGAAACAAATGTTTATCTTTCTTCAATTCAGGGTACTTGCTTTGTTTTCTACAATAATTGTATGTTATAACTATAGACAATCATATTTTTTTTTTGTTTTTTGCTTTTAATTGGTGCAATCTATAATTTTCGCTAAATGTCTATGAATCAATTTCCAGTTTTTATTATTATTATTATTATTATTATTATTATTATTATTATTATCCTGTAACAAAAATTCAGAATATTATTTTCCCAATAATTTCCTTTTATTTGTTAGTTACTCATTTCATAAATTTATTGGGAGTTTCAATCAAAACATTTTAGCGTTCTTGAAATAATTCAGCAATCCATACCTTAATCAGTATTAATTTCTAAATTTAAAAAAAAAAATTAAAAAATCGTGTCTTATTTGTATATTATTAGGCAAGCAGGAAATTTGTAGTACACTTTTAACATAAGTATTGGGAGTAGAGAGTTGAAAATGGTATCACTCGAAAGGTATGATTAGCCAGATGTGCAGAATACAAAAACTGTTTTCTTACGATGTCAAGAAGGTAATTTAAAAATACTTTTAGATTTTATGCATTTTTTACTTTCTTCTATATGTAATATAGAGAAAGTATTGGATTCGCGAAAATTTTCGAAGTCCACTTTTTGATGGATTTACATGTTTTGGGATGTGGAGAACACGAATTAATAGTTTTTAGAAAATGTCTGTCTGTCTGTCTGTCTGTATCATTTTTTTGTGGACGCTGTATCTCACGAACCAATGAATGAAATTTAACCAAACTTGGTATTTAGTTGCACCCTGACATAAACTGGTGCTGATTACATTTTGGGATCAATCGCTCAATAGGTGGCGTTGTGATCGCATTTTATGCAAATTTTTAACATGGGAGCATAGGAAAAAATTCCGTATAAATGGGCATAAAGAGAGTTATTTTACACTTGTGATTGTAAAATTAATATGAATTATTGACAATAGTAGTAGTTAGCTAGGAAAAAAATTTTGTGCATGTGGGGGCATCGGTTCCCCCCCTGGGGGGAAGTACCCCCCCGGGGAAGTAAATTTTCAAGATGGGTATCTTTCGAAAGGTCTCGTTTATAATAGTAATAGTTAACTGGGAAAAAATTTTTGTGCATGTGGGGGCATCGGTTCCCCCCCCCACCGGGGAGGGAGGGAAGTACCCACCCGGGGGGGGCAAAGTTTCAAGATGGGTATCTTTCGAAAGGTCTCGTCAATACCTTTAAAACGAATGGTTGAACCAAAAATCTATGACAATTTAAAACAAAGTTATCGATTTTTTTTACTTTTAACAAAAAAAAAAAAAACTGAAAAAAATCACATTTTTTTTTTTTTTTTTTTTTTTTTTTTTTAACGAAATTTAACCAAATTTGGTATTTAGTTGGTCCCCGACATAAACTGGTGCTGATTATGTTTGGGGATCAATAGCTCAACAGGTGGCGCTGTGATAGCATTTTATCTAAATTTTTAACATAGCAGCATAGGACAAAAATTCGTATAAATGTGCATAATTAGAGTTGTTTTAAACTTGTGATTGTAAAATTAATATGAATTATTGATAATAGTAGTATGTAACTAGGAAAAAAATTTTCTGCATGGGGGGGCATCGCTTCCCCCCCCCCCCTACCCCAGGGGGGGGTAAATTTTCACAATGGGTATCTTCCGAAAGATCAGGTTGATAATAGTAGTAGTTAACTAGGAAAAAAATTTTGTGCATGTGGGGGCATCGGTTCCCCCCCACCGGGGGGGACATTCCCACCCGGGGGGGGCAAAGTTTCAAGATAGGTATCTTTCGAAAGATCTCGTCAATACCTTTAAAACGAATGGTTGAACGATAAATCTGTGATAATTTAAACCAAAGTTATCGATTTTTTTTAGTTTTAACAAAACAAAGCATTTTTTTACTTTCTTCTATATGTAATATAGAGAAAATATTGGATTCGCGAAAATTTTCGAAGTCCACTTTTTCATGGATTTACATGTTTTGGGATATGGAGAACACGAATTAATAGTTTTTAGAAAATGTCTGTCTGTCTGTCTGTCTGTCTGTCTCTCTGTCTGTCTGTATCATTTTTTTGTGGACGCTGTATCTCACGAACCAATGAATGAAATTTAACCAAACTTGGTATTTAGTTGCACCCTGACATAAACTGGTGCTGATTAGATTTTGGGATCACTCGCTCAATAGGTGGCGTTGTAATCGCATTTTATGCAAATTTTTAACATGGCAGCATAGGACAAAATTCCGTATAAATGGGTATAAAAAGAGTTACTTTACACTTGTGATTGTAAAATTAATATGAATTATTGATAATAGTAGTAGTTAGCTAGGAAAAAAATTTTGTGCATGTGGGGGCATCGGTTCCCCCCCTGGGGGGAAGTACCCCCCCGGGGAAGTAAATTTTCAAGATGGGTATCTTTCGAAAGGTCTCGTTTATAATAGTAATAGTTAACTGGGAAAAAATTTTTGTGCATGTGGGGGCATCGGTTCCCCCCCCACCGGGGGGGGGGGAAGTACCCACCCGGGGGGGATAAATTTTCAAGATGGGTATCTTTCGAAAGATCTCGTCAATACCTTTAAAACGAATGGTTGAACGATGAATCTGTGATAATTTAAACCAAAGTTATCGATTTTTTTTACTTTTAACAAAAAAAAAACAAAAATATCGCAATTTTTTTTTTTTTTTTTTTTTTTTTTTTTAACGAAATTTAACCAAACTTGGTATTTAGTTGGTCCCCGATATAAACTGGTGCTGATTATGTTTGGGGATCAATAGCTCAACAGGTGGCGCTGTGATAGCATTTTATCTAAATTTTTAACATGGCAGCATAGGACAAAAATTCGTATAAATGTGCATAATTAGAGTTGTTTTAAACTTGTGATTGTAAAATTAATATGAATTATTGATAATAGTAGTATGTAACTAGGAAAAAAATTTTCTGCATGGGGGGGCATCGCTTCCCCCCCTAGGGGAAAAATACCCCCCCAGGGGGGGTAAATTTTCACATTGGGTATCTTTCGAAAGATCAGGTTGATAATAGTAGTAGTTAACTAGGAAAAAATTTTTGTGCATGTGGGGGCATCGGTTGCCCCCCCACCGGGGGGGGAAGTTCCCACCCGGGGGGGCAAAATTTCAAGATGGGTATCTTTCGAAAGATCTCGTCAATATCTTTAAAACGAATGGTTGAACGATAAATCTGTGATAATTTAAACCAAAGTTATCGATTTTTTTTACTTTTAACAAAAAAAAACAGAAAAATATCGCAATTTTTTTTTTTTTTTTTTTTTTTTTTTTAACGAAATTTAACCAAACTTGGTATTTAGTTGGTCCCCGACATAAACTGGTGCTGACTATGTTTGGGGATCAATAGCTCAACAGGTGGCGCTGTGATAGCATTTTATCTAAATTTTTAACATGGCAGAATAGGACAAAAATTCGTATAAATGTGCATAATTAGAGTTGTTTTAAACTTGTGATTGTAAAATTAATATGAATTATTGATAATAGTAGTATGTAACTAGGAAAAAAAATTTCTGCATGGGGGGGCATCGCTTCCCCCCCTGGGGGGGAAGTACCCCCCCGGGGGGGGATAAATTTTCAAGATGGGTATCTTTCGAAAGGTCTCGTCAATACCTTTAAAACGAATGGTTGAACTATAAATCTGTGATAATTTAAAACAAAGTTATCGATTTTTTTCACTTTTAACAAAAAAAAAGAAAAAAAAAACTTAGAAAAAAAAAATCGTACTTTTTTTTTTTTTTTTTTTTTTTTTAATATTGTTACTGATTGAATATGTATAGGTAAATATAGAAGAAAGTCTTGTGGTGGCCACAACATACTAGTTTTTTTTTTCTAACGAAATTTAACCAAACTTGGTATTTAGTTTGTCCCCGACATTAACTGGTGCTAATTATGTTTGAGGATCAATAGCTCAACAGGTGGCGCTGTGATAGCATTTTATCTAAATTTTTAACATGGCAGCATAGGACAAAAATTCGTATAAATGTGCATAATAAGAGATGTTTTTAACTTGTGATTGTAAAATTAATATGAATTATTGATAATAGTAGTATGTAACTAGGAAAAAAATTTTCTGCATGGGGGGCATCGCTTCCCCCCCTGGGGGGGAAGTATTTCCCCGGGGGGGGGGGGATAAATGTTCAAGATGGGTATCTTTCGAAAGGTCTCGTCAATACCTTTAAAACGAATGGTTGAACTATAAATCTGTGATAATTTAAAACTAAGTTATCGATTTTTTTTTTACTTTTAACAAAAAAAAAAATTAGAAAAAAAAATCGTACTTTTTTTTTTTTTTTTTAATATTGTTACTGATTGAATATGTATAGGTAAATATAGAAGAAAGTCTTGTGGTGGCCACAACATACTAGTTCATTTTATACACGTGTTCTTTTATATTAAAAAATACCTAAACTAGAAAGTTGTTAAATCTGGCAATTTCTGAAAATCAAATAAATCCATAGGCACAGTAATTTGTATAATGCATCATCACTATACTCTCGCTCGACTACCGATTTTTTATTCTAAGAGAAAACAACTGTTATATGGTAGAAATTTGAGTGAATAAGTGGTATTTCGAATGTTTATACTGTTAAAAATATACGCTAGATAAAAAAGGATTTGATTTATGAGAGTTCTTTTTTTTTTTTTTTTTTTTTTTTTTTGCATGTGTGATTTTTGTTAGCTCTATATTTTTTAACTAAAACCTATGTATTGCAATTAACTAAAATTGACTACATATTTCTCGACTACCGATTTTTTATTCTAAGAGAAAACAACTATTAGATGGTAGAAATTTCAGTGAATATAATTGGTATGTCGAGTGTTTATACTGTTAAAAATATACGCTAGTTAAAAAAGGATTTGATTTATGAGAGTTCTTTTTTTTTTTTTTTTTTTTCTCATGTGTGATTTATGTCAGCTCTAATTTAGACATATTTTTTAACTAAAACCCATGTATTCCAATTAACTGAAATTGACTATATATTTCTTTTTTTCTTTTTTTTTAATAGATTTATTATTACATCATCTGCATATATAAGAAAGAAGTATAAGATTTGAAAAAGCTTTTGATTTCTGGTTTTCGATAAATTTACACGTTTTGAGATTTCCTTGCATTTCAATTAACTAAAAATGACTACTTATTTTTAAAAAGGTGGATATATTACTAGCTTCTGCATGTATAAGAAGCAAGTAGAAAATACAGAAAAAAAAATGATTTCCGGTTTTCGAGGAATTTACATGTTTTTGGGTTTCCTTGCATTTCAATTAACTGAAATCTACTACTTATTAAAAAAAAAAAAGTAGATTTATTACTAGCTTCTGCATGTATAAGAAGCAAGCAGAAGATGCGGAAAAAATTGATTTCCGGTTTTCGATGAATTTACACGTTTTGAGACTTCCTTGCATTCCAATTAATTGAAATTGACTACTTATTTTTTTAAAAAGTGGATTTATTACTAGCTTCTGCATGTATAATAAGAAAGTAGAAAATAGAGAAAAAAAAATCGATTTTCGGTTTTCAATGAATTTACACTTTTTGAGATTTCTTTGTATTTCAATTAACTGAAATTGGCTACTTATTTTTAAAAAAAGTGGATTTATTACTAGCTTCTGAATGTATAAGAAGCAAGCAGAAGATACGAAAAAAAAATGCGATTTCCGGTTTTCGATAAATTTACATGTTTTGAGATTTCCTTGCATTCCAATGAACAGAAATTGACTACTTAATTTTAAAAAAGTGGATTTATTATTGTAGCCTCTGCATATATATGAAGAAAGTATAAGATTCTGAAAAATTTTTGATTATAGGTTTTCAGTGAAGTTACACATTGTGAGATTTCCCGAACTCAATTCGACCATTTCTGTCTTTTTGAGTTCAAACACTATTATGAACCAATGGAATTAATTTAACCGAATTTCATATTTCGTTGGACCTTGATTTGACATGTAGCCGAGTAGCTTTTGGGTTATATAACCCAACAAGCGCGCTTCCAACTTGCGATTTCTTCTCATTACGAGAAAGGCTCAACATCTACAGTGTACCAAACTTAGAGAAATATATTAAGTAAATATCTGCTGATTCAGTTTGAGTGTATATCGACAAACAATTGCCGCAGCTGTGTTGTAATTTAATCCCATTTAGGAGAAGGCAATTATTTTGCTTTGCAAAAAGTGGTCGAGTTTTTACCACAGAGCGATAATAGTAATAATTAATACATCAGTTTAAAAACAAGGACATTTAACCTTTTCTTTCTCAGTTACAAAATAATATGATCCATGATCCATGATGCATAATAATAATTAATTAATAAGTACAGATTTAAATTTTTTCTCTCGACAATTTATGTTATTTGTAATTCACATATTTTCTTAATCATATACTAACTTAAACTACATGGTTTAATTAATTCCATTGCGTGATCACAGAAGCTTGTGTCTCATTTCATAGATGACTTTAACCATGATTTAATTACTACTAAGAAAAGAAAAAATTACTGAGAGACTACCCTAACAACATATCTCATCCACAAGACATCCTCATGATATCCTACGGATTAAAGTACATCCAAGAAACATCCTCAGGATGTACTATGGATAAATGTGCTGTTAGGGTAAATATTGATAATTCACATATTTTTTCCCATTTAAAGAGCTTGAACACGCTTAAAAAGCTAATCCTACAAGAGACGGGTGGAATTCAACCTTTGCCACAATATCTGCACTTTCAGTCTTTTTTTTTTTTTTTTGGCCAAACCCATCTTTATCTTTAGTTATGACTTTATAAAAGAAACATTTGTTTTATTATATAAGATTTCTATTGTAACCTTGTTTTATCTACGCTGAAACACGATAGAACTATCAATATTAATTTAAACTTGAAAACTTCTTCACACACCATAAGAATAAATGTAAGTACAACCGGTTTCGAAAGGACGTCTCCTTCCTTCTTTAGATGCAAAAAACGCGTGCTATATACTACCATTACTACCAAAAGCAAGACTGAAAGAGGAAGAAACCCATGAAGGAGGAGGAACACAACTGGCTAAAAGAACATACAGCATGCAATAATCAATCAAGAGGTAGAGAAAAACAAAATTGTGTTCCCTTCTGATTGGTCATTGCGTTTTGCTCTCCTTTTTAGTTGTTTCCCCTTCTAATTTATTCACCTCTCATCACTAACAAGAATACTCCAAGCTGTACCACAAATACTTATGTTTTATTGACAGTTCAGAATATTTTTCTCTAACCAGATTTGTCAACAACATATAAACATTTGTGCCACAATTATACTTTAATTTTATATATAAAATAACATTATGATTCTTAAATATATTTCTTATATAGTGAAAATATTTGAATAAAAGTGAAGCTATTTAAGATTTGTTAATTTCTCTCTGAAAAGTTTTTTTAAAGCGAATTTACAAAGAATTAATCTAAAAGTACTCAAATAAACTCTCTAATCAATATTTATTAAGTTTTGTGTATCATTTATTCCGGAAGATTGAGTTAAAACGTTTATCTCATTTTCAAGCGCATTCTAACACAAATTCTATTTTTACTTTTATCAAAATGTCGGTTTTGAAGAAGAAAACAAAGATAAATTTGATAAAAGTCCCTTTACTAATAGCAAAATATGACATTTATTAATGTCCGTTATTGTGATTTTTGATCTTGTGAATAATTTCGTAAGTACAAAAATTGCTTCCTTCCTTAAGTAAAGTACTGTGTAACGCCTTTAATATGAATTCATCCTTTTATGTCAAATAAGTATTTTTTTTTTTTTTAAGGGGGAAGAAATAAATAACACTTTTTTATGTAATGTACCATTGCTACGCTTTTAAGATGAAAGATCAACGGCTTATCTAGTCTTAGGTAGATTAAAAAGCTGGGAGGTAAATGTACATTTTGGTTTAATCTATATCTATATCTATATCATTATATAAAGCGCAAAAAATTGTTTGTTTGTGGAGGGTAATCTCTGAAACTACTGAACCGATTTAAAAACTTCTTTCACTGACCGAAAGCTACAGTATGCCATATTGTTATAGGCTATATTTAATTTTGATAAAATAAATTTTAGTTTAAAATCTGAGCATTTTAATTAAAATCCCCATAGAAGCCGTAATAGAAATGGAAATAATGAAATATTAAAAAAATTAGCTGCTGCCAACATAAAAGAAACATTTACATATTCATTTCGTTTTTAAAATATCTTGACGTGAAAAGAAAAGAAATATATTTGCACGTGCATTAAATTGAAATTCATATAAAGCTTTTTTAATTGTTAAACTTACACGTTAAATCTGACGTCATTATAGAATTAAAAGTGTTTATTTTTCTAATAATTTAATTTGATATGATATGATATCTAAGCCATCTAAGCATCAATGTTTAAACCACGGAGTCTTTATTACTCCGTGGTTTAAACTGATGTGTGTAAACGAAATTGGAATTTAAAAATAAATAAATAAATAAAATAAAATAAAATAAGAAATTCTATTTTATAATATTATTTATTTTAATTTATAATTGTTGCCAAAAAGATTTACGAATTAATTTATTTTTAGACATATAATAAAATATATTTTCACGCGAACAATAATATAAAAAGTGAACTGGATTTTTTATAAAAAAAATAATAAAGATCGAGGAAAATTATTTCCCCATTTTAATCCCCATATTTGGATATAGATATGTATTAGTTATCATGTGCATCCGTTAGATTAAATTGTTTTTGTTGTAAAATTGATAAAATTGGAATTTAAAATTTAAAAACTCTAGAAAAAAAAATGGCAAATTTCCATATTCGATTGAAAACATAAACATTTCATTTCAAAGGATGATATTTACACAATAAACATCCAACTAATAAACTAATTAAAAGGGAAAGGATAAATATTCTATCATAATTTGAAGTCAAATTTGTTTTCAAATGTCTAAATAAAGTATCTGATATAATATACTAATATGTTGCAGAGGAATAGATTTGATATCCGTCATCCTTGGCAGAAAAAAAAAAATATCGCCAAATTATCTGGCGAATATAATTTAATTCCTTTCAAAAATCATGGTTATTTTAAAAACTTACATTAAGAGTGTAACGAATAATATGAAACAATATTTCGTACAATACATATTACGAAAATATACATCTGGCATGTATATTTTCGTATTACGTTTTTGATCGCCAAATACAAAAAACGCCAAGGGTGACAGTTTTGAAATTTAAAATTAAAATTTTGTCAATTTGACAGCAAAATAACTCAATCTAACGCTTGCATACAATAACTAATACATATCTATACCCAAATATGAGGATTAAAATCGGGAAATAATTCTTCTAGAATTTTAATTAAAAAAAAAAAAAATCCAATGAGCGATTAACATGGAAAATCTTTTTCTTGCATCCACGGGCGGTCAGTGATGTCATACTTCGCTTGCGTATTGAGATGTTTAAATTTATTTGGCGACTATTTTTAGCAACTAACAGTTATAGCAAGTAGCTCAATATACATAGCGCATACAGCCATTACTGAAATGTAAATAGCATTTAATTATTTGAGTTACATTATGTTGACTGGAAACCTATTTAATATACCTATGCTCTATAGCTATACTAATATAAAAAAAAAGAAAGGTTTATATGCATATGTAGAGAACGATCGCTAGAACTAAAAAGCCGATTGCTTTTTTTTTTTTTTTTTTCCTTTCAATAATCAAAAGTTACACTCTCTCTCTCTAAGTGCTAGAAGCTATAATAAATTTTGGTAAAATAACTTTTTAATTAAAATTTTCAATATTTTAATTGAAAACAAAGCATAGATTTGATATCTATCGTCATTGGCGATTTTTGTATTTGGCGATCGAAAACGTAATACGAAAATCTGTATATTATCGTAGTAAATACGAGATGTATGTGATTACTTCAATTACCCTACTACCGTAGGTAGTGGAAGTATTGTATAGGTTTTGGCAATTGGTCAGTGTGTGTGTATATGTGCACGTGTGTGTGTAATCTTCTGGCTGTCATATCTCCAAAACTAATAAAAATAGAACTACTAAACTTCACAAGTGATTCAGGTCTGGTGTACAGATAAATTTTCCAAATTTTCGTGAAAATTGAAAAACCGGAATTGGGTCATCGAAAACCAGAAATGGGACCCTAAGCCCATATTCAAAAACACCTCTAATGATTTTCTTCAAAGTTGCTATATAAATAATATATTAGATGCCCTTTCGATTGAAAAGTTGCTTAGTTCAGGAAAATTGATAGGCGTCCTCTATAAACAGCTCAATTTCAGACTTCGCAAGTGCGTTCCTTTAAAAACGCCTGTACGGATTTTTTTCAAACTCGCCATGTTAACTTCCTATTAAATATCCTTTTGTATGTAATTATTGTTTTTAGGTCAATAATTGAGTATGTTAAGTTTTGGTAAAAGTTGGTATCTCAAAAACGGCTCTAACGTATTCTTGAAAATTTTTTCTTTAATCCAATTTAGATAACCTTTCTCAAGTATTACGTGCTTATTACAGGAATATTAACGGTCATCCTGATTAGGTAGTTCAGTTTTAGATCTCGGAAATTCGTGTTTAAAAAAATAACTATCTATTTTTTCCCCCTTATTTTTTAACTCGCTATGCAAACTCTGTTGTATGTGTCTTTATACGTGTATCAAGTTTCTCTTACTCGAAAATCTCAAAAAATGCAAGCAATATCTCCAAAAAATTGTATATATTACGTGTAATAGTGGGTAATGGAAGTCGTGTGGTTGTTTCACACCAGATTCTGTAATAGTATATATTGTACGAATATTGTTTCATATTATTGATTTCTCCTTTAATATACATTATTAAAATAATAATCAATTATGGAAAAAATTAAATATATTTGCGAAATGAAAAAATAAATAATAATTAAAGCTATTATGACGTCAATTTTATCAAAAACATTTTCATGTCATAGGTTTATTTTTCAATATTTTTTATTCATGAGTAAAGAAATGTTTCTTTTTATGAAATAAATAAATAAATAAATAAATAGCATTAAGTAAAAATTGCCAACATTTAACAACTAATTAAAAAAAATAATTGTAAAATTATATTTTGACTTTCCAGTTAATAATATTGCCTGACTATAACATATAAACTGATATATTTCTTGATTTTTTACATATCAATCCATCTTTAACTAAAATTTGTTCATCAGTGCGAAGCCGGACGGGTCAGCTAGTTATACATAAGTTTCAATTAAAAATTCATGTAATTTGTTTTTACAGTTTTTTTTTTTTTTTTTTTTTTTTTTTTAAACAAGCACAACTAAAATGAGTAAATATAGTCTACAAATTTTGAAATATTGTGTAAATTAATATACTATTAATATAAATGACCTCTTAATGGTAAACTTAAATATATAACTTCGGCGAATATTTTTAATTATGACAAAATTAAAATTGTGTGTTTAGAATATTAAACTTTAAAACTTTTATCTATCAGTTTTTATCAGTCAGTATTTTATCAGTAGAATGTATAAGTCTATCTAAACATGCTCCTTCAAAACATTACATTTCAAAAGCTGCTTCAATATTTTATTAATTACATTATGAAAATTCGCTATACATTGAATAAAACGTTGCTGTCGCTGGTGTCGTTGTCTGCAAACGACTGATGAGACGTATCAATGTGTGCCGAATACTCTAAGGCAGACATTTCAGATGGGTAGAAAATTATATTATCTTAATTTACGAAGTTATTAATTAAGCATCAGATTTATAAAAGTGATCTATTTGCCAAGATGCAAATAGTTTCTCCAAATCGTTGTTCGTTTACTCTTGAGACGCCACAATTACCAGGGAATAAAAAATATTATCCATGGTATAAAAAAGAAAAATGAAGTCAATATTGCTATTGGTAACAAAGAAATTTCTCGTCTGCAAATAAATGAAAAGCGTTATCTTAGACATTTTCAACAAAAAACTGAATTTAGGATGGTAATCCAGCTAAAAAAAAAAGAGCATCTGCAGAAAAAAACTGCAGATATTCTGAAGGTATTTGAAACGAAAATAATGAAATCTGCAGAATAACTGCAGTTTAAAAGCAAAAAATTTACAGTTTGGAAGCAATTTTTTTTTTCCCCTTAAACTTCGTAGTGTTCCAAATACCTTCAAATTAGCTGCAGTTTTGGGCAATTTTATTTATTTATTTATATTTATATTTATATTTTTTATTTTATTTTATTTTATTTTATTTTAATTTTTTAGTTTTTCTGGATATTATTTTAGCTGGGAATTTGTCGTCTGCAAGAATCTTTTTTTCTACTTTCAGAAAACTAATTTTCTTATCGGATATTTCTTCTGCATTTTATTATATATATATACATATATATATATGAGCGTGTTCTTTTTTTTTTTTTTTTTTTTTTTTTTGTGTGTGTGTGTGTGTGAATAATGAAATAATGTCGTGCTTCCTTTTTATTATTAAAATGTAGTTATCCTTTTTATTTAAAAACATATTTTAAAATATTTCGGATATATTTTAGAGTCAAATTCAAGCTCATTTATAAATGACAGCATCTTCTAATTTCACATTATTATTATTTTTTTTTAAACATTACAGAGTTAGAAATTTCTATGATACATTTCTTATTTCTAATTATGGCAAGAAAAAATTTCATTATCTAAAACTCTTATAGAGGATCGAGTACCTTTTATCTTTCGTTATTTTAAGAAGTAGGTTGAAAAGAATTAAAAACTGAAGCAGTAGGAGATTTTTCTAAATTAAAATAATAATCAGCATGTATAGTTACGCTCATCAGTGCCTGACTCTGTCACGCCTTAGGCTTAAGAGATAGTCTTAAGAGATTTCCTTGGACTCTGTCTCCAAATTTTCATACTTTAGTTAATTTTAAAAAATCTAATTGTCCAATCGATAAGCTGTTTAATCAGACGGATTCAGAAAAATCGTCCCTTCCATTTGGTACCTTATTTGTTATGAATTTTTGATTAGATTTTTTTTTTTAATTAACAGCTTTAAAATACACATTTAAATTTTTAATTGTTGCCATTTTTTTCAGCATTAAATTAAATATGCTTTCACGTGGAAAAAAAAAATAATAATAGGATAAATAGATAAATAAATAAAATATTGTAAAATATTAAATTTGCTCTTGCATAGGAAAATATAACGTTTATAAAATAATAATAATAATTTTAAATTTTAAAGGTAACGAAGAGATAAATAAAGTGAGAAAATTTTGCACGGGCTTGCTAGTAATAATAATAATAATAATAATAATAAACTTCTTTTGAGATATTTTCGAATGTGTAAAAATTTTACCTAGATGAACATTAGAAATATATAGAAAGTATTATACGCTTAAATTAACTGAAAAATTCAATAGTAAAATGTATAAGCATTAGAAAAAAATAGGTACTAGATTTTTTTTCTTTTATATATATATACAACAAGCAATTATATCAAAAAAAAAAAAAAAAAAAAAAAAAATCATCGCCAAATAGTGACAATAATTTAAAAGTCGCTAAGGGAGTCATATACTAACGCAGTAACGCGAAATGGTCTAGATATTACGAATTTATTTCTAGTCTGGAAAAAATTACGGATTTTTAATATAATATTTCATATTTAAAAAAAAAAAAAAAATGGTGGTATCAAATTTTAATTTCCCATTGAATATAGGGGTTTCTATAAAATTTTATTGATTTTCTCTTGTGCTGTGCACTATTAATATTCCTGTTCAGTGAAGAGCAAAGCAGAGAATAGGCGGGAAGAGCCCCGCAGCGGATAATAAGCAAAGCGAGTTAGGGGGAGGCGAAACCTTCCTCAAGGATTGGTGAGCGGAGGGAGCAGAGGGAGCTCTCTTGTTTCTTAAACAATATATTTTATTTTTAGAAATATACTTTTTTAACATAACAGTAATACTTTAGTGTATCATTGGTACATAAAGGCCAAAAAAGGTCAGGAGGTTAAAAATATTCTTACTTTCTCTTACCCATATGTATGTATTTTTTATCAATATTCAAAGATAACGGAATATCGTACTAATTAAAACTATGTTTATTTACAGATGAGATAAAATATTATATGTAAAGAACGAACTTAATCAATCGTAACATACTTAAACAAAAACAAAAACTTAAATTTAAAGAATAGATTTGTTGCCAGATTCACAAACCAGTGCAGTACAATTTTAAGTACAACAATAAAATACTGCTCATGTGGTACTTAACAATATATAACAGAAAGTATCGTTTTAAAATCAAATTTTCGAAAATGAGTTTTTCTTTTATTTATACGCTTTAAGGTCCCCTGAATCCGAAAAACATGTTTTTAGCGGTGTATCTGTGTGTGGGCGTATGTGTGTCTCTGTGTCAGTTATCAGCATATCTCAGGAACAAATGACCGCACGAAGTACTCTGTATCTGAAATCTGTATCACATAGGGATGCTTCATTAAACTTTCCTTTGAGATTAAGTAAATAGTTCGTGTACAGGGATACTCAAGATAATTCAAATACATTAAGTCTATGGGGAAAATTGCAGGCAAGTAGAGTTTAGCATCTATGGTCTGCATTAAACCAAACGAAATGAATATATATTTTTTGTATGCGTAAAAAGCAGATTTCGTATAGAATATGGTTTAAAAATCCTTTGCCGTTTGTGTACAGGATTACATAAAAAACTAGAATGCAGTAATAATAGTGACATTAATTTAAAAGTCGCTAAGGGAGTCATATACTAACGCAGTAACGGGAAATGGTCTATATGTTACAAATTTATTTCTATTCTGGAAAAAAATTACTGATTTTTAATATAATATTTAAAAAAAAAAAAAAAAAAAAAAATGGTGGTACATTATTAGAAAAATTGATGGAAGTGTATTTCATGAAAAATCAGCATCAGGTATCACAGCAAAACTGCTGAAGTCTTGCATTATAAACCTACAAACTTGCAGCAGGTTCAGCATGACAAGTCTGTAAGTTCATAACAAGACTGCAGCATGATGACGCAAACTCCGAAGTCACCATACCAAATTTGCAGCAAACTTATCATGCAAGTTGGACTCTTGTTGGATCAAATTTGTTGATAATTTGTTGGAAACTAGTAAAAAAGTTATCTCTGTCTCATCAAGCGTATTGCAAATTCACTGCAACAAGCAGTCTTGTTATGTCAAATCATATGCTAATGCATTGCAAACTCATATTCTTTTCACGTCACACAATCTGCAAATATGCACAAAAATACATTACATAGCGCATTTTTCACAGAAGACTTGTCTCTGAACATCATGGAAGCCCCTATGAACAATGTCACGCATCTTCCTCTGCTAAATAATACGAACATGAAATCGTGCGAGAACCTTGTTAATAACAAATTTTGAAGAATATAGTCCGATTTCATATACTCACATAGGAATTTTAATTTCAAGAAAAACGGTGGGAAAGGAATAAAATTTATATATGTGTATATATTAATTAAACAAAAAATGGCTTTATGTTTGGTCTACCTTGCAGAAGTTTCACTGCAAACTTGCCGCGTCAAATATGTCATGGCAAGATAATGTGAAGAAAAATCAAACTTGCAGTAAACGTGCATGCTATCTGGGATTCTATTAATTTTTTAACTGTCTAGTTCGACCGACTCTCTAATTGGGCCCTTTAAAATGGTTTAATTCGCGCTGTCGTACGGTTTATAAATCCACGAATATAAATCCACTGTCTTACACAAACGGCATATATTCGGAGATTCATGATGAAAAATAATTCTTCTCAACTGAATTTTGAACTTTTATATCAGAATTAAAAAGAATATGGTAGTGAAAGAGAAACAAAATAATTTACAATGATTTTTTTTTTCTTTTTCTTTTAACAAATATGTGCATCTAAGTTTTTACAATAATTAAATAAAAACTAGTTGGCATAGGTGGACTCTGCTCAGTTCCACATCATATTCATGTTCTCATAAATTTCTAGTGCGAGACATATTACAATCACATTAAAAGAATTGAATTTGACCAAAGCTTGATACAGTGACAGAATGAAATCCCCGCCTAATAGGCTATGCACCGTTCACTTCGATATATTTATCTTATTCTAATCTATTAATTTATTTTTTCAGGATCAATTCTGTTGTTTAGTTTTCATGCTACTATTTCCAATGCAATAATCCTCAAAATTCATATCTATATGAAAAATTTACAATTTCAATATGTTGATAAAATCGTAAATTACGAATAATTTACGAAAATTTCCTATTAGAATATTTGTATTCAATCATGTTCAAACAAATATCATAAATGTAATTTTGAAATTGTCTAATGTATCCTCAAAATGGAAGTTTATTCTCAATTTTGCCTTATTCTGACATGTTAAGTAAATCGTAAATTCCAAATAACTTAAGGATTTTTTAAATTGGAAAAATCATAGTCTATGATATCCATGCCAGTTTCCAAAATAATATTTAAAAAGTGGTTTGACATCTTTACGATGAAAATATCCCTCAAGATTGGCGTTTATGTGAAATTTTGCTCTATTCTGCCATGTTAAGAAATTCGTAATTTTCCAATAACTTACGAAATTTTTATATTGGAAAATTCATAGTCATTAATATTCATGCCAGTGTTCTAAATAATATTTCAAAAGTAGTCTGACATCTTTACGATGAAAATATCTCTCAAAATTGACGTTTATGTGAAACTTTGCCCTATACTGCCATGTTAAGAAATTCGTAAATTTCCAATAACTTGCGAAATTTTCAAAGTAGCATATTTATAGTTACTGATGTTCATTCCGGCATCAAAGCTGATATTTTAAAACTGATCTGACATTTTTATAGTAATAGGTTTCCATTTAATGCACATTTAAGTGAATTTTTGTCCTATTCTCCCATGTTAAGAAAATCGTAAATTTTTAATAACTTACGAAGTTTTTTAATTCGAATGTTGCAAATTATCGAAAGTAATATTTTAAACAACTCCCATGGGGGCGAGATATGCCCTCTATTAGTTTTAGTTATTTCTATAAAAGCCAACAAAACACCCAAGATAGCGTGAATGGATGGTGCAGTGCTAGCGTACTTGACTATGGATACGGAGGTCGTGTGATCGAGTCCCCGCAAGGCGTTTTGTATTTTATTTTTTTACTTCAACTGAAATATTCATTTTTGATATTTTTAAGTAAATGAAATCCTTATTTTAGAAGAAAATATTAATCATATTAAAAGAAGTTTTTTTTTTTTACCAATTTATTTATTTATTTATTAAATTTAAAGAAATTAATAATTTAACGGGAAATACTTTTATATTATATTTAGGTAAGATTTTGTTAATGATTGTTTTACGTAAATTATGAATTACTATTTTTTAACTACGACATTAATAGCAAGAGTTAATCATATGCTCTCAAATGTATTATTTATTCAGGCAATTTTTTGCATGAAAAATCCTGAATGATGAACAGCTGTTGCTTAACTATTCGACGTCGCATTTAACTTTTATTTCAAATATTTCATTAAACATCTGTCAAATTTCGTGGTGTCGGAAGAACTGACAATAATATTGAAGACAATGACAAATTTTCTCAAAATGATTCTACTAATTTATAATTAATTTACATCTAAAAAAATCCAAAATCTGGGTAAATATGAATTTTACAAATCAAGTAATCTCGGCGAAAAGCCAAATATTTGACAAAATTTTCGTGATGAATAGTAATTGACGCTGACGGTGAACAAAATTGAAATTCAAATAATTGTGATCAATCTCTAATTGTGAAAAATACTTATGGTTTCATGATTTTTCTACTTTTAATCATAATTGTTATAAATTAGAAACTATGTTGGTATCTTTAAACATGTTTTTCTTTTTTATAAATAAAAAAATAAAAATAAATACATTTCTTAAATTCATTCTCAATACTTTATTAATTGGAATTCTCAAAAAAAAAAAAAAAAAAAAAAAAATCTTCTTTATGTAATAAATATTTTTTCTTAAATTGATACTTTAATTTAATTAAAAACGTATAGAAAAAAAAAATTGAAAAAATTACAAAACGCCCTTGCAGGACCTCCGTATCCGAAGTCAAGCACGCTAGCACTCCACCATCCGTTCACACAGCGATGTCTGTTTTGTTGGCTTTTATAGAAATAATTAAAACTAATACAGGGCATATCTCCCCTCCATGGGAGTTGTTGCAGCATATTTGTACGGTACCCAATGTTTTCGATCATGCTCTTTAATTTAAGATTGGTTTGGTTTCAATAGCAATTTTACTGATTCATACTTCCCTTGTTAGTGCATTTTGTGATTGCTCATTTTGAATGAGTTATACTTCTATCACATTAGTTAATCTGAACTGAAAGATTGGCATCCAATTAGTTTTTTCAAGTGAAGTAATATTAAATTTATTTAATTCATTTTATATTTATGTACTTTTGGCATTTTTGGGATTCGCTTTTCTAAACTGAAAAATATCCAAGCTAAAAAAAAGTCGCATTGAAACCATATATGAACACACGCATGATAAAGTTATTTCTGATTCAAAATCATTGCTTAAAGTAAATTACTTTTAACTTTTCCATAACCTATCTAAAAGAATTTAATAAAAAAAATTTACAGGATTTTTCTGTAATCTTTGTGCTGAATCACTCAAGGGAAAAAAAAAAATAATTGTATATGAACAAGTTTTTCATTAGTATACGTCACAATTTTTTATCTCTTGTAACCTCAGTAGTATACTTCCTAATAACTCGTTTTAGTATAATAGCGGCATAAAGGTTATAAAATTTGATTTGTCAGCAATATTTAGAACAGTTTTACGTATTAAAAAAAACTGATTTGCAAACTTGCCATTATCGTCATATTTGTAATTCACTGCAATAAAATTCATGCACGGACATATCGCCAAGTATGTGTTTTTGTCACTTGGACAAAATCCTCGGATGTTGACATACATTCTTTTACATAAGGGCATCTAAGTTAAATGGAGCTACCTAGTTTCACATCTGCTTTCTGTTTATAATTTTATTATTATTATCATTATTATTATTGTTATTCGTTAATTGCATATTTCAAGTTTGAGAAACAAGAAATATTGTCTAGATGTTGTAATAAAAGCTCTCTTCGTACATTTAACTCATATTTATTCTCAAAATCAAAATCCGCTTCTAGCATTTCTTGATTACAAGCACTTTTAAAAAGTTTTTAGTATTTGAAAAAAAAAAAAAAAAAAAAAAAAAAAATCAGCTTTCTTACTTTTTCTTCTTCTACTTCTTCTTTTTCGTTTAATATGCTTATGTTGTACAGAAATTTTGATATGTTAGAAAGTGCTAATAACAACAAAATTGGTAATGTATGAAAATTTTGTAAACGCTATAAATTAGAAAAGCATTCAGCAATGCATTGCTGCTTCTAAGCTGCACCTTTGCTTACACTTTTTTCCTCATGATGAAGGATCGTCCTTACTGATTTAAACCCGAAACAAATTTCGTGTGTTTTTGCAATTTATAGTATTTGCTTTCAAAGTTTCCTTTCTCGTGTTTCAACACCAATATTTTAGGGTCGTTTTTTTCAATAACATAGTTAATTTAAAAAAAAAAAGAGAGAGAAAAAGAAGTAGAAAGAGAAAAGGCAAAAAAACATCGATCAGTCACATGCATATTTGGTTGCTTATACCCCTCTCATGACTTCACCGATCATTCCGGTCCACTTTCGTCCCACTTTCTGGCCGTACTCGGAGTCTTTCACTAGTCGAATCTCATAACTGAAGTGTAGATGCTTCGCCAACTCTTCCACGAGATCCATACAAAATCCTTCGAATTGCTCATTGCCATGAAGACCTCTGGAGGAATTTCTTAGCATCGTATATGGTGGACTCTTAAAATAATCAACAAATAAACATTTTAGCTTAAAATATTTAGCTTAAAATGTAGTTCGATCAACAAAAATAATTTTTTTTAAAAATTACAACTTATTTTAATGTTTAAAATCTAAAAATAAATATGCTGAAAATCTGAAAGTCATCATGTTTATCTATTCGTCAAAACTTAAAAAAAAAAAAAAATTTTCTTCGTAGATCAAACTATTTAAAGCAATAAAAAATAATAATAACACATCAGCATTATATATCCCAATTTACTGCAAATTAATTCACCATACATTTAGAAAATTATTACAAATCCCTCTATTCATATAAAAATACAAAAATTATCACTTCTAATCCCAGATTCCATATAATAAATAAAGGTTTCTCTCAGATCTGGCAAAGGTCTGATACGCCACAGCAGGTTTGTAAGACATTACTGCCCCATACGTTAAAAATCCTTAACTCCATTTTTAGTTCCCCATCATACTATAGGTATGGGGAACTTAGGAAATCGTGAAAAATTTCGACTTCGGTTTTTTGACTTTTTTATACGTTTTCAGGTGTGAGGAATCCGAAAATGATAAAATTTGTATGGTGTCTATCTGTAGGGTGTTTGTTAGTGTGTCAGAGTGTCAGTCCGTTAGTGTGTCAGTCCGTTAGTGTGTTAATCAGTTAGTTTGTTAGTCTGTTAACACGATATCTCACGAACAAATGATCGCAGAGAGGTCAGATCAGTTTTAAAATATTACTTTCGATACTGGCAAGAACCCTATTCATTTGCAACATTCGAATTAAAAAACTTCGTAAGTTATGAGAAATTACGATTTTCTTAACATGGGAGAATAGGACAAAATTTCATTTAAACGTGCATTAAATGGAAACTTTTTACATTAAAAATGTCGGGCCAGTTTTAAAATATCAGTTTTGATGCCGGAATGAACATCAGTAACTATAAATATGCTACTTTGAAAATTTTGCAAGTTATTGGAAATTTACGAATTTCTTAACATGGCAGTATAGGGCAAAATTTCACATAAACGTCAATTTTGAGAGATATTTTCATCGTAAAGATGTTAGACTACTTTTGAAATATTATTTAGAACACTGGCATAAATATTAATGACTATGAATTTTCCAATATAAAAATTTTGTAAGTTATTGGAAACTTACGAATTTCTTAACATGGCAGAATAGAGCAAAATTTCACATAAACGTCAATCTTGAGGGATATTTTCATCTTAAAGATGTCAAACCACTTTTTAAATATTATTTTGGATACTGGCATGAATATCATAGACTATGATTTTTCCAATTTAAAAAATTCGTAAGTTATTTGGAATTTACGATTTACTTAAAATGGCAGAATAAGGCAAAATTGAGCATAAACTTCCATTTTGAGGATCATAAATACATTAGACAACTTCAAAATTACGTTTATGATATTTGTTTGAACATGATTAAATGCAAATATTCTAATAGGAAAATTTCGTAAATTATTCGTAATTTACGATTTTATCAACATAGCGAAATTGTAAATTTTTCATATAAATATGAATTTTGAGGATTATTGCATTGGAAATAGTAGCATGAAAACTAAACAACAGAATTGGCAGTGATAAAATAAATTAATAGATTAGAATAAGTTAAATATATCGAAGTGAACGGTGGATAGCCTATTAGGCGTGGATTTCATTCTGTCACTTTATCAAGCTTTGTTCAAATTCATTTCTTTTAACATGATTATAATATGTCTCCCACTAGAAATTTATGAGAACATAAATATGATGGGGAACTGAGCAGTGTCCACCTATGGCAACTAGTTTATTAATACATTTAGTAGTGTTTCCAAAAAACTGAAGTTAGTACCATTATAAATTTCAATATAACTCATCATCGTATTCACTTTATAATTTAATTAAAAGGTGCATGTTATTTTTAGATCGATTCATAAAAGTTACAGAAAGCATTAAGAAATAAATAGTTAGGGCTTTTCAATTTATTATGGCAGTGACATCACGCCAACCTGCAATTTATATTTTTAATCACCTTTTTCAAATCTTTTCCTGCCTTCAAATTACAGAAATTAAAGTAATTTATTAATTTTATTTTGTATTATTTATACATTGTTTTAATAATATTTATATTTGTCAGACGTTTATTAATTGTAGACTAACCACTGAGGCTACAATTAATAAATAGAAACTACAATTAATAAACAGTTTCGAGAACAGAACCTCTTGACACACCAAGAGGTTCTGTTCTCGAAGCTAATAGGCATGGCTGGACTTTGAAAAAAAAATGGCGGACGTTCGTTCACACCACTCGATCGCCGTCGAACATAATAAACTTTTACCAGAGTCTGACAGTTTTCTTTTAATTAAAATCATGGGAAAATGATTTTGTTTATCTCCAGACAACAATGCAGAGATTCATTCAAAACATTTTTATAGCGTAAGGGTATCATGTGTAATAACCTGAACAAATATGGCAGATCGACTGACGGATCAGTGTTTAGTCTCTTGTCATGTAGAGTGTAGAGTCTCTAATAGGCATGAATGGCTGAGTCCAGTCTCACGTCGCGCTCATATACCTGACTGTTCAGAATTTGCTCTGCTTTTCTCTAAAACTTGTGTAAATGTGGGCTTGAACCCGTCAGAAAATTAAATTGCTATTACTTGTAATAAACTTACATCAATCTGGCATTAAAGTGTAATTACAAACATTTCAATGAAATATTCTTTAACCACATTTCTTGCGACCATGGGAGTCTCTGCACAAGTGCGAACTCAACGAATTCAGTGTTAAAATAGGGGTGATAACCTTTCCGTCGAGAGAAAATAAGCGATAAAGGAACCTCGAATGATTGGATGTTTACCAAATGCTAAACTATCGGTCAATTTGGCACCCCTTCAAGCCTTTGGACTGCTCACTGCTGGGCATAGGAAACGTGGTTACACTATATAATGAACATGGCGTAAAGTTTCCTGTTAATCATTTACATAGAAAATAAATTAAAGATACCAATATTTCTACCTCATTTAAAGAATACAATTGCGAAATGTCGTATTCTTGTATGTATTTGAAGATTATAGTGTTTGTTTAAAAAATCTTTTTTTTTTTTCTTTTCTTTTTAACATCATAGGATTTAGTTTTTATAAATTTTGCTCTGTTATTTATTTTCATAAATTATTTTATGTATCGCCATTAAATTTATACACTTAATAAATCGCCGATCTTCTCTTTAGGCTAAATACTTATGCTGTTTTAAACATAGATAATAAAATATGAAGAAAAGGTCGTGAAATTGCATGTAAATATAACCGAACATGATTAATAAAAATTCAACATACATTAAAGAACAAAAAGAGTCGCACTTGAATATTTTAGTTTTTTCTTTTTGAAATCGCTAATTTTATCATTTAAAAATAGTTATGAAACAAATAATGGTTTTTCCGGGTATCAGGTATTCGTATCTAGCTGACAGAAGAGCTCCACATACCCGATAGCTGACAAAATTACTATGCATTTTCTCCCTATATTTAATTAAAAAGTTTGGCGGTTATTAAAAAAAAAAAAAAAAAAAAAAAACACAATATCCAAGTGGGAATTCTTTTTATTATTATTTATTACGAAAGGACTATTGAATCTGATATTTCGCATCGAAATCATTTGCTTTATTTCTCCTTAGATGTGTTAAAATATTTTTTCCTTTGCCAACAATTTTAAAAAATATTGGGTTGTTCGATAAATAATTTCGTTTTTTAAAACCTTCGCTTCTAAAAACCAAGACTTCTTCGAACGTGGAATTTTTCAATTTACCGAAAGATGGCAAGAGGTCATCCAACAAAATGGTCAATATATCATTGATTAATGTTTGTTGTTAATATAAATAAATTCACTTTGAAAAACATGAAAAAAAAAAAAAAAAAAAAAACGAAATTATTTATTGAACAACCCAATATATTAAAATTGAAATAAAAACTGCAAAATAAAATTTTAAGAAAAGAATTTATTAACCACTAGCAAACGCATGCGAAATTTTCGCCGTTTTTATTTATTTATTTATTTATTTATCTTTATCTACCTTTCAAATTTGAAACTTATAAGTCTTATACCAATTTCACCATCCAATTAAAATTTTAATTCACCAGACGCCAAATTATTATTACTTTTGTGGGATGAAATGCTAACGATAGTTAAATCAAATCATTCAAAGAAAAGTTATGTTTAACGACCCAGTTTCCATATTTCCCCAGGCAAGATAGCTTTAATAAAGGAACCCTATGGTGACTTTTAAATTTTTACCGCCATACTGGCGAGATCCCTTTTATTTTATATTTTATTTATTTATTTTGGCATAATTTTTCATTAAAAATACTTAGTATCGTACCCATTTTGATTATACTTTTTATTATTGCGTTTTTCTGTCAATTTGTGAATAAGTTCATATTTTGTTTATATCTTTAAAGTATTGCTGGGTTTATAATGACGCTTGCAAGGTTTGTAAAGATGCAACTTTTAAGAATAAATTTTTCTATAAAATGATCTAATCAGACAAGTGTCGTCTTTTTATTATTATTATTATTATTATTATTATTATTATTATTATTAAATCACTGATCTGAATCCGCGGGCTTAATATTACTTGTATATTATATTTCGTGTATTTTATTGTCACTATCGTATCGTTTCTACGAAATATAATCGTAACTGGTCCACGTTAGGAAATATTATACAGATTTTTAAGAAGTGCAATTTCATATTTTAAGGTAAAAATCGGTTATTTATTTAATTTATTTATTTATTAAAATCAGTTATTTATTTTATTTATTTATTTATTACTATTTTTGTATATTTAGACTGATTAAAAAGTTTTTTTTATTTTTTTTCCCTTTGAATCAAGTTAAAAAATAATATTTAAAATAAAATTTTTAAAAATCGTGTGAAATAAATAGAATATCTTTTGTACTTGACTCTCTTGGGGAAATTTGAAAGTCATGGAAATAGCTCGGGCGTTCCCAGCTAAGGTGTTTACTTATGCAATTATGAAAGTCATTTTATTCATTTACAGCATGACAACAAAAGTTTTAAAAGTTGTTAAGGAGATCCTATACTAAAGCTCTACCACAGAAATTTTAAAAATTGACTATAGTAACCGTTGCTAAAGAACGCAATACATTTACAACATGCTCTTAACTCTTCTTATAACCCTTTTGCATAGCTGTAGCATACCCAGAAAGTCAAAGTCATTTTCATACAAACATTTGAAAGGGGATTTTATTGTCTGTTGCGATCTCCAAACGTTACACAGTTAACACAATTCATTTATAAAATTAACGAACAACGAATTAAATAAATAAATAAATAAATAAAATAAGGGTATGTTCAACATCATAAATTTTCCCTTGTAAGTTATTGCCTTAAGGTTATAAAAATTTGCATACACAGGGTAAAAAAAAAAAAAAAAAAAAAAAAAAAAAAAATTAATTAATTATTTTGAAATTTCTGGAAAGTTATTTAAACATATAAAATATTCCTTATTAATTTTTTCACTCAGTTTTACATTATTATAGTTTAATAATATATACTGTATATATTTGTGGATTACATCTTGTGAATTCCTTTTCTCAATTATTTTGTAAAATAACTTTTTTAATCTATTTTACTTTAAATGTCAAATATTTGAAGTAAATTTCAGCAATTAAGCAAAAATATTAATAAAAATTAACTTATCAGTGAATCTACAATGTAAGCACAAATAAATTGAGAATATGTTGTAAAACTATAATAATGTTAAACCAATGGAAATAAAAAGAAAGAAATAAAAATTAGTTAGCAGAAGGCATTTTTTAAATTTACAAAAAATAAAAAATCAAATTTGTAATTTGTTTTACTAAATTTAATTAGTTTTCCCAAATTTTATTACATTTAAGTATTTCCAGCCATATGTAGACTAATTTTTACAACTCTAAGATAATAGTTACCAAAAAAAAGAAAAAAAAAAAATCCCCTTAAAAATAATTTTAAAAAATACATACCATAGAAAAAAATATACACTTACCACTATAGTTGTGATGATAAACTTTTGGTGTTCAAATGGAGACTCAATTGTAATATTTCCAGTTATGTTTACTACTGGTCCGGGCAAAATCTTTCCTAGCTTTAAAAAAAAAAAAAAAAAAAAAATTAAATTTCAAATAGATTTTTTTAATTGCATCAAAAGCTTACAGAGAAAAATTTACACACACCCCCAAAAAAATAAATAAATAAATAAATAAATAAATGTATATATATATATATATATATATATATATATATATCAAAACCATTTAAAGTAACTAGGCATTAAATCGCCATAATAGTTTTATCAATATTTGAAAAATTACATAAAATATTATATACTCATGACTTTTAAAAATTAATAAATTTAAAAAAATTTAAACTTTTTCTTAACATCATCATAAATTTAAATTAACTCATTAATTAATTGATTAATTAAAACCACATATAAATTTCCAATACTAAATTGAAGTACTTGTGGCACTTCGAAACTGGTTTCTCAAGTGTCGTGTAACTAAATTTTACGCAAACCAATTTTGACGAGCATTTTTTTTTTTTTTTTTTTTCAATTTTTGATTTATTATGAATCACAAAATCACAAAATCAATAGAGTTGGTGACTTTTTGTAGGTTTTTAAGTTCGTTCGTTAGTTAGTTAATGTACCGGGTGTCCCATAAGTCTGTAGACATTTTAAAAATTCATAAAGAATGAAGGAATTGGTAAAATTGGACGCTGCTTGCGAAAACCTATTTTCTTGATGGGTTTTTTTTATTTTTTCTTTTTCTTTTTTTTTTCTTTTTAGTACAGAATCGCACATACCCTTTATGAAACTAGCATAAACGCATTAACTACGAATATTCTAATTTAAACTTCGCAAGTTATTTGAAGTTTAAGATTTTCTTAACGTAGGTGAAGAGTTTAAAATTTGGCATAAACATGCATTATGTAGATTACTTTATTGAAAATATTGTAGAATTGTTTAAAAACGGAAAAACGAAATTAACCGTAACAGATTAATCAGCAGGTAAGAATAAATAAACGTATTGAATCGAAGGTAGAGTGACCTAGTAGTCTAAGGACCCCTAAAAACCAATATATTCCCTTGGAGCAAAATGTAATCGGCCATTAAACGGCCTATCATGAGATTCGATGAGAGGCGGATCATCGTAACTGATCAGAAAACGATGAATCTCATCTGTACTTCATCAGAAATGTCTCATCTTCCAAGGAAGATGTGATTTTCATCGATTTTTCCCCGTGATAGGTTATTGGTTCGATATATAATTTTGGTGAATTTTTCCTCATGGAAAACTGATCCTAGATACTGGTTTAAATGATATATCCTTGTTATTACTCTAGCAAATCTCTAGTAAACGATGAAAGGACGAGCAAAATACAATGTATCAATTCTGCTAGGGTTGGTTCCATACTGGACATGAAGATAACGTGGAATAATCAAGTAATGTAACTAGTAAAAGAACACTAAATCTCTATTTCCGAAAACTTCTTTTAAGCTTGTGGGGTAAATTCAAATTTTTCAGAATATCAATACAATATTGCATTCGATGATAAAATGACACACTCATTGAATTGCTGTATCATTTTAATAAATCCCAAAACAGTAAGCAAACAGCTGCATCTTTTGCAATTTATTTCAATTGAAGCATGCGTTTTTGAGAAGCGATACCTTTAACCCTTTCAGTCGCAGTGTTCCCGCTGATGGAACACCTAATTTTAATTCTCAAGTGCAAAAATTCATCCCGGAAATTTTTTAGCAAAAATTTACATTTATAACATAGCAGAAAATGCCCTTTTTTTAACGTGGAAATTTTAAATTTCTTGTATTTTAATTATGTTCGTAAATTCCGGTGGCAGTGTAATTTAAATGATCCGAATTACCTTGCGCCGCAAAGGGTTAAAATACTCCGGAATAAATTGAAATGTTGGGGTCTATGCAACTTTTACGAGTTTTTGTTGTCGATAATGTTTACTTATAAAGTGATTTATTTATTAAATTAAATATTATTTGAATTTAATAAGGTTTACTTACAGATGTTTCAAATCGAAAATTTCTCGAAAAGGAACAATACTAATTTTTTATTTTTTAAATATTTATGATCAGCTATGTGTCTAAAAGCCATTTTTAAAATTAGTTTAGTAATTTTTAAAATAAATTAATTAGTGAACTTTAAAGGGTTAAACTATTGTAACATTGTAATATTTGACTGAATAAAAATATTCAAATAAGAAATATCCGAATAAATTTGTTATCTTAAATAATAAAATGCAAAGTACCTGAAGTAGACCATCTTCCTGAAGAAAGATTATATCTAACTGGAACACTGATCGAACACCATGGCCATTAAAAGTTACAAGTCCGGTAGTACCCATCATGTTGCTCTGTAAACAAATATATTAATGAATAAAAAATTGATTGTTAATCTTTCAATCTGTATTAAATCTTTAATAATCAAAAAGAATCTCTTGTTACCTAAATTATTTAACAATGTTTATTAGCAGAAATCATAATAAAAATTAACATTTACTCAATTTTTCCTATCATATATCTCTCATTAATTTAAAACAATTCCTTCCAGCTCATTCGGAAGGGTGGGTTGATTTCTTTTTTCTTATGAAGTAGTTGCCATTTTGAAACATAATAGGGGCTACAAATTATTAATGGGCTTGATAGAAATATTTATGTGGGCTATGTACATAAGAAGTTTTAAGCAAATCGGTTCATAAATGCCTTTTTATGGGAATTTGAAATATTTAAGTGTCTGGCACTTGGAAACAAGATGGCAGACCAAGCTGGCAAATAAATGTATCAAATTCATTTATGAGATAAGTCTACTGTACAAATTTAATTCGAAATAATTCAAAATTTCGAAAGTTATTGTGTTGACAAATTAAGTGGCCGCTACTTGCATCAAAATCTCGGAGCAAGTTGCTCAGTGAACAAATATAAGATATTTGTAAGATAAGTCCACTGTCCAACTTTGGTTCAAATAAATTCACTATTTCGAAAGTTATTGCGATAACAAATTCTTAAGTGGCATCGTTCAAGTGGCTGCAACTTAGAAACAAAATTCGCCTACCGAAATCACAGATGTTTGAATCATAAATCCATTTTTCATCTTTGTGAAGTAGCAGTGGCGTCGAGTTAAGGAAGTAAAGGTCGCTGAAAGAAGTCAGTATTGAAAGTAGAGTAAAGTGATAGCGCCGAGTTGGGATAGAATGCTGGTTAAAACTGGGAAAGTTTCTAGCTGGATCCAGCATAATTTGGCGGCGTATTGATTTTGGATTTGGTAAACGTGCCGTTGGTGGTTACTATTTCGGAGAGCAATTTCGGATATTGTAAAGTATTCCTCGTAGCTCTAAAAAGTCCCCGTGAGTTCCTTCTTAACTGTAAGCCCTCTCCAATTTAAGTTAATAAAGATAGATGTCATCGTAATTTAAGTCTCCTGATTGTCTCTTACAATAACAAAGATGAGTACAGTAAAAGTCGGACTGGAAACTTCACAACTTTGGTTCGAATTATTTCAGGAGTTATCGCCATAAAAAAATTTTCAAGTAGCCGCCACTTGGAAACAATATGACGGAGCAAGTTGCCCAGCAAACGCATCCCAGTATTTGAAGCATAACTTCACTGACCAACTTTAGTTCGAATCAGCACAGTATTTCAAAAGGTATGACAAATTTTCAAGTGACAGTCTAAGTAGCTGCAACATTGAAACAAAATGGTGCCAGGCGAAATCATCCAAGATAATCGTATGATAAGTTCACTGTCCAACTTTGGTTCAAACTAATTCAGAATTTCAAAAGTTATCGTGATAAGAAATTTTCAAGTAGCATCGTGATTTCAAGTGGTCACCACTTAGAAAGAAAAGTGCGGAATGAGATGCCCAGCGAACTTATCTCAGATATTTGAATGATAATACCATTACCCAAATTTGATAAGAATTAATTCAGTATTACAAAAGTTATCCTAATGACAAATTTTCAAGTGGCCGTCACTTAGTAATAAAATGGTATATCAAGTTACCATGCAAACTCATCCAAGATATTCAAACAGTAACTTCACTATCCAACTTTGGTTTGAATCAGTTTAGTATTTTAAAAGTTATCATGATGGCAAATTTTTAAGTGGCAGCCTGATTTCAAGTGGCGGCACTTGGAAAAAATGTGTCGGAACAAGTAGCCCCGTGAACTCTTCCAAGATATTTATATGATAATTTTACTGTTCAACTTTGGTTCGAATTGAATCAGAATTTAAAAAGTTATCATGATTATAAATTTTCAAGTGGTAGCTCAATTTCAAGTTGTTCCACTTATTTTTCAACATCCACACTTTGTTAAAAATGGTGGATAAAGTTCATTAATAAAGTTTGTTGAGACCCTTATATGCTCTATGTGTACATCAAAATTCAACAAGTGAATTTGAAATTTTCAAGTGACTTCCACTTGAAAATAAAATGGCGGAGCAACTTAGTTAACAAATTTATTCAAGGTATTTATAAGATTAATTCGTTGTCCAAATTTGGTTGGATTTAGAGTACCATTTCGGAAGTTATCGTGGCGTTAATTTTTCAAGTGGTGGCCTGATTTCAAGTGGCTTCGCTTAATTTAAGATATCCGCCAATTTGGTAGAATTGGCGAATAAAATTCATTAATAAACTTGGTTGATATTCCTATGTGGTCTATATTTACATCAAAATTCAAGCAAATCCGGCTTTAAACATGCTTTTTATAATGCGGTTTTTAAGTTTTCAAGTGGCCGCCACTTGAAAATAAAAAGGCGGAGAAACTTGGTTAAGTTAATAAGGTAAGTTAAAAAGGTAAGTTCGTTGTTTAAATTTGGTTCGATTTGGATCATTATTTCGGGAGTTATCGTGATGACAAAATTTTCATTATATACAGGTAGATAGATAGATAAACAAAGTGATTGTAGTAGGTCGATTTGTCAAATTTGTCAAATTTGATCATCAAATTAATTTGATAAATAAAATTTTCATTTTTTTTTTTTTTTTTTTTTTTTTTTTAATAATGATATGTATACAATTATGTGTAAAGATCTATAATACAATTTCGCATAAAAATATATTATGCTATATATCTCATCTGAAATACTATTTTCTCTAATGAAATGATGAAAAATGCCAGATCATAAAATAAAATAATTCCAGATGCATGTAGAAATACAGCAAAATGAACGCTTTTATAAGAAATGAATTGAGCAAGCATGAAGTGCAAATTTTTTTGTTTTTATAACGATATTTATAAAAATATTTGTCTAAATTTAATTCATATGAGATTTTTCTACATTATTTATAGTAATTTTAAATCCACTAATCTATAAAATCTTTTTTTTTTTTCTGTAATCTAATGGCACGTTTGCTAGAATGAAATAAAAACTATGCAACTCTGAAATTTTGTTGGTGCGCAATATACGGGGAGGTTAAAATTTAACTGTTGGTCCTCAGAGTCCAATTGCTTCGGCTCTGTTAATCGAATCTAAAAGAATCTTAAAATGTACTTTATAGAGGTAGCTTAGTATGGAATCGTATTTCTATTTGAACTCAGCATAATAAACTGATGTGTTTTCGATCATTGTGGATTCGACTTTTGCAAACTTTCAAGTGTTATTAACGTGTTTTGATCATTTTATGTTACAAAAAATAGAGTTTACATGCAAAAATTTTAGTTAACAATTGAAAAGAGCTATTTTCGGATAATATGGCAGAAGCGAGTAATATGGGTTAATTATGGAAATATGGAATGTTCATTTCTTTAAAGAATAATATGGAATAGGGTAGTATTTTTACAGCAAATAATGAATTATTGCAACATAAAAATATTATTTTGAAATTATATTGATAATAAACAGTATTAAAAAAATTATAAATATTCAATTTTTACAAAAATCTCAAATAATACAAAATAGTTGGTATTCCATATTACCCGAATCGACGGGGCGGTAAGTACAACTGATTGTTATTGTGTCGTATTTGAGAATAAAGGAATTGAAAGTTTAGCTAGACAGACAAAATCTCGGAGTATATCTGTCGGAGCGAGAGCTATTAAAGAGTGTTTCTCTTAGTGATTTATAAAAAGCGTTTATTAGTGAAGTAATCATGAACCCATTGCGGCATGATGAATCGTCCTTTTCAGGACGTGACACAATACCTGTGGCTGGGGACCTCCACGAAGCTCTAGCTTCATTTGGCTGTTTGAGCGGGTCCGCCTCGGATAGGTCCCCCATTGGGACTGAACCAACTCCCAGCCATTCAGTTGGAGGTAATGGTAGTGGTAGGAGTAAAACTAACAAA
Organism: Salticus scenicus; assembly: GCA_963930645.1. NCBI lineage: Eukaryota > Metazoa > Arthropoda > Arachnida > Araneae > Salticidae > Salticus > Salticus scenicus. The sequence continues at coordinate 795,768 of CAWVNO010001827.1, forward strand.
GGTCGTGCAAAGGTGAAGAGACGTAAGAGGAGAAAGAAGAGTGTTGTGTATGACAGTGATGGTAATTCGTTAGCGTCATTCCAGAGTGTGGAAGACAGTGAAGGTGAGCACAATGAAACGTGTAACGACCCTGACACAGTCTACTATACTGGAGTGAGTTGGGAGAGTGATGCAGTAGAGGCGGGCTCTGAGAACTCAGATGCCGACTCCCCCACCGGCCCTCAAACAGTCTCTGGGGATCCAGAGACGACCATTGTTGCCACGCAGACGATGGATAAAGGTATACAATTGCATAGCGAGGAGCTGGCCAATATCTCCCATGAGGAGATGGTCGGCACGTCTCAGACCCTCGTTATGGAGCCGAACCGACTTTGTTTGGATCTCTCACACACTGTTGACAAGTCAAAGCTGTCGGGACCAAAGCTGGAGAAAGTCCATGCGTTCATTGACTGGGTGCATCAAGCATTCACCCGGCAGCACAGACTAGTCGAACAGAGCGGGAAAGCTTCTACCAGGAGGCCTTTAAAATCAGCCGAGGAGAAGGGTGCTAGCAGGAAGCGAAATAGAGGTAGCCGCCAAAAGAAGGGGAAAAAGAGGGATACCCCAGCAGTTCCCACAGAGGAACAACCTCCCGCTGTGGAGGCAGAAAAAACTCTAAATGTAGCGGATAGTGAAGCACCCTCAAGCTCGGTAGGCACGACTGGAGGGGTGGTACCAACCAAATATTCGGACCATGTTCGAAGCGCCGTGTCTGGGGACTTTGCAGTTCCGAAGGGGTCGAAGAGGGAAAGAGCGTCATCCCGAAGGAGAGCTCGACCCGGCGCGTCAGCACGTCGCTCGACGGCCAAGGTGAAGCATTTGTCCGACCGCGAACGGACACAACCTCTAAAGCCCTGATGACGGACATAGCCTCAAGGATTAACCCAATCGAAGCTAAACTAGCGGTTCGAGGGATGCGGCCAGTAGCTGGCAACGGAGTGCTGATCTCTGTTAACAGCGCTGCAGACCTTGCCAAACTAGAGGATAAGATGGGCGAAACAGGGCTGACAGCGGATAACGAGCTCATGAAACTTGGCCCTTGTATACCAGAGATCATTGTCTTTGGCATCGAAGACTCTATGTCTGCAGAGGATATCACAGAAGCACTAAAGCTTCAGAACGCAGTTATGGGTTCGAACTGCGAAATCCGGGTGAAGAAGATCTTCCCCGGTAAAAATGGGCAAAACGTGATAATCGCTCTGGACAATGAGACGATGACGAAGCTGGCCGGAGAGAAGTGGCTCAATGTTGGATGGAGACGTTTGGGTTTCAAGCGAAATGTACGGCCGTTGATGTGCTTCCGGTGTTATAAATACGGGCACACAGCTTAGGTCTGCCGCGGCAAACCCCTCTGTGGGCGCTGCGGACAGGAGGACCACCTGCAAAAGGACTGCAAGGGGGAGCCTGCATGTCCCAATTGTACGGTAAGCAACCGAGGCCGATCGGGTAATAAACTGCCCGTTAATCATAGGGTGGGTTCGAAGGAGTGTTCTGTCCATCAGGCAGAGGTTGAAGAATTGCGGGCAGTGAGTCATGGACCGAAGCCTTAGATTCCTGCACCTTAACTGCCACCACAGTTATACCGTGATGTTCAACCTCGCAAAAACGGTTGAGCGAGACTCTGTAGACGTGGCATCTCTGAATGAACCTTACCTATTTGGCGGACTCACAGTAGGGTTGCCGGCAGGGTACTCGCAAGTGAACCCGAGTTGTAGCGACGGTCGAGTCGCTCTTTGGGTGAGCCAGCGAGTCACCTTCTGCCAGGTCCTCGGTGATCGAGACGTACTAGCTATCCGAACGAAGGTGTCCAACTCGAATGTGCTCGTGGCCACATGCTACTGCGCACCGAGGGAAGACGCTGCTCCGAACCTAGAAAAGCTGGAGGCTCTGTTGAGACGTTACCCTGAGGATCGAGTAGTCCTAGCGGGTGACTTCAACGCAAAATCCACGCTCTGGGGGAAAAATCCAACGGATCCTAGAGGGAGTTTGTTGATCTCCTTCGCTTCGAACAATGATCTGGATATTGTGAATGACCCAGAAAGCGAACCCACCTTCGTGGGGAGTCTTGGCACCAGCTGGATCGACGTCCTGTTGGTCCGTGGTTGCCTCGAGCTCATCGCAAACTGGGAAGTCTCTGATGAAGAGATGCTGAGTGATCATAGAGTCATGAAGTGGACCCTTCGGGGCAAACCAGGCTCCATGCACCCTAAGGAATCCAGCCGTCGCTGGAGGCCGAGGGATCTGGTTTGGGAGGCCTTCCTCCGCGATCTGCGCACTGCAGATCAGGCTTCATATGATTGCTGCTCCCCAGACACAGGAATTGAACAACTGGTATCTACTTTGACGAGGCTATGTAACAAGCACAGAAAGGCTTCTGGCCAAGACAGAAACAAAGAATGGTGGACTGTAGGTCTGACCGCCCAGAGGTCCCGGCTGCGCGCACTGAGGCGGCTCTACCAGCGAACGCTGGAGTCGAATCAGAGGGTGAGGCTTGAGGTGCTGTATAAGCGGAAGCGGGCAGAATACAAGAGATCGATCTTGCGAGCTAAACGTCAATCGTTTAGGAAGTATCTCTCAGATACGTTCTGCACTGATAAGTTTGGTCAGGTGTGTTGTGTTGTGAAAGGTAAATGGAGGCGTGAAGCCCCAGAGAAACTTAAACTGGAAAATGGCGCAGAAATCTCCTCGTGGGAGGAGATACAAGCAGAACTGGCGAAATATCACTTCACACATGCAGATGACGTATTGCAGATCGATTCATCTAGAACCGACGATCCCGAACTGTTTGCTATCGGGGAACTGGAGTTTGCAGTAGAGTCGCTGCCGCCTAACAAGGCACCCGGTCACGACGGCTTCAGCTTGGAAATCGTCCGAAAGGTTCTCGAGTACCACCCTCGGTGGTTACTCTCTCTGTATAACCACTGCCTCAGCACCTCTTGTTTTCCGCGGGAGTGGAAAAGGGCTCTGGTAGTCTACTTCCTGAAGGAGGGAAAAGACAAAAGCCATCCCGGCTCCTACCGCCCGATCTGTCTGCTGCCGGCCTTAGGAAAGGCACTGGATAAGATGTGCGCAGTGCGTTTGGCGACCCATCTGGAAGCGAGGGGTATTCTTAGCGAGAAACAGTATGGTTTTCGTAGAAACTTGGGCACACTAGATGCGCTCAAGAGAGTGGTGGAGTTCGTAGCCGAGTCGAAGAGAGGTGGCAGACACTCATGTCTGGTCACCCTTGATATCAAGAACGCTTTCAATAGTGCCCGGCGTACGGAAATTCTCCGCCTCCTGGTGGAGTATGAAGTACCGTCGGACCTCCTGGGTCTCGTGGACTCGTTCCTTAGGGACAGGACCATACTTTCGAACGCAGGGGAGTTCAGCTATAATGTTGGCGTTCCGCAGGGCTCATGCCTAGGGCAGATTCTCTGGTTGGTGCTCGTGAATGAATTGCTGAGCAGGCTTCAGTCCACTCCAGACTTGGTGGTTCAGGCTTTTGCTGATGATATCTTCCTGATGGCGAGAGCGGAGCGAGTTTATAAATTCAACAGGATTATAAATCCAGTGTTGGATGAGATATGTGAGTGGGCACATACCATGCATTTGGAGTTTAGCTATGAGAAGTGTTTGTATACGGTGATTCCGGCTGTTGGGAAGATGAGATACGCGCCTTCGTGGCCGATACGAATGAAGGGACACAAGGTCAGTTACGAGATACGGTCAGTTACGGTCAGTCCTTCAGTTACGAGATAAGATACCTTGGAGTGCTGATAGACGCTGCTCAGAGTTGGATGCCTCACCTGAACTATGTTCAGGAGAAAGCATCAAAGCTTCAATACAAGTTGATGCGCTACACGGGTGCTAACTGGGAATTGAAGCCCAAGGTTCGCAAGGCAGTCTACTCGGCCGTCGCTGAGAAAATAGTACTGTATGCGGCTCCTGTTTGGTTCACCAACCATGTGAAATTGAATAACAAGCTCAACACCATACAGAGAAATCTGTTGTTGTGTGTGACGAAATGCTACCGCACGGTGTCAAGTGACGCACTGAATGTGCTTGCAGGGATTCCACCGCTGCATCTCCGTGCGGAATTTGAGCAATTGCATACAGGCTTAGTGAGATGGGGCGTTGAAGACACCAATCTCACGCCGAAACGGTAGAGACTTGGAGATATCAGCTGAGACGTGAAGACCTCTGGAGACTGCCTTGGACTCTAGATGAAACGCCCAAATCAGCCTCGTGTTATTACACGGATGGCTCGAAGATGGAGGACGGCAGGGTTGGCTGCGCGTTCCTGCGGGTCTCTGGGGGAGAGATCGTCTCGGAAGACCAGTTCCGGATTACCGACCATAGCTCTGTTTTCACGGCGGAGGTCATAGCGATAAGGGAAGCCATCAGAGATGCTATGGAGTCGGGGCTCAGTGAGATGGATGTCTACTCTGACTCCAGATCGGCGCTGCAAGCGCTTAACTGTCTGAAGCCTAGGCACAAGACGGTTGCTGAGACCAAGGACCTGATTAAAAGTGGCGGGATAGGAATCACGATGCATTGGATCCGAGCCCATGTGGGTCATCACTTTAACGAACTAGTCGATGGTTCTGCTAAGGTGGCAACTGCACGTGAAGATGTAGATCTTCCAGTAAAGCTTAGTGTGAAATGTGCAAGAGGCGTTCTGTTTAGACGCCTCATAGATAAGTGGCAGTGTCGTTGGGATGGCTCCACGAAGGGTAGGTTCACGCATGAAGTGTTTCCGAAGGTGAGCAGTCGAAGAGTGCAGGGAGATTTCTTTGTTAATCAGGTCCTCACCGGACATGGTTCATTCGGAGTTCACCAGCACCGCTTCTTTCAGAAGAACCCTGCATGTATTTGCGGGGCCAGCGAAAGCTCGGTAAAGCACGTGATGCTCGAGTGCGCACGGTGGCGGTCGGTCAGGGAACGTTACTTCCCGCCGAACTACCACCTTCGAACGCGGCGGGATTTGTGCCTGGACTACTATTGTAGGAAAGGAATCGCAGTCATCATGACGGATCTCCTTGACTATGCGCTCAACCCGCTTGGTGGTGGACGACGGATTCTCGAAGCGTCTGAGCCTGACGCCCCAGTAGAGCCTCCTAGGAGGTCTCTTCGATTGGTGAGTGAGACGGTGAGATGATGAGAGTTTGATGGTGAGATGGAGTGAGCGTTATGGTGTAACGGAGTTATAGAGTGATGGCGAGATGGCGAGTGTGAGATGGTAAGATGGCGTGATGGCGAGTGTGAGTTGGTGTGACGGTGAGTACGAGTTGGTGAGACGGTTGGCGTAGGTGTGGTGTGGAGAGAAGGGGGAGCATGTGCTCCCTGTCTACCGGAGGTAGAAGCGCTGATTCAAAACAACCAATTCGGACTGTCAAAAAGGGAACTTTGTTTAAATCGCACGAACAAGTTGCAGTGCCCGCATGAGCGATTCGGGGAGAAGTTTTTCCACGTGGTGTGAGGAGGTCTGTCTTAACTGGCTGGTGGTGCATGACCGGACGGCGGGACTACCGTGGCGGACATCGGTGCTCACATAGGGTTGTGATGGCCCGAGCAAACAGGGGCTGTCCAGGTGTCCTGGGTAGGGCCTTCCAAACGGCAGTACAAGGAGGCTTAGCAAAAATGGGAAGCGGCTGCAGATCTTCCTAGCTGGCATGGATGTGCGAATCGGCTAGTGGTGAACTCTGTTGGGAGAGCGGGCCTTGTGGACGGCCTTGTGTCGTCCTCAGAAGGTAAACAAGCCTTCTGGCCGCCAAACCGAGGTCGGCCAGTTACGAGGGCCCTCAGCCCCAACTTTGACCAACTCCGGTTGGTCCGAAGGGGCGACATGAGCCTTGTATAGCTGATTGCCGAACCTTACCTGGGCCACTTCCCTGCTGTCGCGAAGTTGGTATGTTGCTGTCGTAGCGGCTAAGGCCTGCACGATGTTGGGTCGTCCTGAGACGGGACTGCATGGATACCCTCGTATCTGGGACAGTCGATGATGGGGCGCGCTTGCGTGTCACCTGTCTTACCCGAATCGACATCTTGGAGAATAAACAACCTCAACCACCTGTTGCTGTAGAAATAAGTTTATAGGAATCATACTACTAACCCAACTCCCTCACCGGAATGACATTAGGTTTTTCACTATTCTACCACTTCGTAAATAGATTACAAAACTTGTAATACTTATTTTCAAAAAAGCCTGAATCTTGATAACCCATAGAAGTTGTAAGACACAAAAATTTTTCTTCTCGCTGACGCAAGGTCAACTACCGTTCCTATCTGAGGCCCGGTGAAGACATTTGTCGTGCTTCCGATTGGTTGCTGTGCCGTACAGGTGAGATAAAATGATATTTCATCTTACCCGATTATTCCATATTTCCCGACCGTTTCTCTATATAAGTGTTGCCAACGGACACGTATGATGTCAGGCATGCAGCAGTGATAGCAGCGCCAACATTGAGAGTTAAAAAGGAAGGAGTGCGCCAGGGACTGTATATACCTAATTAGCCTGTTCAAGTGAGAAGATTTAATGTTAATGTAAAGTCATGCTAAAGAATGTTAAGTCGCCTAAAATGTTTTTTTCCAATTATAGTGGACCACGCAGCCAAAGCAGTGCTTTATCATTTCAGCACAACACAGTGATACTATTTTGGAACTACGCAAAGCAATCACACAGGCTTTCTCTCATAGAATTTTATCCATTCTTCGTCACTGGTATAGCCGAGAGGACCATGTTCAAATTTCGTTGAGAGCTGTTGGAACACCTAGCATACAATCCGTATTTGCCGCCTTATGATTATTCCATTTTTGGACCACTTAAAGAAGTTTTACAAAGTAAATGTTTCCCTTCGGACAAGAAAGAGTGAAATATACATATATATATATATATATATAATCATAATCATTTTATAGCAAGATCACTGGCCAGCTGTCGAAACGATAGGGCCAGTGTTACAGAATTAATGCGATTTTTTTAATATCCAATAAAGGTATTATTATTATTATTATTTTCTTCTCAAATGATCCACTTTTTAATTGGGCAATCTTTATAGGCCATGGGATGTCTTTTTTCTCCTTTATTGTACGCAAAAGTCTTTTTAAAAAATACGCTTTCAAAGACAAAAATTGGATTAGATGTTCGTTATAAAAATAATCATTGTTATTGTTATTACTCTGTAACAAATTAATAATTACATAAATGAGCAATCATTTATTTGCAAATATAGAAATTAATAAATAGTATTAATATACAAATTATTAAATAATTTGTTTGCAAATTCATAATTATACTTTTTTGAAAACTCTGTTATGGAAGATAAAGAAAAGTGAAAGCAGGAAGAAAAATCTGCTTTTAATATAACATTTACAGGCATCCCTACAAACACATCGTCTTTCCAGGACATTTATAAGACATCTTGAGGATGAAATATACATCTTTAGAATGTAATGTGTATGAAAGTGATATCTTTAGGATGAACAAGCGGGTTTGTAGGGATGTGTATCTTCATCTATCTCTAATGTATCATAAACACCATTTATCATTCAGTTTTCTTTTCGAAAGTCGTTTACATTCTTCCAAAGCTTACTTATGATAATAATTTAAACATATCAGATTAAAAATTACTATTTGTGTTAACTGTAGGGGAGACCCGTGTACCTAGGGCCATCATGTACCTAGGGCCACCCCACTTTATTTTAATAATATTTAATTTTAAGTTTTAATACTCAGTTGGGCGAGTAACAAGACCAATTGCTACTTTTACAACTACTTTGGAAATTTTGAGGAAAGAGTTTTGACAAGTTACATGTAGAAAACGAATTATATGGTTTGAAGTAAAATTTTGCAGCTCATCTCTTTTGCTATTTTACAAAGACAAGTCAAATATTTTTCTTTCATTTCTAGTGTATAATTTTGCTTGTTATATTGAGTAATAAATGAGATATTTAATTAGTCCTCTCTGCATGTGGATTTTTTAGTGGAAGGCATTTTGAATGAAGTTACCAAAACTTGTACCTAGGGCCACATCGCTGCCTTGTACCTAGGGCCAGTTTGTTTGGACCTTTTAACACTTTCGTGACCGCATTTTTTTGTCTTTTTGACGGTAAAGTCCGCTTGTGGGCGTTTTTCTCATAAGTTACAGTTTTTCAAAACAAATTTTTCCATATTCACATTTATATTACGAATGGATATGCATTATAATCATACTCTCTCTCTAATCAAAATATTTGCATCCATAGTATACTGATTGTACAAATATGAATATTGTGCATATTTTTTAGAAACAGATAACATACAAATTGCAAAAGAAACACCCATTGGTTTAATTTCATATTTTCAAATGACGTGAATCTACGTCAGCGGTCGAGAAAATGTTAAGAAACACAGTACAGCCTATAGTAATTGGATGCTGGCAAACCCTGGTAAACCAATCACTATATAGTATGACGTTGCTGAAAGTCTTGCCAAGTCATATCCGTCGGCCTTTACTCCTGTAAATATTCTATCAGGCTTTCGTGTATCCGGCATATAGCAAATAAATCAAAACACATTCACTGATGATGAATTTTTAAGTTCAAATGTGACTCAAAGACAAGACCCCTCCATAAATAATAATAATAAAAAAAATCCAGGAAGAAAGTGAGCCAACAATGATAGAATTGGACGTCTCTGTTTCGTGTCCTGTTGAAATTTCGAAAGCTTCAACAGCTAACATCTTTTCGTGTGTTATGCTTTAACATGTACGAACCTAAGCAAAACCTTTACCTAAAGCAAAACCTCCCACTTCAAAGAAAAGATGTGACCAAAAATCAGAGTGATCTAGAAATCCAAGAGACACTCCAGAAAAAAAAAAAAAAAAAAAAGAAAAAAAAAAAAAAAAAAAAAAGAAATTGAAGGGAAAAAAAAAAACATTCTGTTAGAATATCCCAAAGAAGAAAAAATAAAGTGAAAATTTTCGTGTTTTAAATTAAGGCAACAACATCATAACTATTATATGATAAATAAATATATTACTTGATATTGTTTCTTTTATAAAATACATGTTTATATGCTTATTTTCCATTCATTACAAAGCGAAATCTAAATTTGAGAGAATGGCCCTTGGTAGAATGAGGTCTGGCCCCAGGTACAATGAGGGTGTTGTACCTAGGGCCACAAGTGAAGTTTTTTTAAAAACCTTCTATTTGTCGGAATTCTTTATTTTAGGCATTTATATTAATCCCAATTGGAAGTAATTAGTCCTAAATATATATACATATCATTTTGATAATTTTAAACAGGTCAAGGGCTCTATTTTGGGGCATCGAAAAAAAGCGGCCCTAGGTACACGGGTCTCCCCTATATAAAATTCAACAAATGATTTTATAATGAACATACCATCTAAATTTTATTTCCGTATGTTGGTTTGTTTAAAAACTATTTACAAAAGAAGGAAATAAAAAACATGTTGTGACTTTAATTTTAGATTACTGGTATATAATTCCTAATTGATTCCGTTTATTTAAAACTAAATCAGCAAGACTAAAATTAATTAAAATTTTATTTTATTTTTATTCTGAGTTTTCCCTAACCACTCAAAAAAAAAAAAAATCCTCTAATGAGTTTGCAAATCAGCAGAAGTTTCAGGTAAAGCAATAATCTAGTACTCCTCCTGTCTCAAAAAATAAAAAGAAATAAAATGCTTATTGTCTGGTTAAATATTTGGTGGTTTTATAATATTAAACGGTTTTAAATATAATTTTACGCTCCGAATGCAATACAATGGGGAATACTATCTAAATCACGCATGATCAAAGGTGCGTTTGTGTTTTATCATTATTATTATTATTATTATTATTTAATCACAATTTTCTCACAGCAATGTTTGTGATAGTCTTCTAATAATTTTCAAGACTTAAATATTACGAAAATTACAATTTGTGTGGTTGAAAAAAAGTTGAACATAGACACCACTGCTTAACATATTAACAAAAAAGCTCATTAAACGTTCTTTGTTAAAATTCTCTATTAGGGAGCATCAAGTTCATTGAAATCTCATGTTAACCTATGGCAAAAATAATCCCTATTTTTATTAATTAGAAAATGTATATTTTTAAACTTCGTTTTCATATTCAGAAAATTCATGACTGTTAAATTATGTCTCCTTCTTCAAAAACTGATTTTTTAAACTTTTAATACTTTATTCTGAACCTGTATATTGCGAAATTTTCCAAAGTGAAATTTTTCATTTTGTTTTGAAACTTTAAAATAAATTTAGCCAGGAGAGCCCCGATCTGAATGTAATAGAAAATCTTTGGGGAATTTTAGCCCGAAATGTTTACAAAAATGGACGACAATTCAATTCAAAATTAGATTTGATGAATGCTATTAAAAACCGCTGGAATAATATTGATGCAAGTAGTTTGTGTGATCTGATAGATTCAATGAACAAGAGACTAGTCACAGTTATCGAAAAAAAAGGGTCTCACATCGATTATTGATGAAATGCATGTATCGACTTTATAATTTTTTTCAGCTTTCTTTGTACATAAATTTTTCTTACGTCTACTAACCTTTTGCTATTGTAGTTATTAATAAATTTATTTTTTCCTTTTGTTCCTTGTAGCATATAATATATACGTATGAAATTTTGCAAATGTTTGATCTTTTGTTTTTTAATTATATCATATTTTCAAGTGGCTTTATAATTTTTTCCACCACTGTATGAAACACCGAAAATTCCAGATAGCGGACGCACGATGACCTTAATATAGAAAATAGAATCGAGCTACCTGCTAAGCTTAAGCGATAGCCTTCTTTCTCGAAAACATTGTCAACTAGAGATGGCCGATGTGTCGGTGCGTTGGCGCAGTGTGTCGACACATCATTAGTGTGTCGATGTGTCGACACGTTGCTTTGTGCCGAGTTTGATACAGTATCGAAGTTCGGCACACCAGTATCATACTTCGACACATGTGTCGGAGTTTGACACTTGTACCGAAATTTCGACGCAGGCACTGCTTCATAGTTCGGAACATGTGCCGACTTCGACACAGTGTGTATTGTGGGTGGGTAGTTCGATACACCAACACTCTTTCGAACCTTCATCTCTTGCGTTGTATTTTGAATTTAACAGAAGCAAGCTTCAGATGCGTTCTAAGAAAGAGAGATAGTAGTTTTTCGCCTTTGCTTTAAGGACAGCTGTGGGGGGAAGGGGATTTAGTGTTGTTCTCTATCACATATTTTTCGTAAGATGAAATAGAGGTCACCGGAAATTATCGGTTTAGTAGGTGATACTGGTATTTTAGCCTTAGGGTGGGAGAGGTTTAAACTATTTTTTCATGATTGTTGTATTGTGTTATTCCCCTGTTTTCCGCCTTGTACAGTTGGAAAAACGGATGAGTTAGTTTCCTTTATGTGTGTTCTCTGTTCTTTCACAGATTAAAAAGAATTTATGGGACCCGTTTCGTTGTTTCGTTTCTTAAAAAATAAGAAAAAAGAAATCTTTCAAACTATTTAAGAATTTTACAAAATCAGCCTTTTATTACAGATTACAGTCTTTTTAGATGAGTATTTATGATCGATGTTACATGCCTGCTTTGGTTCTAATTTCTAATATTTTTTTAATATTTTCTATGGGAATTTTAAAAATTTAACATTTAAAATTAATATATCCATATGTAGCACGCCTATGCTACCAAACCTCAGCGCCTCCTAGCGACCCGTTTGGCTGAGAGACCCAAAGAGAGAACATTCGGATTCCAGCAGTTTCCAGAGAAGGAAGTGCATGCAACGTGTGGTCGATGTTAGCCGAAATGGCCCACGACCATAAGATGTTGGGTGTGGGACTCTATATTACCATTATTTCATCAAATCCCTTTAACTTACCCCTGTAAATAGTCAATTTATGTGTTGTATATTTAGTGTGTAACTTTAAATGTAAATAATAAATAATGTTACCCTAAATTAGCTTCATTTTTGAGTTCCGCACCTTACACATATACGTATAATCTATATTCAAAACTTTTATCACTGGTGGGTTTTTTTTTCTTTTTTTTATACTCGCATATTTTAGGAAGGTTAATAAATAATTTATTTTTTATAAATTCTGATATACACTTTAATGCAATTTTCAAAGGCCAGAGCGCTATAATCATTCGACTACCGGATGCATTAGGCCCATTATTGTTGATAGAAATTAAGATGTATTTTTAATAATAAAATTTTTATAAATATCTGCGCCAGAATACTCTTTGTATAAATAATTAATTCATAAAAAGATTTTTTTTTTTTTTTTATAATTACTTATATTAATTAATAGAGACCTACTTTATTTTGAAAATTAGAATTGTTATTGATAAAATGTAATTGCTTATAACTGCATAGCATATTTTGCATTACTACATATAATGAATGCTCATAGAATTAATTTTTTATTAAAAAGCTTTCTTGTTAGTTCCCCATCATACTATAGGTATGGGGAACTTAGGTAATCGTGAAAAATTTCGACCTCGGTTTTTTGACTTTTTTACACGTTTTCAGGTGTGAGGAATCCGAAAATGACAAAATTTCTATGGTGTCTGTCTGTAGGGTGTCTGTTAGTCTGTTAGTCTGTTAGTGTGTTAGTCTGTTAGTGGGTCAGTCCGTTAGTTTGTTAGTCTGTGTACACGATATCTCAAGAACAAATTGTCGCAGAGAGGTCAGATCAGTTCTAAAATATTACTTTCGACACTGGCAAGAACCCTATTCATTTGCAACATTCGAATTTAAAAACTTCGTAATTTATTAGAAATTTACGATTTTCTTAACATGGGAGAATAGGACAAAAATTCACTTAAACGTGCATTAAATGGACACTTTTTACTGTAAAACTGTCAGACCAGTTTTAAAATATCAGTTTTGATGCCGGAATGAACATCAGTAACTATAAATATGCTACTTTGAAAATTTTGCAAGTTATTGGAAATTTACGAATTTCTTAACATGGCTGTTTAGGGCAAAATTTCACATAAACGCCAATTTTTAGAGATATTTTCATCCTAAAGATGTCAGACTACTTTTGAAATATTATTTAGGACACTGGCATGAATATTAATGACTATAAATTTTCCAATATAAAGATTTCGTAAGTTATTGGAAATTTACGAATTTCTTAACATGTCAAATTAGAGCAGAATTTCACATAAACGTCAATCTTGAGGGATATTTTCATCGTAAAGATGTCAAACCACTTTCGAAATATTATTTAGGATACTGGCATGAATATCATAAACTATGATTTTTCCAATTTAAAAAATTCGTAAGTTATTTGGAATTTACGATTTCCTTAACATGTCAGAATAAGGCAAAATTGAGCATAAACTTCCATTTTGAGGATCCTAAATACATTAGACAACTTCAAAATTACATTTATGATATTTGTTTGAACATGATTGAATACAAATATTCTAATAGGAAAATTTCGTAAATTATTCGTAATTTACAATTTTATCAACATAGCGAAATTGTAAATTTTTCATATATATATGAATTTTGATAGATTAGAATAAGATAAATATATCGAAGTGAACGGTGGATAGCCTATTAGGCGGGGATTTTGTTCTGTCACTGTATCAAGCTTTGGTCAAATTCATTTTTTTTAACATGATTATAATATGTCTCGCACTAGAAATTTATGTGAACATAAATATGGTGGGGAACTGAGCAGAGTCCACCTATGCCAACTAGTTTTTCGTAAAAGAATGCTAGATGGGAGTTTTATTTTTGAAAATATTGCAAACAGTAACTGTATCATTCATTTATAAAATTCACTTATTTTTCTTTATAAAGAAGACATTTTCAATTTGAATAGATATTAATGTAAAAAGTTCTATACACGGAAATTACTATTATTATTATTTTACTTTTTTCTTTCTCTTCATTGAATGTAATTATCATTCGCATTTTTCCATGAGATTAAATTCTTGGTTTCAAAGCTTTCTATAGATTATTTAATGCCTTACTCAAATAATTATTATGAACGCCATTTTATGAATGAACTGAAATCGATTATGAGATCTATTCTTTTTTTTTTTTTTTTTTTTTTTTTTTAATTATGCAATAACGTATTTTCTCGTTTTCTTATTTTACGCATAACTCCAGCGCCCTCTAAATTATTTTATATACATACGTGATTAAAAAATAAAAAAATAAAAATGATTTTTATAAAAAAAAAAAAAAAGTGGCAAACTGAAATTCCCCACTTACTAAGGTAACTTTCATCCGAAGTTAAGTTTCGGAAAAAAACACAGTAAATTTGATGAGTTTCTAGGACGCGGAGTGCGACCTGGGATCGAACCCGGCACTTTTCATCTACCAACTTTGAGTGCAGAACTGCTCGATCGATAACAATGGAACGTTTTTCTTTACACAATATCTGTGTTTCCAGCGTGCTTTTCATTTTTCTCTCACTGACTTTTTTTTTTTTTTTTAATTTGAGAAAAATACTTGACTAATTACTAAATTTAAATCTCCTTCTGGAGAAACAGAAAACCTGTGTATTACATACGAAATACAATTCTTTAAACTGGCGCGATGAAATATAAATGTATTTCAATATATTTCTTAACAAACGTGTATATATAATTTAAAAAAATAATATTAATACAAAGGAATCCCACAGTTGTTAAGATTTTTTAATACTGCATAAACATGCCCATAAATATATATTAATTTGGATCAAGCACCAAATAATATTTTTGAAATGCGGAATGTCGCAGGCGGTCACTTAAATTCACTGTTCAAATAAATAAGTGTAATTTTTAAGTTAGTCATATCACTGAAGATCGGTAATAGAAACGCGTATTCAGAACGAAAAAATAAATAAATAAAACTTTATTTCACAATATAACAGGAAGCTACAAAGAGAAAGAAAAAGCTCCTTTAAGTCTAAAGTTGAAAGATTATTCATTTACTTTTCTTTATAATTATCATAGATACTCTGATCAGAGGAGAAAATTGCACAATTTTTTACAGCCAAGCAACTAATCTTCCGAAAATGTGTCGAAGTGTCAATACAGTGTGTCGACGAAGTGTCGACACATCAAAGTGTGTCGAAATGCCCATCACTATTGGCAACGGGGATAAAACTAATAAGCTATCAATATTAGAAATATGTATTGAAACAAATCATTTAAGTCTTTCCGGTGTAAATTTTCATATCATATGTATTGTGATGTTTAGCTTTATTTTGATAAATTTGAAATTGTAATTAAAAAGCACATTTTCCGAAAAATCATGTACATTGGAGTGTATGTTATAAAAAGATGTTTTCATTTAATAATGTACTTCAATATGAATTCGTTTGTAGTGTAAGGTTTTATTTTAAATGTTTATAGAACATCCAGAGCTGCCAATCTAATCCGGCAAATTATTAGTACCGCCCCGTTTACTACACCAGTAATTTCTTAGAGTTTTTTTCATCGTAATTCATCACAAATATATTTGAAGAAAATTACTTTCAAAATTAAGTGGTGTAGAAAAAGGGGAGGTACTAGCAATTTGCCGGATTAGGTTGGCAGCTCTGAAACTCCTACTAAAATTGTGTCATTATTATGTTTAGAAAACGTTAATACATTTTAATGGCTAAAGATAAAGAAATATTTGAAAGAAAAATATATTTTAATTTATTTTTAACTTTAGGTGTTCATGAAATAAATCACCATTTTCTATCCTTATTTATTGCTTACATACATATTCCCATACATATTCATGCTTAACAGCTTAAGCCGAAAGATTGTTAATTCCCGACCCTTTTGTACACCACTTAATTTTAGAGTAATTCTCTTCAAATACATTTATTATTAAATAAGAAGAAAAGTACTCTAAAAAAGGACTGGTGTGAAAAAATAGGCGGAAAGGGGCGTGACTAATAATCTTCTGCATTAGGTTGTCAAGTATGCATATTCTAGATGCTCATATTGACTGAAGTGGGCGTAGATAGACACGGGGAAAATAACAGAATGATTCTCTTAAATAGAATCATTCTGTTACTTCGTGGAATGAGGTCAATAAATAAATTATTTAGAATTGTGCTAAGAACTGGTGTTATATGCAAGTCACGTCTCAAACCCATGCAACACATGAAGTCTCATAGGATGACAAAATGTGCAAGGCGACTATGAGCCTTGATCTCCAGAAATGGAAGAGTTTAATCTTTTTTACTCTGTTCTAAGGGGAAGAACGCTAAATAATATGTTCTTCCGCTATCTGAAGCCACAATATATTTTTCTCAGAATAGCTGTGTTTAAATGCATATCCCTTTTTTTTAATGTGTTAGTAAGATTTGATTGATATTGTTTTAAAAAATCGTTATACATAGAAATGTATTACAGTTTTGTATAATGCTGATATTGACGCTAAATTTGAAAAATTTTGTGCTATAGATATTTATTATTTTTCTCCGCCCCTCTTTTTAAGAGTAGATTGCATGCACTGTAGATGTTACCGAATGTATGAAAAATTAACACATTCACTTGTTTAAAAACAAAATACGTTTAAAGATAATAAAGAGATCGTATTGGAGAATAAAGTATTAAATATACAAAAAACGGACCTCTGAGAAAGCGGTGGATTGACCAATGCAGGGATGGAACACGGGCGCAGAATTCATACCACTATCAATGTAAGAAAATTTTCTACCTCTTAAATCGACGATATTATAGGTAGAGAAATTTCTTAAACACATTCCGGTATGAATTCTGCGCCCGTGTTCCATCCCTGCCAATGAAGCCGGAACAGGCATCCTGCCTACTCATTGAAGTTGATGATGATGATGATATACAAAAAAATTTCCATATTAAAAAACATAACCATATTTAATAATAATAATTTAAAGAAATCCTTTTATACTTTAAGTTTGAAGATTTCATATTTAACTTTATCACGCACAATTATTAAATTAGTTTGTCCGCTCATTATTCAATATAATGAATGCACTGAATTAAGTAGCGTTTTTTATCTGAATAAATTAATAAATGCTGATTTTTTTTTTTTTCCTGCTCC
This sequence comes from Salticus scenicus, assembly GCA_963930645.1. Classification (NCBI taxonomy): domain Eukaryota; kingdom Metazoa; phylum Arthropoda; class Arachnida; order Araneae; family Salticidae; genus Salticus; species Salticus scenicus. Next base: position 812,815 of record CAWVNO010001827.1, read on the forward strand.
TTTCCACAAATTTGGTTTTAGATAAATAGGGAGAGAAACAAAAGAAAAATACAAAATGTAGATTTTGAAATTATACAAATTGCACGTGATTCGCATGCACCTTATTTTAAATTAAACACTAATATATTATGGACAGAACAAAACGTTCTTCTCTAATATCCTATACAAATTCACGAAGTAATTATTTATTAAAATTATTTTTCATTATTAATGCAGAGAGTTTTCATATCAGAGGAATATGGCACTAATTATCGAAAGAAAGTTAATTTTCTGCGATATTTAAGAATACACGGCTGTTCAGCCTTTTATCCTGACTCTTCCACCACTATATTTATATCGCAGTTTTCACTTTAACTGAAAGTAGATACATACTACAGACGTTTACAATATAAATATAGAGGTGGAAGTATCAGTAAAAAGACAAAATTGTTGTGTGTATGATCGGAGAAAATATGTAAAAAGAATAGAAAAGAAAATAAATCGATAAATTCGTTTCAAATTATCACAAACCTATGATTCAACCATTCGTTTTACAGAAGATCCATAATTAAAAATTTACATCCCCTAAGAGTATTCTCCCCAGGTACTAAATCGATTTTCCACATAAAAAAAAAAAAAAAAAAAATTCATTATGACTATTATAAATATTTATTTTTTAATTACATGTTGAAAAGTTAAAAATGATTCTCATTAAGTACACATTTATGCGAAATTTCGTAATGATGGGGACTTAGCGCAGATCTCATACCACTATTAATGAAACGAAATTTACTTCCTATTATTCCAGCATTTTTATAAATGGAGATATATTTTAAACAAATACTGGTGTGAGTTCAGCGCTAAATTCCTGTCGTTGAAACATCATTATCTCATCTCATGATGACAGCGAAACTCCAGGACCATAGGAAAACGTGGGCGTTTTCTTTTGGAAGGAGAGTGGTTGTCATAATCCGAGAGTTCAGCAAGGATTTCATTATTAAGGTTGTTAATGCTTTCGTAATTTTTTTTAGATAATTTCCTGATACGATCATTAAAAGATGTAGCATTTAGGTCTTTTCTGATAGTTGTATTTCTTAGATAACTGTTACTGTTTCTGTTTTGTCTGAGAGTTTTGTTGTGGGTGCCAGCCTAACGATTAATTGAACTTTTGTAAGCGAATCCCCACAGGGGCGCGCCAGCATTGTCAGACGCTTGTGTGCAGAGTTTCAGAGGGCACCCTATATTACCTTAAAAATAATAATAATAATAATAATTTTATAAAAAGTTATCATTTAGCAAGTAATTGATTCTCGAACCTTAATAGTGATAAGTTTCTTGAATGGCTAATAAAAAGTGAAATGTATCAAATAAAATGAAATTTAAAAAGAAACAAATAAAAAGTCCATCTTGGAGAAACAGAAAAAATCTTATATAGTGCGTTGCAAAAACACGAGGTACAACTGTCAAGGCAAAAAAGAGGAAACCAAAATTGGCAGATTTAATGTTAATGTGAGTGCAGAAATGCCACGTTGAGGCATTACAACAGATGGCTTAGATCAGGGTGGTTAACATTAGAACTTTTCCAAATTCTTTGACTTTTCCATGACTATTTTTCACCATTTTCCCTGAATTTTACTTGACTTACTGTGTTTATTTCCCACAAAAATTCACAAAATTAGCGCATATTTTAGCAATTTGCAATAATGAGCTTTGAAATGAGGCCTGTTTTTACAAAATTGGGCAGACTTCCCTGACTTTACATGAAATTCACTGACTATTCCATGCTTTTTCAAGACTCACTTTTAAGTAAATATTTAAAAACAAAAAAATAGTCTTACAAGGAAACTCTTTGAAGCGGTAATCACCGATTTTCTTGAAAAAAATTCTGGCATAAGATTTAATCATGAATAGCATCTTCCTAAAATATTAGCCGCTGAGTCGCAATAGATAAGATATAAAAAATTATTAAAAATGGAAGCATGTTTGCAATATTTCCAAAAAAGCGCCTGTTTGGCGACTGCATTCTTCGAAATTTCATTGCAATGAAGATTTAATAGATGTAGATGTTCTTCTTTCTTTTTGATAGTCAAACGAACTCTCTACGCTGTCGAGCACATGAGAATTCAGAATAGATTAACAAAAACCAGATAATTTACCAGATTAAGACTTATTTAGTCGAAATTCTAAATAACATTTAATATTTCAGTTAAATAAGCTGTGTCAATAACAACTGCAAGAATATTTACATCAAGTTTTTAATAACGACATTAAAAAAATATATGATCAAAATTTTTTATAAATTTAAATAAAACAAAATATTTCATATTAAAACACAAAGCTGTTTTTTTTTTTTTTTTTTTTTTTTTTTTTTTTAACTAAAATGAAAGCATTTCGTATCCGAACACATTTTTCTTATAAGGGTTACATGCAAACGGAACGCTTGCAACTTCGATGACGTAAATTTTGCAATTTTTTTGCAAATTCAGTCGGCAGTAAATTATCCGAGCATTAGCAGGAATTCCTATGTAAAAAAAGTACACTTAATGCAGTTTTGTTAAATAAATCCTTGTCGAATCCTGTTCTTAGTGTTCGGATACTTTTGCTGCCGACTGTACGATCCGACTTGTGATCTACGATAGCTGAGATTGTTACAATAGTATGCCTCTCATAACCGGATTAAAATACAAAAAATTAAAAAAAACACCCTGGGTCGGCTGGGGAATCGAACCCATTCTTTTACACGTGAAAGCGATTAGCGAGGGTGACATACTCACTCGGCCACGGAGTGTCTGCATTCAGCATAACAATTATTTTTAAAACAACAAGATTTCGCAGTTAATTCTAAGAAAATTACTTATGAAAAAAATCACTGCGCAGCACTAGTGCGACGTAAAACCCAACTAACCTTATGAAATTCTAATGCATATTTTTACAAAATAAATTACCAGAAATGTAAGAAGCCATAAAGGTTATGCACGTGTTTTTCCAATTTTAAATAATCCCCTCCGTAAAGGATCAAAGTTGTAAACACGTCTACGGACCATCTCTAGGAATGTACCCTAGACTGTCGCCATTGCATATCTGTAGTGCGAATTAAAACTTAAAACCTACTCAACCTCAAATATCTTAAATATTTTAATTTTGATTTATTTATTTGAGTATTAATTTCAATCAACTATTCTAACAATCAAATGTTTAATCAAATATTATAATTCATATTGGTCGCCAATTGCCCATTCCGCAGTACTAGTGCGACGTAAAACCCAGCCAACCAATCTATAAATCAGATTAGTTTTTAAATCGTCTGCAAATCTATATATTAATAGGCAAGCATAAAATTTGTTGTCCCTTTTTAACATATTAATTATGGGAGTAGAGGGTTGAAAATGGTATCATTCGAAAGGTATGGTTAGCCGGAAGGTGCGAATACAAATATTATTTTCTTACGATGTCAAGAAGGTATTTAAAAATACGTTTATTTTTTATGCATTTTCCCCCATTTTTCCCTTTTATACACGTATTCCTTCACATTAAAAAATACCTAAAAGTAGAAAGTTGTTAAATCTGGCGATTTCATAAAGCTCAAATAAAACCATAGACACAGTAATTTGTATAATGTAGCATCACTATACTCAAGCGAAGTGATGACGTCACTGTCTGTCCATGGAGCCATGTAAAAGATTTTCTATGTTAATTGTCCATTGAATTTTTTGTAAAAAATTATTAAAAAATAAAGGAAAATATCTGCCGATTTTAATTCCGATATTTAGGTATAGTTATATATAAGTTACTGTCTACAAGTGTTTGATTGAGTTATTTTTTCTGTAAAATTGATAAAATTTTAATTTAAAATCACAAAACTCCAGAAAAAAAAATGGCAAACTTCCAGTTTCGAATGTAAACATAAACATTTCATTTCAAAGGGTGATATTTAAACAATAAATATTGAACTAATATACTAAATAAAAGGAAAATGGATTTGTTACTAACTGCTGCATTTATAAGTAGACGATACGGAAAAAATTCCGATTTCCGTTTTTTGCTGAATTTAGATGTTTTGAGCTTTCTTTGCGTTTCAATTAACTGAAATTGGCTACTTATTTTTTAAAAAAAGTGTCTTTATTGCTAGCTTTTGTGGGTAGAAGAAGCAAGTAGAAGATACATAAAAAATTTTGATTTCCGGTTTTCGATGAATTTACACGTTTTGAGATTTCCTTGCATTTTAATTAAGTGAAATTAGTGAAATTGACTACTTATTTTTATTTTTTAAAAAGTGGATTTATTATTCTTTCCTCTGCATATATAAGTAGAAAATATAAGATTCAGAAATGTTTTAGATTTTCAGTTTTCGATAAAGTTACACGTTTTGAAATTCCTCGAACTCAATTCGACCATTTTTGAAAAATATCTTTTTTTTTTTTTTTTTGGTTCAAACACTGTACTTTATGAACCAATCGAATTAATTTAACAGAATTTGATACTTGGTTGGACTTTGGTCTGACATGGTACCTATTAGCTTCTGGGCTGTGTCACACAACAAGGGGCGTTTTCACGTTGCGATTTTCTCTCATTTCAGGAAAGGCTAACATCTACAGAGAGAAATAGTTATATTAAGTAAAACTCTGCTGATTCAGTTAGAGTGAATATTGGCAAACAATTGCCGTAGCTGTGTTGCAATTGCATTCCGTTTAGGACAAGGCAATAACTTTGCTTTGCCTCGCTTTGCAAAAAAAAATGGTCGAGTTTCGACCACTGGGCGATACTAGTTTATATAAATGCACATGCCGAGTGCTTCAGACATTAAATTACTAATTAGACATTAAATTAAGATTATATATAAGCTGGAGTAATGTAAAAGTAACTCTGAAATTGCATTATTTTAAATAAATACAATATTGAAACATTACATAAAATAATGGAAAATATTATATCTAACACAAAACATAATGGGGTACATACAAATGAAACACTTCCAGTTGCAAAGCCGTTTGCAGGCGTTCCAAATGTATGACTGCAGTCGGCAGCAAAAGTATCCGAGCACTAGCAAAAATTCCTATGTGAAAAAAGCACACTTAACACTGTTTTGTTAAATAAATCCTTGTCAAATTGTTTTCTTAGACTGACTACGAACAGGATTCGACAAGAATTTATTTAACAAATCTGTATTAAGTTTACTTTTTTTACATAGGAATTTTCGCTAGTGCTCTGTTACTTTTGCTGCCGACTGTATTTGCAAAAAGCTTGCAAAATTTACGTCATCGAAATTGCAAGCGTTCCGTTTGTATGTAACTCAATGTCATTTTTTCTAAATAGAAACTTCTAGATTTCAGAAAATATATTGAGTGTTGAGTGGGTTTTAACGTCGCACTATAGCTACGCAGTGGGAAATTGGAGATGGTCTTGTATTCACTCATAGGGATATTCTGGAGACATGCCATCATAATTTTGATCCTCCGCGGAGGGGATGGATTCCTTCCTTCAGTCACCCTAGAGCGATAGAAAACACAACCCTCCTATACTGAAGTCCCTTGGCATCACTGAAGGAAGGTTAATGTGATTTAGCGATGACTTTTTTCGTATTTGGTGTTCAAAACGTAAAGTTTAATAATTTTTTACAGCTTTCCTGTTGTGATTCAGCAGCTAATTTTTTCACAAGTGAATTAAGTATAGTGTAAACTATTTTCTGTAATTTTTTAATGAAAATCGGTGATTACCGCTTGGAAGAGTTCCCTTGTTAGTAAACTGAACGTTCCCTCACTTCGCTACAACTTTTGCGAGTATTATGCATATCATATTGATCCAAAATATCGGTCACTATCCATTGTTATCAAAATGTCGATTTTCTTTAGTAAAAAATGTAATTGTAAAGAAACAGGCAGTTTCTTGTTAAAAGATACACTTTATTCAAAGATTATTCTCGAAAGCACCAGTAAATTATCGTACTCAAAGTCATACCTCAAAAAGTGATAAAACAACGTTAAAAACGCAATAGAATGGAATTTCACTCATTTAAGAATAAATATACACCATTTAAACCAAAACGAAATTTCAGAACAGATGCCCGAATACAACTGATTGTTTTGGGAGTGTCTCTTCTGTTTTCACAATTTCTGTCGTGATTTGGCGAACTTTCGAGGCTATTCTGCAACAGAAGCCAATTGATGCATCCAGAAAATTTCAGAACTCGGTTCTTATTGAAGATAGAGCTTCTAAACTTTGGAAATACTAAATTATTACTTCTCGCCAAGTTTGGAAGCCATGTCGTCAAATTTATCGCTAAGTTGTCAAGTCTGTATCTGAGGCTGACAGTCACCTCAGACCCCCTACCCCGTTAAAATTGAATGAACTGCTCGCTATTTGCACTTTAATTGTAAATCTGTGTTTATTGTAATAACACATTTTATCATTTAGAAAGTGTTTTAACTCTTTGCAATTCGATAATAAAAAAACATTTAAAGTTAGTCGTACTATTGCAGAATGTTTGCACTTATAAATGAGTTTAACATTCTGTACTAATGCAGATAAATGAAATTTATAAGCATATAAAATTAGAACTCATAATAATAATAATAATAATAATAATAATAATAATAATCCCGTAGTGAGTTCTATTTTTCTCAATTTCATTGTTGAAAACTCTCCAAATACTCTTAAGATCAAAGTAATATATGACCATCAATATAATGACAAAATTTGACTTGGTTAATTATGGAAGTTTTTTTTTTTTTTTTTTTAAGGAACAAATAAATTTATAAATACATATTGGTAAATATGGATAAAAAAAATACTTAACAGGAAAGAAAAAAAATGTCTAGTTAAGGAATTTAGCCCATTTTCATTATCTAAACATTTTATGTAATTTGAATGCAAATTACACGTGTTTTTCCATATAGTAGTAAGATACAAAAATATATTTTAAACTCTTTTACCGCGATGTATGTACGCTGCACAGATGTAAATAATACATGAATTTATAAGTAAATAAAAAAATAATACTATCTAATAAAAATTATTTAGGTTTAAAGTAGATTATATGAATATTTAAACAGATACTATTATTTCGTAAAATTTAATTAATTTGCTTGAGTTTTGTGAATTCTGTAATAATATATATACATTTTATCCAAAATGCCTTATACTGTCGATGTAATTGCAAAATTTAAAAATCTGTCTGATACCGTTGTGGAGCGTAAGTATTTTTTTGATCATTTTAAATTTAGAAGAAGATTGTTCCACTGATGCTACAGGTATTATGACAAAATAATCTCGAAAACAATTAATCCGCACATAAAATTTATTCTTGCTAAGATAATTTGGAGTAATACGCTTAGAAATGTGTTTCTGGTCTCAAGAAACAAAGGGATAAATTCTCGCTACAATAGTTGTTGGATACATATAAATAATTTACGCCCCCAAATCCGTGACCGCAGTTCCCATAAATTTTACATGGCAAATTTAGCGCTAAAAGGGGGGGGGGGGGGTATCGACTTTATCCTCTCCTTATGCCTCCCCCCAGATTGAAAATTACAAAACAGAAAAATAGGTTTTTGGAAATATCCTAAAGAAGACGCATATACCTGTTTCCAACATCTTTATACCATTTTTAATAGAATTCTTTTGATAAAAATTTTTGGTAGAATCCGGAATTTGCAAAATTTCACCAAAATCGTTTTTTTTCCACCGCACCCTTTAAAATTCGAAAAATTGAAAATTCCAGATTTTTATTATTATTATTGTTATTATTTATTTATTTTTGTATTTAAGTCTAGTCCCCCCATATGCAATTTTCTCATCGTGAAGTAACTTGGGGCCGAGTTATGCTCAGAAACGTGTTTTTTGCCTCCTTTCTCCCTTGAAAAGGTGAGAGGGAATTTAGTACTATCTCGTCAGTATAGGCTTCGGATGCATCTAAACAATACACGCACCAAAATTCGTGACCGGAGCTCCCATACATTTTCCAGTACCAATTTAGCGTTAAAAGAGGGGTCTCGAATTTGCTCCCTCGTAACACTCACCTCCCCACCCACCCCCTAATATCGAAAATCACAAACACCAAAAATGTGTTTTTGGAAATATCCTAAAGAAGATGCAGGACTGTTTTAAACAGTTTTGTACAACTTTGGTAAATTTCTACTCAAAAATCCGGAATTTACGAAATTTAACCCCGAAATTCGAATTTCTTCCTCCCTCCTTAAAAATAAAAAATTCCAAAATCGTAGATTATTATTATTTATTTATTGATTTATTGATTTTTTTGTACCCAAATCTAGACTCCTCATGTGCAGTTTCTCCACTGTGAAATAATTTGAAGCCAAGTTATGCATATAAGCGTGTTTTTGCCTCCTGCCCTTTACAAAAATTGACACATAATTTTAAGTTGAGTAATTCCTGTCAAGTGTCGTCGAATTCTGTCCAGCTGTTCTCACGTGAACGTGCTACCCAAACGTGTTACAGACATGCAGGCACAATGACTGCACACACACCACACACACACAGAAGATTTTCTGAAGTCAGATTTGGCTTTCACGATGCGTGAATTGTAAAAATATCACTTTCCTTCTTTCTTTTTTTTTGAGAAATTTATAGACAAATTCTGATTTTATTAATATAGATGTTGCATCGATAATGCAAAGAGGAAAAACTATTCTAATTAAAATCTCCAGTTTCATTAAATTTTCATTTTTGTAATCGAATTATGTTGTTTTATTACAAACTTAAGTGGCTTTTTTCCGGCAGAAGAGGGAGGGGGAAGAGATTAAGGCGCCCTTTTAAATTTCAATAGAATGCTTTGATATGTTAAAAAAGTCAAAGAAAATTTTGCTGAAAGTAGGCACAACTTTACAAAGTTATTCCACATTTAACGTGCCCTTTCACAAAAAACTTCCTAAACTATTTGAGGAACACAAGTTTTGTCAGTATATTTTTCAAGGCGCCTCATTTAGCCATATTAGTCACATGGCTTCAGACCGGCATTATGAAATCAGATTTAATAAAGCAATATATATATATATATATATATATATATATATGTGTGTATGTATATATATATAGACATACATTTTTCTTTTTCAAAGAATTTATCCTCGGCTGGCGCCTTTCTTTACCTGGCGCCTGTGTGCGCCGCACACTTCGCACACCGGGTCAGTGCGCCTCTGAATCCCCAGATGGGACAGGCATAAGTCAGGATAGGAAAAATACAAGTATCGTTCAAGAGATGTTTGTTTGTAATAGACAGATATTTTCCCTTAAAAAGTGGGTCAAGTGATTTTTTAACGTTGGATGCCTTGGCTTTAGTAATGATTATATGCTGATAAAATGTGAGTCTGCGATCGAGGTGAACGCCGAGATACTTGGTGTCATCTTGTCAGGGAAGAGCTGTGTTATTTAGAATAATTCTGTTAGGTTAGTTAATTTGTAAGAAAAGTAGAGCGATGAAGTTTTATTTTCGTTTAACTGAACGCGCCATAGAGTGAACCAGCTCATTAGAGCCTCGATGTATTCTCGTAGATATTTATAAAGAATGTATGGGTGTCTGCTAGTCATATAGAGAACAATGTCGTCCGAGTATAGTGCCAGGTTGGTGTGTGTGTGTGTGTGCGTGTTTGTCCTGGAATATCATTAAAGTATATGCTAAGGAGTGTTGTAGGTCCGATGACAGAGCCTTGAAGGATGTCAGAAGTAATGTTTTTGGTGTGTGAAAGAGTGTTGTTTACACGGACGACAAAGGTATGTTCGCTAAGGTAGTTGTGTATTAAATGGATTAGGTAGGCAGGGAAGTTAAGGTGAATTAATTTGTAATTGAGGCCCACATGCCATAACTTATCAAAAGCCTTAGCGACGTCTAAGAAAATTGCTACAGCTGGAATGTTCGCGTTGAGATTTTCACTAACAAGGAAGCATTCAAAAGGTGTTGTCTTCAAAAAATATTGAAAAAAAAAATGTATGTTATTCTACTCTTCATAAAACACCAGAAAGTAAAAAAATTATCGGCTGAAATGAATTACAGCGGACACAAAAAATTATCAGAATTAAGCATATTTGGCGATTTCACACTGCTAGGCGTTTGATTTCGAGTACTTGGTGGAGAAGCAAAACACGGTTCTGTTCGTACACGGCAATCTCGGTGCTGGTGAATTTGTCGCCTAACAAAGCTAAATCGCCAAAAATGCTTAATTTTGATAATTTTTTGTGGTCGCTGTAATTCATTTCAGCCTATAATTTTTTCACTTTCTGGTGTTTTATGAAGAGTAGAATCACATATATTTTTTCAATATTTTTTGAAGACGACACCATTTGAATGTTTCCTTGTAAGAAAATCTGCAACGCGAAGCAGCTGGTATACAGGGTTGCCAGATCTGGCAGATTTTTTTATTAATTAATCTATATATATAAAAATGAATTGCTGTTCGTTAGTCTCACTAAAACTCGAGAACGGCTGAACGGATTTATCTTATCTTAGTCTTGAAATGTTCGTGGAGGTCTAGGGAAGGTTTAAAAGGCGAGAAAAAATCGAATAATTTCCGGGAAAACCCTAAAAACAGCCTTTTTCTATTTCCCATACAAACGTTTTCTAGAGTCAATTTGAACTTTATTGCTATTCAATAAAGTTTAGGTGTGTTCCTAACGGCTGATGGCTGAGCTACAAAAATTTGCATGTTGATTCGTAATGACCTCCCCTGATGCACCTCGAAGCCGGATTTTCGAATTTTGTTTTAGTTTTCTTTTAATTAATTAAAATGTTAAAATAAAAACTTCCAATAACTGATAAATTGGCCATTTAATTTTAATCCTTAATTTAATTGTTGCCAAAAAAAATTATTCTTTTTTGGACAGAAAAAAAGAAAAAAAAAAACGTGAACAATTAAAATTACATTTATTTAAAATATTTAATTTTATTCCTTAATTTAATTGTTGCCAAAAAAATTATCATTATTTTTTCGACGGAAAAAAAAAAAAAAAAAAAAAAAAAAACGTGAACAATAAAAATTACATGTATTTAAAATGAGGAAAGTAAATTAAAAAAATTAGAAATATCAGTCGTATCGTTACAAATAAGATACCAAATGAAAGATGCAATTTTTGTGAATCCAACGGATTAAACAGCTTATCGATCGGACAATTAGATTTTTTAAAATTAACTAATGTATGTATTTTATAAATTTTCTTTCACAAACACAAACGTGTAGTATACAGCCTGTACAACACTAGACCAAATTGATGTTCAAATTTCATCAATATTTAAATAAATAAATGAAAATAAAAATATGCTTAATGGGAAATATATGTAACCATTAAAAGTTTAGTTGTCTAAAATATGTCAGAAATAGCGCTCATAGCATATTGTTACAAGGTATTAAGTCTTATTTTTACAAGGGATAAAATCTAAAATGGTGACAAAAATTCAAAAGTCGCCAAAGAGAGCTATATTAAGGCGGTACTATGATCATGCTTACAAACCATGAATACTAATAACCACAAAAAATTAATTGTCTCATGCAACAGACGTAGCCGGTCATAGCATATTATAATATTTAGCGTGAAATTGTTATCATTTTTATGGTTGATCAGGGATAAACAAAATAAACATAGGAAATAACGTAAAAGCAAATATTATGTGCACCACGTATAGTGTTGTTCATATGTAACTGGGATTCAAATATAAAGGGGATACTTCATTTTTTTTTTTCGATGCTATCTATTTCGAAACTGTTATCTAATAAGGACTTAATGCAAGCCTATTGGTAAACCATTGTCTCAGGTAATAGGGACAAGCGCCCGAGTTTTAGCGGATGACCAAATCGCTACCGAAGGCAGCAGGGATCCGAAGCGAGCTTTTGAGCAATTTTAGTATTTTATTTTATTTTTATAAAGCTATATAGAAAAGAGTTTCCTTTAAATTTAGTGACCAGAGAAGCGGGCAGAGCCTGCTAGTCACCAATAAATTTTAATATTAAAGTTTGCCTAATCACTTCGAAGATTGATAGTCTATAATGTATATGAAATATCATTTCTCAAAATTATTGGTGATTACTGAATAAAAAAATCCACCATATCTGACAACACTGCTGGTATGTGATGAAATGTTTGACTCTGAAGTTGAATTGTTCAGGCATGATGAGGTTGTGATTTTGAAGGTGTTGAATGAGCCGTACTCTAATGACACATTGAATAACTTTACTAATAGTAGGTGAAAGAGAAATAGGTCTGAAATTATTAGGGTTAGCAAGGTTACAGCAGGGTTTGGGTATAGGTGAGATTACAGAAGTCTTCGATAATTTAGAGAAGTAAGAAAATTTAAGAATGGTTTTTGCAATATGGGTTAACAAAAGAATGAAATTAAGAGGTAAATTTTTAACGGCATTATTAGAAATTTTATCAATACCAGGAGATTTATGATTTTTAACAGCTTTAATAATGTTAATGATTTCGTAGGGTTGAACGTTAGTACCCGGAGGAGTGGAAGGGTTAGAGAGGAAGTTATTAATAGTATTATTAATCTGGCAAAGATGACTGTTATCACCCAAGTTAGCTTTCGGAGAAAATTGTTGTTCATAGGAGGAGACCAAAGCTTCAGCCTTGTCCGCATCAGTGTAATATTGATGAATGTAAACGGCGGAACAGCGGTATAGTTATTATTCAGCTTTTTCTTTATCTGCCAAAGTGAATTGTCTTGAAGAGAGAAGTTATCAAGGAAATTGTTCCAACTTTTATTTTTCTCTGCTTGGATGCAGAATTTAATTCTATTATTGAGATTATTTAAGATGCGTTTTAAATTACGTCCATGAGAACTCTGATAAAGTCTCCGAATCCTATTGCGGTTTTTACTCATGTTATGAATGTAAACAGGAAGTAGAAAGACTTTACTATTTTTAAAGAAATGGTGAGTAGCATGGTTTTAGGCATTGTTAGTTTGTTGGTGAAGAAAAGAAACAGTGTTATCAGTATCATTAATATTATTTAGCTCAGGGTTAGTATATGTTTTGGTTTTGGAGATAGTTATGGAATTTTTTCCCAGTTAATAGCAACAGAAGGTGGAGGTGTAATAGGGTTTATAAGACCAATTTTAAAAGATACAGGGAGATGCTCAGAGCTGAGATCGTTAATAACAGAAGTTGAAATAGGATAGGGTAGATTTTTAGAGATAGCAAAATCAATGATAGACGGGCGAGCACTATATCCCGGGAAGTGTGTAGGTGTGTTAAGAGCATGTAAACTAAGATTCTGATTATGTATGAAGTTGTGTAAAGATCTACCTGCGCGGTGGTACTAGCACAATTCCATCTTATGTTGTGTGCATTGTAATCACCAGCAACAAAGGAACATGTATGAGGAGAGAATAGTTGACTAATGTCGTTAGTGGGGTAATGTCGACTATGGTGTATGTAAGCAGATGCTAAGAACAGATTAATGTGTAGGAATTATATAACAATACGCGTATAGTCAAGACCATCGATAAAGTTTTGTGAGTGTAAGTAGTGCCATAGCCTCCTAAACTAGATGCCTTCCGCACGGCTCGGAAACTTGGCAACAGTTCAAGCGGTAGACAGCGCCAACTGGTACAGATTGCGCGACTTTTCTATTCAACTGTCACCAATAAATTTAAGAAGTGATATGTGATATATATAATCGACGTTTCTTCGATTCTATTCGCCTTTTATGCATATCAAATCCCACTTTTATATTTTTGGCGGCTGTTGAATAAAAAAGTCGTGCAATCTGTAGCAGGTGGCGCTGTGTACCGCTTGAACTGTTGCCAAGCTTCCGAGCCACGCGGAAGGCATCTAGTTTAATAGGCTGTGGTAGTGTGGAATGGGGTGTTCGATGAAAATTGCAGTACCACCATAAATTGAATTTGGTTCATATGTGTGATAAAGTTTGTAACCCGAGATATTAATGCTATGATAAGGGTTGTTAGTTTCCTGCAGAAGTATAATGTCAAAAGAAGGATGTAGTGAGATAAAGTTTCTATATTCATTAATTTTATTTTGAATACAGTTGCAGTTGCAAGAGAGACCCAAAAGTGAATTAAAGGAGTTAGTTAGACCCATGGTTGATGATTGGGAGATTTTGTTAAGAAGGTTGTTGTACTTTCTCCTTTCATTGGTAACAATCTTGAAAAATGTAATGAATTTAGTGACCTCAAGGAGCTCTTTGAGATCATGAAAAGTATTGAAGACTTCGCCGAAGTCGTTGGAAACAACTTCCGTAGCTTTATTTTTAGTGTCCAGGCTTTTATTAATAGTTTGGAGAGATGAAGTTTCATTGTTGGTTTCATTCTAAAGTGTAGTTGCTGGGTTATGCTCAACAGTCATGTTTGTGTTTATTTTATTGGCCTCATCATTATTATGGGCATTTTCAAAAATTTTACTTTTGAGTTTTTTTTTTTTTTTTTTTTTTTTTTTTTTGTATAGATAAAGTCTCTGAGGATTTCAGCTAGTTGGTAGCTTTCATGAAAGTGATTTGGTTTTTTGGTAGTAGGTTTAGGGTTAGTTCTTTTTTCTTAATGTTTGCGTTAAAGGGTTTTTTACTACAGTTACGGTAGGAGGTTGGGTGATCCAGGCTGCAGTTGGCACATTTTGGAACAATTTTGCCTTTTTGTGAACAATCGTTGGTGAAGAGGGTTTCAGCGCATTTAACGCATTTAGGTGTTAAGTTAAATATTTCGGAGGCGTGTCCGAATTGCTGACACCGATAACACTGTTTTACCGGGCCAGATTTAAATCGTTCAACGGTAACAGACATGTAAGATATAATTCTGATTTCATAGACTTTTTCGAAATTTTTACAAGGCATTATATTTACAAGGCATTATATGGGCATGGAATTGCCAGTCTTTTTGTTTCTGAGCATGACGTTCCTGTTGGCTATAAAGCCTGCTCGGCGAATCCTTGCAAAATGATTTTTTGTTCGGTGTAGCACGGCATTCCGCGCAAACATATTTTTGGGGTCTTTGTCACAGTGGGTTTAGAGTAATAAACTTAATTTGTTATTCCTCAAGATAGTTTTGAATTTTTCAAATGTCGCCAGTGGTTTTGCACGTTATTTTAAATAGGTGACCAGCTATCAATGCAAAGTTTGCAAACCTCAGTAGCTAAATCATTCCAGTTATTTTCAAACTCAATGAAAAAGGGGTTGGGCCAGTTGGCTGAACTGCCAGAGGAAGATTCCTGTGAATTAATGTTATTTGAATCTTTAGGTTCAATGTTATCGGTAATATCTTTACCCATATCTTCATTATCGTTTAATAATTCGAAGAATTTTGAAGTGGTATTTCTGAATCTATGGTATCCTTATTCTTAACATGATCATTTATTTTTCGTTTGTGGGCCGAGGTTTGAAATTTCTCAATCTCTATACCCTGTATAACAACATTAGGAGGTTTTTGATAGTTAAGCATGCAAAATTCACAAGAACTAAAAGATTGTAAAAGGTTATCTAGATACGGCTCATTAATAGCATTACTAGAATCAGTAGTGTAGACACTCACCCCTGTTTGCAGGCCCATGTCATCTGGTGAGTCTTTGATTTTTTTACGCAGACTGATAATACTTTCATTTGTGAAGTGGAAATATTGATCTATTAGTTGATTTAATTGCGTAGACTCCGTGTATTTGCTTCTGATTAAACGGAATATTAATTAGGATGCTAAACTCAGTAATGTAGGTTTAGATAACTGAGTTTTGCTCCCTCTCTAGACTTCCCGTTATCACTCAATTTTGAGTTGTAATGATAACACATGAAGACCAGTTGCTGAAAACCTGATTTTGGATTCAAGCACCAAAACATATAAATGCATCAAAAACTCAATTTCGGAAATTTGATCTCCTAAACAGCACTTTCTCTACTGTATGTGGGTTAAAAAAAAAACAGGATGACCGTGCCCCCTCGGCCTCATTGTAACAATCATTCGTAGTGTAGATTAGAGAATTCGAGGTCTGCACGGGCCAGGCTCCGAGCCCAGCCCAGCCCTCGGGCCGGGTTCAGGCTTAAAAATTTTTTGCAGGCTCGGAATCAACTTTTTTGTGTGTACTCAGACCGGACCGGGCCTGGAGAAAAAAATTTCCGGGGCGTGTCGGTCCGAAACTTTTTCTAGTTTCCTCGTTAATGAACGAAAAAGGAAAATGATAAAATACTTCTTCAGACATTTATTTTACATAATTTTACAGATTGGTATGTCACATAAAATTTTATTTTGTTAAAAGATATCTGTAACTTCAGTTTAATTGTCTATCAGTTTGTCTGTTCGCGATATGATTTACCGCTAATATTTTTAGCATGTCTCGAAATACATATATTTTATTTAAAGTAATATTAGATGGTCCCTATTCAAAATAGTATGTTTGTCACAAATAGTTTACGCACATGTACGAAAAATAAAAAAAAAGGAGAAAGAAATTAGATACGTTACTGTGTATAAGGCTTTGTGTCCTATGGTCTGTAGAGTTTAGGTGGTATGAAGGTTATATAAATCCTTCTGCTGTAACATTTTCTCTAAGGCTCCTTTTCTTCATGGCACTGAATGAAAGTAGCATCATTTTTAGCATGTGCAAAAGCATATTTTCTATTGAATATAGTTGAATTTGCATTAAAGTTTTGTTTACCGGGCCACATAAAAAATTCGGATACATTACGGTATATAAGAGGAAATGGTTGAAAGTGCATTTATAGACGTATTAACCCTTTTAAATACCTTCTTTTATTGTTTGATGAATGCTAATATTTTCGATTTGACTTTCTGTTTGTCGTTGTGCCTTCTGTACGTCTGTTATAATAAACTTCTGTTTATATATAATTATCTTGGAAAAGTTCAACAGTTTTGTTAAAGAAAATTCTGTTGTTGGCTATATAAAACCTCTGCAAAAAATGCACTAAACATCTTTTCAAAGAAAGGCATGCATTTTTTTTTTTTTTTTTTACATATTTTTGAATCGGGCAGGGGCGGGTTGGGCCTGATTTTATCCTTTTTGTCCGGGCTGGGCCGTTTTGTACACTGGTAAAAAATAAATGAGCCGGGTCGGTTCCGGCCGAATTTTTCGATTTCATAACGGGTCGCGCTTGGGCCTCAAAATTTCGGTCCTCTAGTGTAGATGCAGTGATTAGTTTTCAGATAACTATATTTATTATTTGTTGGCCGAAGGCGAAACGCGGGTTACACTGAAAGTTAATATTCCTGGGAGATAAGAAAAATTCAAATCGAATTATCATTTAAATCTTTAACTGTAATTTCTTATCAAAATCGTTCAAGCAGTTTCCTAGAAAACAAGATTTCTGCTATATATTATTCTAGATCAGTGACGGCTAATTTTAGTTCCCCATCATACTATAGGTATGGGGAACTTAGGTAATCGTGAAAAATTTCGACCTCGGTTTTTTGACTTTTCTACACGTTTTCAGGTGTGAGGAATCCGAAAATGACAAAATTTCTATGGTGTCTGTCTGTAGGGTGTCTGTTAGTCTGTTAGTCTGTTAGTCTGTTAGTGTGTTAGTCTGTTAGTGGGTCAGTCCATTAGTTTGTTAGTCTGTGTACACGATATCTCAAGAACAAATTGTCGCAGAGAGGTCAGATCAGTTTTAAAATATTACTTTCGACACTGGCAAGAACCCTATTCATTTGCAACATTCGATTTTAAAAACTTCGTAAGTTATTCGAAATTTACGATTTTCTTAACATGGGAGAATAGGACAAAAAATCACTTAAACGTGCATTAAATGAAAACTTTTTATTGTAAAAATGTCAGACCAGTTTTAAAATATCAGTTTTGATGCAGGAATGAACATCAGTAACTATAAATATGCTACTTTGAAAATTTCGCAAGTTACTGGAAATTTACGAATTTCTTAACATGGCAGTATAGGGGAAAATTTCACATAAACGTCAATTTTGATAGATATTTTCATCGTAAAGATGTCAGACTATTTTTGAAACATTATTTAGGACACTGGCATGAATATTAATGACTATGAATTTTCCAATATAAAGATTTCGTAAGTTATTGGAAATTTACGAATTTCTTAACATGGCTGAATAAGAGCAAAATTTCACATAAACGTCAATCTTGAGGGATATTTTCATCGTAAAGATGTCAAACCACTTTCGAAATAATATTTAGGATACTGGCATGGATATCATAGACTATGATTTTTCCAATTTAAAAAATTCGTAAGTTATTTGGAATTTACGATTTATTTAACATGTCAGAATAAAGCAAAATTGAGCATAAACTTCCATTTTGAGGATCCTAAATACGTTAGACAACTTCAAAATTACGTTTATGATATTTGTTTGAACATGATTGAATACAAATATTCTAATAGGAAAGTTTCGTAAATTATTCGTAATTTACGATTTTATCAACATAGCGAAATTGTAAATTTTTCATATAAATATGAATTTGAGGATTATTGCATTGGAAATAGTAGCATGAAAACTAAACAACGAAATTGACCCTGATAAAATAAATTAATAGATTAGAATAAGATAAATATATCGAAATGAACGGTGGCTAGCCTATTAGGCAGGGATTTCATTCTGTCACTGTATGAGGCTTTGGTCAAATTGATTTCTTTTAACATTATTGCCGAAACGTCAGTGGAGGCCCTCTGTTGAGACTCAAAACGGTTTTGGGCTGTGTCTGTCTGTCTGTCTGTCGCGCGATAGCGGCCGCCAAAAAAGCGCTATTTACTTGAAATTTGGTACACATGTTCATAAGCCCCACGAAATCAGCTGTATAGTTTTTGGTATGTATTCCATTTGTAGTTCGTATACAGGGACACGCCAAAGTTTTTCTTATCATTACGGCCTATGGGAGAAATTTATATGTATCACGATAGCGGCCACAAAATTCACGCTATTGACTTGCAATTTGGTACACGTGTTCATGTGCCCCGCGAAATCTGCTGTATAGTTTTGGGTGTGTATTCCATTTGTAATTTGTGTACAGGGACACACCAAAGTTTTTCTTATCATTACGGCCTATGGGAGGAATTTGTATGTACCGCGATAGCGGCCCCCAAAATAACGCTATTGACTTGCAATTTGGTACACATATTCATGAGCCCATTGAGCAAGCATTTGACGAAGCTGATATAGATCTGAGACTGACCGCCTTGGCGAAAATAATGCTCCTTTTATATTTTTCTATCGAAAACAGACTGTTCTGGAAAATTCTCGTATCACATCAGCCAATGAGATTAGAGCTTCCATATTTGGTATATCCCTAATAAGGATTTTCTCGCCAAGATCGCCAAAAAAATCGCCAAGGAGGGAAATAGTCGCCAAATTTGACGCCAAATTTATTTCTTCCCTTATAGGAGCTTTTTAATGCGTTTTTAAAGGAAAATTTGGCTATTTTAACGCTAAAACGACTATAAAGGCACAAAATTACCATTTATCAACTTACTAAACCTCTTTGAAAGAATTTATACAAAAATAAATGCAATTATTTACAATTTCGTAACACTTTATATCATATACAAATAGGTATACAAAGAGAGATAAAACGGGGGGTTGAGGGGGGCTGCCGCCCCCCTCAGGGACGTATTTGATTTTGGTAATAAGTCGATCGAATCAATATATACTATTATATAATAAGGAATAAATAAAAATGACCTATTGAATAATGTCTGATGCAAATAGGACGTTGAGGCTCCTGATCTGCAGATCCACTAGTAATATGTCTCGCACTAGAAATTTCTGAGAACATAAATATGATGGGGAACTGAGCAGAGTCCACCTATGCCAACTAGTTTCTTAATAAATAAGTGAGACCATGTTTCATCTAAAAAATGGCCTCTCAACATTTTTTATTTTTATTTTTTCTTAAGCGTTACAGACACCTATCAAATATGCACGCGTTCTTACGCAGAAAATTTTCTAAAGACAATTTTAGCTTCTTTGACGTCTAAAACGTAAGGATACCGAATTTTTTTTTCCATTTCGCTCGAGTTACAGACAAGTCTTATGGCGCATGCGCATATAATTTTACCTATGTCACTAAATCTAATAAATATATTTATATGGTCGTTATATTAAATTTTAAGTTTAGTAAAGGCCTCACTAAAAATATTCTGAACTCTTTGTTAGCTTCCTTGATACCTGAAACGTAAAGTTATCGCTCTCTGTCTCTATCACTCTTTTTTTTTTTTTTTTTTTTTTTTTTTTTTTTATCATTCTGCACGACTTACTTAAGAAAGTGTTATTGCGTATGCTCAAAAATTATTTGTACAGTCGGCAGCAAAATTATTCGAGCGCTAGCGAAAATTTCTGTGTAAAAGAAGTACACTTTATACTGTTTTGTTAAATAAATCTTTATCGAATCCTGTTCTTAGTTAGTCTAAGCACATGATGCGACAAGGATTTATTAAAAAAAGTAAAATAAAATAAACAGTATTAAGTGTACTTTCTATATATAGGTATTTTCGCTAGCGCTCGAATAATTTTGCTGCCAACTCTACATATCTCTGAATCTGATCAAAATTTCGAAATGGTCGATAGATATAATTTTAAATTGGGTTGACCCTTGTCATGTGTCATTCACTTCAGTTCAATCGTTTTCACATGATACCCGAACAAAACAAATCGTACCCACACAGAGAGCAAATATTTTGAAGACATTTTCGGCTTGCTGGATGTTTGAAGCGTAAAGGTATGACAAAATGTTTCTATTCTTCACAATTTACAGACAAAAGCCTTATTTTTTTTAAAACAGGTTCAATAATTTTTCCATTTTTCAGGGGTTATTACAAACCTATTTACCTATCGAGTTTCATACCGATCATAGTTGCCAAATTTTTCGATTTTTGAATGTAACATTTCTAATGGTTACATTAGTGTTATTTAATTACATAAATTAAGCTTTAAATAAACTATTTAGAAAAAAAAAAAGAAAAAGAAAAGAAAGAAATAGTCGTATGCAAAAAAGCGGAATTTTTGGCAGCATGCATTTGCAGTAATGGTAAATTTTGCAGAATTTAGTTCTACATTTCAGCTCTAAAATTTTATTTATTTGTAGCATATAGTGCAGTGAATATAATATGTGTTAAAATAAACATGTTAAAAATTCTCACCGATTTCATATAATTTATGAGACTTGTTCCATCTGATCCCTTGGCTAATCCACTGTCGCAAGATAAAGAGGGAAATTTCTGTACTTGTTTGCCAACATCTAATTCTTGTAAGGCAAGAATAAACTTCCGAACAGCATCAAACATCAGTGCAGTTTCTGTCTAAAGCAAATTCAAGAGTTATATATCAAGCTAATAAATTTCATGTAAACTGAAATAATTGACAGCTGCTTCCAGCTTATTAAAGCGTATAATAACACAGAACCTTCCTACTACATTGTTTTAAGAATTGACATTTTACAGCTTTATTTCATGAAATTATAATTGTAAAAGACATAAAATATGCTATATATAAATTCACTGAGTTAAATATCAAGTTTTGATAAAGTTATTCTTAATGTTAATTTATACTATGATTCAAATTAAAGTATCTACTATGTTTAGAATGCGTTAAAGAAAAATCCAAGTACTTAATCCTTTATACCACCATATTCAGAATGTAGACATTTCGATCATAGAGAAAATCGTCTGTGCAGTAAAAATATTCGTTTAAAAATGACCGATAGATGGCGTGGAATGATGAAATATTATTATTATATACTTGCCAATATCCTAATTAATATTCCGTAGTGCTGCTAAAACCGCCCTTTTTTTCACAGCAGTAACTTTTTAGAGTAATATTCTCCAAATGCAATTACGATTAAATAGGAAGAAAAATACTCTAAAAAGATACTGATGTGAAAAAGAAGGAAGGGTTAACAATACTACGGAATATAAATTACTATATTGGCAAGTATGTTACTAGTGGATCTGCAGATCAGGAGCCTCAACGTCCTATTTGTATCAGACATTATTCAATAGGTCATTTTAATTTATTCCTTATTATATAACAGTATATATTGATTCGATAGACTTGTTATCATAATCAGATACATTCCTGAGGGGGGGCTGCAGCCTCCCTCAACCCCCTGCTCTATCTCTCTTTGTATACTTATCTTTATATCATATAAAGTGATACGGAATTATAAATAATTGTATTTACTTTTCCATAAATTCTTTCAACGAGGCTTAGTAAGTTGATAAAATGCTAATTTTCTGCATTTCTAGTCATTTTAGTGTTAGAATAGCCTAATTTTCCCTTAAAAACGTATTAAAAGCTCCAAGAAGGGAAGAAATGGATTTGGCGCCAAATTTGGCAACTGTTTCCCTCTTAGGCGATTTTTTGGCGCCCTTGGCGAGAAATTCCTTATTAGGGATATACCAAATATGGACGCTCTAATCTCATTGGCTGATGAGATACGAGAATTTTCCAGAACAACCTGGGTTCGATAGAAAAGAATAAAAGGAGCATTTTTTTCACCGAGGCAGTCAGTCTCAGATCTGCGTCAGTTTGCTTTGCCTTGAGCCTTTTTGAATGAAACTTGCTTATGTGTTTTTGTTAAACAGTTTGTGCTGTTGTTGTGCTGTTAACGGCTATTGATTAAGCTGTGTTTACTGGTTGAATTGAAGCTGATACTTGGTTTATAGACCTGTATTTTTCTGGAACTTTCTGTGAATAAATCACTGAATTATTACAAGTTTCGCCTTTCATTCTCGGACAACTTACGAACCCCCCAAGTACGCAACAATATGTATTCTTAATAAACGACGGTCTTGTATTATTTCCCTGAAATTCATAATTACCAAATTTAATAACTACCAAATTTCATACAAAAAAAAAAAAAAAAAAAAAAAAAAAATTACATAGCATATTGGAAATATTTTGCGTAACCTTTAAGTTAACTACCAATTCTATACCACAATTTTCCACAGGAAAAAATACTTTTAAAATTCTAATAAAATTTCATTATATTTGATGGGGTGTAGTGTAACCATGTTAAAATACTCTTAAGAAATACCGACTATAGACCGTAATACTACGAAATTGTTTTATGTATCCCGGTAAAGTAGCCACAATCATTATAAACGCCAATGATAAGAATAAACCTAATTAATTATATCTCATTAATTTTTCAAACTAATTTGACATTATTTGGATGATTACATTACATACTCGTAATTATTTTGTGTGGTCCCATTAATTATTTAGTCGATACATACCCTTTTTTAAGAGTAAACATGATTTTAAGCATCTTTATAATGTATGTTAATTGTATTAATTTCAATTCAGCATAAAAGCATTAAAGTGAGCGCTTAAATAAAAATTTGTCCATAGGCTCCAATGTTACGAAATTTTTTTGTGTGTCTCTGTAAACGAACCATAAACATTGTATACACCAGTAAAAACTATTCAGCTTATTTTGCATTTAAAATTAATAATTGTTCCAAATTTAACATCGTTTGGATGACACCGTGACATTGTCAGAACACTTTTGTAAGGTCCTGTACATTAATTAGAAATCTTAAAAGCACATATTTTCTTCAAACAACATAAGTTTAAGCACCTCACTCATGTACGCTAGTTTCATTTTCTTGATTGCAAAGTAATGGTATTAAAATACGTTTAAACGAAATTCACCCCATACGCCGTAATGTTAAGAATTTTGGCGTGTCCCTGTACACAGTTTATAAACAATATAGCAATAAAAATTATACAGCTACTTATATGCAAAGCTGGAAAGTGTGCGACAATTTGCAAGTCAATTGAAGGATTTTTGCGGCCGCTGTTGCGGTACATACAAATTCTTCCCATAGGCCGTAATGATAAGAAAAACTTTGGCGTGTCCCTGCATACGAACTACAAATGGAATACATTCCAAAAACTATACAGCTGATTTCGTGGGGCTCATGAACATGTGTACCAAATTTCAAGTCAATAGCGTGATTTTTGCGGCCGCTATTACACGACAGACAGACATACAGACGGACAGACGGCACCCAAAATCCTTTTGAGTCTCAACAGAGGGCCTCCATTGACGTTTCGTCAAAAATTCGAAGTCAATAGCTTGATTTTTGTGGCCGCTATCGCGGTACATACAAATTCCTCCCATAGGCCGTAATGATAAGAAAAACTTTGGCGTGTCCCTGTACACGAATTACAAATGGAATACACACCCAAAACTATACATCTGATTTCGTGGGGCACATGAACATGTGTACCAAATTGCAAGACAATAGCGTGATTTTTGTGGCCGCTATCGCGATACGTACAAATTTCTCCCATAGGCCGTAATGATAAAAAAAACTTTGGCGTGTCCCTGTATACGAACTACAAATGGAATACATACCAAAAACTATAGAGTTGATTTCGTGGGGTTCATGAACATGTGTACCAAATTTCAAGTCAATAGCGTGATTTTTGCGGCCGCTATCACACCACAGACAGACATACAGACGGACAGACGGCACCCAAAATCCTTTTGAGTCTCAACAGAGGGCCTCCACTGACGTTTCGTCAAAAATTGGAAGTCAATAGCTTGATTTTTGCGGTGGCTATCGCGGTACATACAAATTCCTCCCGTAGGTCGTAATGGTAAGAAAAACTCTGGCGTGTCCCTGTACACGAATTACAAATGGAATACACACCCAAAAACATACAGATGATTTCGTGGGGCTCATGAATATGTGTACCAAATTGCAAGTCAATAGCGTGATTTTTGTGGCCGCTATCGCGATTCATACAAATTCCCCTCTTAGGCCGTAATGATAAGAAAAACTCTGGCGTGTCCCTGTATACGAATTGCATTCCAAAAACTATACAGCTGATTTCGTGGGGCTCATGAACATGTGTACCAAATTTCAAGTCAATAGCGCTATTTGTGCGGCCGCTATCGCGCGACAGACAGACACAGCCCAAAACCGTTTTGAGTCTCAATGTAGGGCCTCCACTGACGTTTCGGCAATTACATACATACATGTTTCAACAAAAGTTTTGTGATTTCTTTTTTATTTCAGCGTAGAAAAAATGTAATAAAATCATTTTCACTCGGCATATTTAATCATGACATACAAAAGAAATAATTTGTTAATATACTTGCCCTGATACCATGCTGCAAAACTCGAGTATAGTTATAAGGGTCGTTGCCCATAGCTTCAATCAGCTGTTGATGTTCTTGGCTCGATTCTTGTACTAACCGTAATCCTGTAAAGTTTGCTCTAGAATATTTGAAATCATCCAGTTCCAATGTATGAAAGTCCTGACGTAATAAAGAACAAAGTATTCATTTTACCAAATATTATCATTTCTTTTGTAAATATTTGATAAAGTAAATTAACCCTTTGCCGGCCTAAAAACTCTAAAGCGCTCTAAACAGGATTGCCAAATCTAAGGACTTTTTTATTTAAGTACCACCAATAATTTTAATGAGTGATATTTGATATTTATACATATATATATATATATATATAAAGAACTAATAACTTTCGAAGTGATAGGCAGCCGTTACAATTAAAATTTAGTTGTGGATAGTGAACAAAAATGTCTCTTAATTTGACAACACCGACCAGAGAAGTAAAATTAATAGGACTGGTAAAGGGTTAAACAATATATACACACACATTACAAAGATGTTGGAGGAAGGATTATTAATATAATCAATAATGTTACCTTACTTAAATCCTTACTAAGTCCGAGCTCCATTTTATATTTAGGCTACATAACGGTGCCATCATCAGAAACACTCGGTAAAAATGATTTGAAGGTGCTAAATTTGGACGGCTTGTTTATCTATTGTAGTTTCTTCTTCGATTTCTTCACTTCTCTTGTTTTCTTTATATAGCTGTTGCCACTCGGGAGGAATTATGCTATATTCGATATCATTAACAGTATAATTATTGGTTAGTATTTCGATAGCTTCTCTTTTGAGAGCATAATGGTGAGAGTTGTATGGGGCTATTTTATGAAAATTAATGGAATCAATGTTAATTGGGTTAGTATTGTTAGTCCTTGAGAAAGCTGTGGAATGTCTATTGTATTTTAAGTCGGTTATATGTTCTGAAATACGGTCTTTTATTTTCCTTTTAGTCATTCCTATGTATGAGGCTTTATTTTTATTTTTATTTTGGTATTGGAAATCGATTTTATAAATGCCGACTGTGTGTTTAAAGTCTATGGAATCTTTTTCATTGCGAATTCGCTGGTAGATATTTTTGTTCGGTTTTATTGGAATGTTTATATTGTGTTTGGCGGCTTCATTTTTAATATTTATGGCGACTCCTTTTCAGTATGGGATCGCGGGGGTGAACATTTGTTTAGATTTTTGAGCATTCGGAATACTGTTAAGAGCTTTTATACGTTTTTTATAAAATTTATCAACTATGGAGGGATTATAATTGGCTTTCTTGGCGATATCTTTTATTATTTTTATTTCGGAGTTTAGGTATTTTTTATTAGAGCATATGAGTATAGCGCGGTTAACGTAGGATCGAGTAGCGGCATATTTGTAAGTGAGGGGTGTGTGACATACACACCCCTCACTTACACACACTCACTGGCAACAGCTATATAAAGAAAACAAGAGAAGTGAAGAAATCGAAGAAGAAACTACAATAGATAAACAAGCCGTCCAAATTTAGCACCTTCAAATCATTTTTACCGAGTGTTTCTGATGATGGCACCGTTAGGTAGCCGAAATATATAATGGAGCTCGGACTTAGTAAGGATTTAAGTAAGGTAACATTATTGATTATATACACACACATTTAACACATATACACACATATATATATACGTATATATATATATATATATATATATAAAACCAAAATTTAGCCATTTATGTACTGATTTACTTGATTTAAATTTTACGCTCATCTTTTCGTAATAAAATATTTATTAAGTTGCTGTGAAGTCAAGAATTCCGAAAATCTATAACTCTTAGAATAATTGAAATATCAGTTCTCAAAACGTTAAAAAACATGCACGTAAATTATTAGTTAAAATGAATTTTTATATACTAATGAAAATAAATGAAATTTCACTTATTTTTTTCTCCCAAAATCAACAAACTTATATGCATGAATACAAATAAAGCCAAAGAAAATACATTAAATCTTTTGAGAAACGCTCTTTCAAACCTCGCAGCGTTCGTTCCAAAAAATATGCTCGCGTTTTATTATACACTGCTCAAAACAATTAAAGGATATTGTAAGTCTTATATAAAATAACGGTATAAGCGAAATTTTTTTTGCAATAAACGGAAGAAGAAGGACACAAATACAAATTTTTCTCGTTTTCAAACTTCGGAGTACGCAAATTTTGAGTTTGACCTCAAAAAATGACGTTTTAGCCGCAGCGAATGAAATTTGTCTTTACACTAAATGAAAGATAAAGCGGAAAAGAATGGTCAGTATTCAGTAAGTGCGTTGTTTCAATGATTGCGATGTCTTAACGATGTTATTTAATTGATTCAAAAGCTTGGGGGAGTTGTTGATCGGTTAAAGGGGGTCCAAACACAAACCGAAGTAGCCGAAACCACTGGAGTTTCGCAAAGTGTGATTTCCAGGATTTGAAATCGACTTTTGGAGACTGGAAATGCAAGCTGAAGATCAGGACAAGGTCATAGAACGCAACAACCTCCAAAGATCATCGATATTAACGTTAACGGCTCGAAGATACCGAAATATGAATGTCTCTCTTCTTCAACAGTTGTCTTCTCTCGGTTACTGGCGCCACATTTTTTACCCCAATTTTTGTGGGGATCAGTGCACCTATCAATGGATTCCCCCCCCCCCTCCAGCCGCCAAATCTGATACTTCTGTGCACGAACGCAGGATTGTTTCTAGTAAGACTTTCCCCACAAATGAAAATATGCCTATTATCGTGATGAACAGAAAACCGGGACTTGCCAGAGAAAAAAATATTGCGCCATTCATTTCTCCCCACTTTACATGCTCTGTTGCCCACTCCCTACGAGTACGACGATTTCTTACTGTTAACGTAACACACATTATTGGTCTGTGAGCATACAGACCTACAGCGTGGAGTTGATTTCCGACAGTTTGAGTCGAAACTGTTGTGCCAGTAGTTGAGCGAAATTGTTTTTGTAGAAGAGTGGCATTCATATTTCAAAGTTTCCGAGCCGTTAGCGTTAAATATCGATTTCCATTGAGTGTTGTTGCACGTCTACGATCTTACCCTGGCCTTCAACTTACATTTTCAATCTCCAAAAACGGGTTTCAGATACTGGAAATCTCACTTTGCGAAACTCCAGTGACTTCGGCTACTTAGGTTTGTTTTTGGGCCCCTTCTAACCGACCAACAACTCCCCAAGCTTTTGAATCGTTTAAATAACTTCGTTAAGACATCAGAATCATCGAAACAACGCACTTACTGAATACTGACCATTCTTTTCCGCTTTGTCTTTAATTTAGTGTAAAGCCAAATTTCATTCGCTACCGCTAAAACGTCATTTTTGAGGTCAAACTGAACATTTGCATACTCCGAAGTTTGAAAACGAGAAAAATTTGTATTTGTGACCCTCTTCTTGCATTTTCATCAAAAAAAAAAAAAAAATTCGTTTATATCGTTATTTAATATAAGACTTACAGTCGGCTGCAAAATTATTCGAGCACTAGCCAATAATTCCTATATTTAAAAAGTACACTTAAGACTGTTTTGCTAAGTAAATCCTTGTCGAATCATGTTCTTAGATTGATTAAGAACATGACTCGACAAGGATTTATTTAACAAAGCTGTATTAAGTGTACTTTTTTTTGGCAAGGATTATTGCTAGTGCTTGAATAATTTTGCAGCCGACTGTACAATATCCTTTAATTGTTTTGAGCAGTGTATTTTCGCCACTATCAAAAGTTTTTCTTAACTGTTTTAATGCTTTATTATGTGTAAACATAATGTGAAAAAGAGTTGTTGAGAATATAATAAAATGAGGGCAAATTTTTAGAAACGCTACAAGGCCTTGTTCATTTAAATTAGAAATCTACCAGAATTGACAAAGAAGGTTAGAAAAAGAAAAGAAGTAATTCCTTTTTTCTTTTTAGGAGTGAGGACTATTAGTTTCAATCTGGGATTTTTGTGATGTCATTTTTCGATAGTTGGACATTTATCGAAATCTAAAATTTATCGAAAATACTATAATTGAATAAATTGAAAGCGATGTTATAATTTGAAAAAAAAAAAAAAAAAAAAAAAAAACTAATAATCCTCCGTTCTAAACTAAATTCTGCTTTTGCCAGAATTTCATCAAAATCTTTTTTTTTTTTTTTTTTTTTGAAAGAAAAAGAAAGGAAAATTAATAATAATCAGTATCGAAACAAACACTATCGAAAAAGTTTTTTAATACAGTCGGCTGCAAAATTATTCGAGCACTAGCAATAATCCTTGCCAAAAAAAAGTACACTTAATACAGCTTTGTTAAATAAATCCTTGTCGAGTCATGTTCTTAATCAGTCTAAGTAGTGGACAATTGTTCGTTCTACGCCCGCTGCACCACTGCACGGGCATGGGGCGTGGGGGGCTATGCTGCCGCGTAGTTATCTTATCAGCATCCGGGGTTACATGTTATCTATCTGACCTCCACAGTCTTAAGAAAGGAAATCGTTATCTTTAATGATAATGAATATTATTTACATTAATTAATGAAGAATTATGGTAATTTGAAATATTTTAAACTTAGAAAAAAAAAAAAAAAATTATGATTTTAAGAATTTCTTATGTTTGATCAGAGCTTTTTTTTAAATCCGTTTAAACATTTTTCTTATACGACCATGACTTTGCCATTTAGAAATTAGGTTAAATGGAGATAAATATTTTTTTTTAATAAAGAGATAAGTGCATGATTTTGTGTTATATGTAGTAATAATTGTGAAATCCACTGCTTATCTTTGAAATAGAGTATTTAAAGAACTTTATCAGTGCACTTTCTTAAATTACAGGATGTTGATATTATCTTGGAATTTGTTTTTTTGTTTGAACTTCCATTTTATAATAAAATAGTTATATGTCAAATAAATAGAGATTCTTGTAAATGAGTTGTCTTAGAAATTTTGTGAAAGAAAATTGAAATAATGTGGTAAGTGCGTATTTTCGGATATATGTAGAAATAGTGATTATCTTTGCAATTCAGGAAATGGTTAAACATGTATTCATGAGATCTTGATTATACACTTTTAAATAGATAATGAGTTGTATTAGAAATTATGTAAGAAGATATTTTTATGTACTTAATTGTTAGATAAGTAGTTTTCGTTTAAATATATGTGATTTAGGATGAAACATTGATAGTGAATTCGCATAGATAATTACTGAGTTGCGATAACTGATAGCGTTTCCCAAATATTTAAAGTGTTAACCAATATCAGTTTTTTTTTTTTTTTTTTTTTTTTTTTTCGGATAAAGTCTATTGATATATTTTTATCAACTTGCTACTTTTAGTGAAAAGTTTAATTAAGAATTAATTAATAATTGCGTCGAGGTTTTGAATGTGTAATGGTAATATTTTTAGACATGTACTCATCTTTGATATGACGTAGAATTGAACCCGTCACCTTTTCAACTTAAGTGCTCATAGAGATATGAATTTACATTAATTATCGATTTTAAAATTAATTTTAAACTTAGAAAAAAAATTTGATTTTTAAAAAGAGAATTTTAATGATCGATTGTGTTAGTCGATCTGAGAGAATTTATTTTATTTTTTTTCTTTTTAATAAAGAATTTAACGAGAGGCAATGTATTTCGAGGACTTAGCATTTTTCGCGATGGTCGGAAAATTTAATTGAATAAATTTAGGTGTTGTCTATCGGAGATTTATATTAGTAAATTTTTATAGAACATGTTGATTTAGGAGAAAATAATTATGGTATTATAAAATTAAGTGTTTTTATATACAGATATTTTTGAGCTACCATGACCCAATCGAAAGTATGTATTTTTAATAAATAGTATTATAAAATTAAGTGATATTTTTGAACTACCATGAAGCATGTATTTTTAATGATTATAAAATTAAGCACTTAATACGTCATACTGAAAAATTATTTTGATTACTCATACACTCTACATTAAAATTCGTAAAGTCCACATTTATATTCTCAAAGTTGTTCGTTGGTGAGTCATAAATATTACTTTGTGTCAAACATTCAGTATTCATATTTCCATTAGCAGTGGGTAAAACGTTGTATGCATTTTCATTATTATCCAAAACATTTGATAAGATCACATTTTCACTGGTTGATGAACCGAAAACATTATTTTGATTATCTAAAAAATTCGTTAAGTTCGCATTTACACTCTCAAAGTTGTTGGTTGGTGAGTCAATATTTTGTGTTATGCGTTCGGTATTCATATTTTCATTATTTAAAAATATTAAAAAATACGTATTGTTATTTTCATCATGAAAGCTTTTGGCTAAAGAATAGGTGTTGGTTAAAAAAGCAGTATTCAAATTATTCAAAAAATTCGTTAAGTTCATATTTTCACTGTCTAAGTTGAGAGTATTTCGTTCATTGCATTTTGTACATACGTAAGCAGAAGAATCTTTACGACGATTTTTTCTGTTATGTTGTAATAATTCATACTTATATCGAAAACTTTCGTTGCATTCTACACATAGATATTCAGGTAAAACCTTTCGATGTAGCATTTTTTTATGATTCAATAAATCTTGTTTAGTCCTAAACACTTCACTACATTCATCACAACTGTGATTATGCAAAGTCTTTTTATGAATTTTTGCATTATGCTTTAAAAAATCCCGTTTACGACTAAAATTTTCCATGCAGTATTCACACCCATATCCTATGCGAGGTTTTTCATGAGTTTTTAAGTGTCTTTTATAACCGTACGATCTCCTAAACGCTTTCTTACATATATCGCAAATAAAGGGCTTTGCATCCTTAAAGTGTAAAGTGTCATTATACTTTAAACGATTAGACAACTTCTCATCTTCAAAACATGATGAAGAGGGTTGTTGATGAACAGAAACTTGTACTTCCTCAGATAGATCCATTATAAAATTAATCAAAGTAAAACTTTAAAAATGCTATATGAAAACTGAACCATGAAAACAAGTCAGCAACTGATTAAATTTTCCTCTGAGACTGAATTTATACTCTATGTTTAATGCCAAATCAGTATTTATTGCCAAATACATTTAAAAAAATCTCGCCAAATCTTAGCAGATATGTTATTTTAATAGCCAAATCTTGAAAAATATTCTAGTTTATCCTCAAATACATTAAAAATTTTCGCTAAAAGAATTCTAAATCTTGTCAAATATGATACTTTAATGGTTAAATCTTATAAAGTATTTCAGTTTATCAACGTGCTAAAACAGATAATTCGTTCATCCTAATTCCATATATGCAGTATATCTGATAAGTTAGTTTAAGATATGCAGTAAAGTTAAACTTTTAAGTAGGTTAGTATTTCCGTAGACTATATGTGAAATGGTTAATGGTAAAATTGCAAAGTTTGTGATTTTTTGATGCAATCTCTAAAATTGGTAAGATTATATTTACTATAAAATAACAATTTATATATGTAATAACATTTTTCGTTTTTATAAAATATATAGTTAAAAAAAAAAAAAAAAAAAACATATTACTTAGTTAAAATAAATATAAAACATTTCTATTTAAATACCTCTACATTAATATAAGTGGATTTATAAATAATGTTTATAGTTCAAACTTTTCTTAAAATTTTAGACTTCAAAATTTTTGTATGAAATAAATAATTTAAAATACAATTTTTATACACATACTTTTATTTTTTCAAATTATAAGATTTTTACATATATCATTTTTATACAATCGTTTTTGTAACAAAGTTTCCACTTTTTAAAATTTCAATCTTTAAAAAATTTCATATCAGGTAATAAACTAAAAAATGTAATTTTTATATAAGTATTTTTACATATATCATTTTTATACAATCGTTTTTGTAACAAAGTTTTCACTTTTTAAAAATTTTTATAAAATTTCAGTCTTTAAAATCTTTCATATCAGGTAATAAACTGAAAAAAAAAATATATATATATAATTTTTATATAAGTATTTTTACAGACATCGTTCTTACACAATCGTTTTTGTGACAAAGTTTTTGTTAGCTTACAATAATTTTTAAGATTCAACCAATATTTAGTAAAAGGGTCGATATTTTGCCATACAAAGTTCTAATTTGATAATTTCTGATAATATCCAACCAGATCCTCGTTGATTAAATTCATCAAAACTTTTTATCATCTTGTTAAAACCCCTTTCAAGATCACTATCCAAATCACTTGATAAAAGAGCTATTATAGTTTTTGATCAAAAATTTGGCGAAATATACTCTTCTTCTCCAACTGATGAGGTACGTCTAAGGATAACTTTTGCGTTTGTGTACCATTTAAATGCTTTTTTCTCAATTAATTGAAAGTTTAATTCGTTTAAAATGTCAGTTCTTAAATTATTAAAAAATGACAACAAATCCATATCATTGTTTTTATTATCGAATGTGGTGATTGTAAAAAAAGTATTAAGAGCATTTTTTCTTTTAAAATGTATAGTTTTCTCCTTAAGCAAATCTCGGTCAGACTTCATCGTTTTCTTTAATGCACCTTGCGATGAGGGTTTTCGATGACTTTCTTTAACATGCTCTAATAATTTATATTTCTGACTAAATGTTTCTGCACATTCATTACAGGAATGTACTGGCAGAGGTTTTCGATGATTTCTTCTAACATGTTTCAATAATTTATATTTCTGTCTAAATGTTTCTGCACATTGACCGCATGGATGTTCTAACAAAGGTTTTCGATGGTTTTTTCTAATATGCAGCAGCAACTGATATTTATGATTAAAGGATTCGCTACATTGTTCACATCTGTATTCTATGGGTGTCTTTTCATGAATTTTTAAATGTCTCTTTAACTTATCTGATCTGGTAAATGCTTTCTGGCATACATTGCAAATAAAAGATTTTTCATTCAGATGAATTTTTATATGACGAGCCAAATCCCATTTTCGTTTAAATACCATACTGCAAGAAACACAGCTAAAAGTTTTTGGTACTTTCTTAGTATCCAAGCTTAATGACAACTCATTTGAAATAGGTGTTTCTTCAGGTAAATCCATCTCTCACTACAAAGTACGGTGTTACACAGAATCCAAGTTACAAAATTAAACGTGCGCGCTCCTCAAAAATACAGCAGCAACTGACAAAAATTTCTTTGCAACTGCATTTATACTGTAGGATTACCATCAAATTTGTAATTATCGGCGAAATCACGCCAAATATAACCTAAATTCGTACACTAGGAAAGCACCCAAATTTTTTATAACCTTGTTAATCTCGCCAAATATGTATCATTTTAATACCCAAACCTTTTAATGTAATCCAGTTTATCAACATGTTAAAACAAATAATTTGCGCATCACAGATTTTAAAGCTTGTAGACTATTCGTTTGAAGTTTTTCATGATTTTTTCCGAAACTTGTATACTAAAATCACTTAATTTTACAATTATTAAAAATCCATGCTTCTGATTGGATCACGTGACCATAAAAGAAGCCAGCATGTTCAATACTAGTGCATCTATTTCTATTTTAAACAGAGTGTATTCCTGTGGTTAAAATCGCTTGAAAACTACTATCCCCCGAGAAAATTTTGTATCACAAAAAGTACTATATACACATAAAATATAACTAAGTAAGTATTAAACCTTAATGTACTTCAACATTTTTGCAATATTTATAAGTATTATTCATTTAAAAAGTTACATAACATCGCAAAAAGTACTATATATCCACATAAAATATATCTAAGCAAGTATTAAACCTTAATGTACTTCAACATTTTTGCATCATTTATAATTATCGTTCACCTAATAAGTCACATATCATCACAAAAAGTACTGTATAAATTCATAAAATATAACTATGCAGCTATTAAACCTTAATGTACTTCAACATTTTTATATTATTTATAAATATTGTACATCTAATAAGCTACATTACATCACAAAAAGTGCTATGTATGCACATAAAATGTAACTAAGCAACTCTTAAACCTTAATGTACTTACACATTTTTATATAATTTATAACTATTGTACATCTAATAAGCTACATTACGTCACAAAAAGTACTATATATGCACATAAAATATAACTAAGCAACTATTAAACCTTAATGTACTTCAACATTTTTGCAATATTTATAACTATTGTACGTCTAATAAGTTGCATATCATCCTAAAAAGTGTTATATATGCACATAAAATATAACTAAGCAGCTATGAAACCTTAATGTACTTCAACATTTTTGCATCATTTATAACTATTGGACATCTAATAAGCTACATTACATCACAAAAAGTACTAAATATGCACATAAAATATAACTAAGCAACAATTAAACCTTAATGTGTATCAACATTTTTGTAATATTTACAAGTATTACTTATTTAATAAGTTATATCATAATTTCACTCAATATAATTAAGTTTGTAATATTAAATCTTAATCAATTTTGCAATGTACATATGCTTAACTTTTAAATTTCCGTTTGAATCTATTAAGATTAAAAAATAAATAATTAAATTTTTCTATGTGTGTGCGTGCATAAACTTAAATTACATTTATAATGCGAAATATTTTTTTTCCAATCACATTTTAAAATATTACATAACTAAAATACTTAAGGATACATAAATATACAAAATATGCAAATACATGAATATAAGATTAAGAAGTGCCTGGTTTGATTTTAGCTTATGATAAGTTAAATAAAATCTACTATAACTCTGTTGTGTGGTAAAATGTAATTGGTTGATAGGAGTTAATTTATAAAATAAAGTTCTTAAATTAATATTATTAAATAAATATATCAATGAAAAATACTTCTAGATAGCTCATTATTTTCAAGAAGCATATTTTTTAATGAATTAAATAAATGTTAACTCTGTAGTATAGTATTTTCACTTTAAGGTGAATAATTCAAAAAAGTTTTTTAACTAGTTTAGTAGAAGTATATCCTATATAAGATAATCAAACAAAATGAGTTTATCGTAGTATGACGTATTAAGTGCTTAATTTTATAATCATTAAAAATACATGCTTCATGGTAGTTCAAAAATATCACTTAATTTTATAATACTATTTATTAAAAATACATGCTTTCGATTGGGTCATGGTAGCTCAAAAATATCTGTGTATAAAAACACTTAATTTTATAATACCATATTTATTTTCTCCTAAATCAACATGTTCTATAAAAATTTACTAATATAAATCTCCGAATGACAACACCTAAATTCATTCAATTAAATTTTCCGACCATCGCGAAAAATGCTAAGTCCTCGAAATACATTGCCTCTCGTTAAATTCTTTATTAAAAAGAAAAAAAAATAAAATAAATTCTCTCAGATCGACTAACACCATCGATCATTAAAATTCTCTTTTTAAAAATCAAATTTTTTTTTCTAAGTTTAAAATTAATTTTAAAATCGATAATTAATGTAAATTCATATCTCTATGAGCACTTAAGTTGAAAAGGTGACGGGTTCAATTCTACGTCATATCAAAGATGAGTACATGTCTAAAAATATTATCATTACACATTCAAAACCTCGACGCAATTATTAATTAATTCTTAATTAAACTTTTCACTAAAAGTAGCAAGTTGATAAAAATATATCAATAGACTTTATCCGAAAAAAAAAAAAAAAAAAAAAAAAAAAAAACTGATATTGGTTAACACTTTAAATATTTGGGAAACGCTATCAGTTATCGCAACTTAGTAATTATCTATGCGAATTCACTATCAATGTTTCATCCTAAATCACATATATTTAAACGAAAACTACTTATCTAACAATTAAGTACATAAAAATATCTTCTTACATAATTTCTAATACAACTCATTATCTATTTAAAAGTGTATAATCAAGATCTCATGAATACATGTTTAACCATTTCCTGAATTGCAAAGATAATCACTATTTCTACATATATCCGAAAATACGCACTTACCACATTATTTCAATTTTCTTTCACAAAATTTCTAAGACAACTCATTTACAAGAATCTCTATTTATTTGACATATAACTATTTTATTATAAAATGGAAGTTCAAACAAAAAAACAAATTCCAAGATAATATCAACATCCTGTAATTTAAGAAAGTGCACTGATAAAGTTCTTTAAATACTCTATTTCAAAGATAAGCAGTGGATTTCACAATTATTACTACATATAACACAAAATCATGCACTTATCTCTTTATTAAAAAAAAAATATTTATCTCCATTTAACCTAATTTCTAAATGGCAAAGTCATGGTCGTATAAGAAAAATGTTTAAACGGATTTAAAAAAAAGCTCTGATCAAACATAAGAAATTCTTAAAATCATATTTTTTTTTTTTTTTTTTCTAAGTTTAAAATATTTCAAATTACCATAATTCTTCATTAATTAATGTAAATAATATTCATTATCATTAAAGATAACGATTTCCTTTCTTAAGACTGTGGAGGTCAGATAGATAACAGCCTCATGTAACCCCGGATGCTGATAAGATAACGGCGCGGCAGCATAGCCCCCCACGCCCCATGCCCGTGCAGTGGTGCAGCGGGCGTAGAACGAACAATTGTCCACTACTTAGACTGATTAAGAACATGACTCGACAAGGATTTATTTAACAAAGCTGTATTAAGTGTACTTTTTTTTGGCAAGGATTATTGCTAGTGCTCGAATAATTTTGCAGCCGACTGTAATTTTGAATTAGGAAATAAAAAGTGTGCGTGCAAAATGAAATAAAAATAAGTAAAATAATAAATTTAATGATCTAATTTTTATATAAAACATGATCGAGGTGCTATCTTAAAAAGTGGATGCAAAATTTAAAGTTTATGTGGTGCTTGTGACATCTATAAAAATTGTTTTAAGAAATAGACTAGAATTAAGAAAGAAACGATGTTGGTTGTATTTTGTTATATTGTTTGAATTTTTGAATTTTATAGAAGTAATATCTACCGTAGTGATAATTTCTTATGTTAAAATTTTAGAGAATTGTTATGCGAGCACAAGCGATACTACTTTTTTTTTCTTCGCTAAGTTATTAAAGTAGAATTCTGTTGAAAACTTCCTGGATTAATTTTTTGCAGTTGGAAATAAAAATTAGGTGGTACATGGTATATCCCACCCTTCTTTAAGGAATTACTTGCACCAAATATATTCTCTGAATTTAATTATGTAATAACTTTTCTGACATTTTATTCCAGTTGTTCTTAAACTTTTTGAAGTCAGGGCACATTTAAAATGATATAAACAAATGTAGACTCATAATATATTCTGGGAAATATAATAACTAAGTTATTTAAAAAGCAAACCTTAATTTCCTCGTCATTACGTCAACAGCGAAAATTTCTTTTTATACTTAATTGTGATGTGCGTAGAGATGGGATTTTAATTCACATAAATATAGCGTTAAAAATAAATTATATTGTATTAGGTGTATCGAGAAATTGTCTCGTTTTGTATTAAAAAAATTGACACCGAAAAAATATTTTTGCGACATTTATACAAGTTTTAAGAAAATGGTAAAATAGAATGTAAATATTTTTAAAGATAATTTTCCGGTATCGATTTTGTAATTAAAAACGACACACCTTTCCTACATACTCAAAGTATACCAGAAAGTCCTAATGTTTTGAATTAAGCGACCTGAAACACTATATGGTTAGGTGATTGAATGTTTAATTGATTTAAAACTATTAGGTGACTCCAAATATTAGGTGGCCTAATGTTTGAAGTTAGTTTACGATTTCGCTTTCTTACTAGAACTTAACTTTTGTTCACTTCCACACCAAGTTTGATCAGTATGTTTTATTATTATTATTCGTTTTATTAGTTTTATATCCTGATTGCTGTATAGCTACCAACAATTTAATTTATTCCTGGGTATTATTAGCCCCGCCTTTATTTAGCACCACTTTTTTTGTAGAAAAAATGATTTCCATATATAACTTCGATAAAATAAGAAAAAATTACTCTTGAGAAATAAGTGGTATGAAATAAAGGAGGGGTAAAAAATACTACGAAATAAATAAAAAGACTGACAGTTATGATAATGACGTGTCTGATTTATTATGTCAAGCTTCCCAAAAAATATCATTACATTGTGTTTGACCGCGAACATGTTGTAATCCAAAAACAGGAAGTACTTTATTATTATTATTATTATTATTATTCATTCATTTATTTTATTTTTTAATTTACTGCTTATTTTTATTTTATTTTATTCCTTTATTTATTATTTACTAGCAGGCTTTGCCCGCTTCGCTGGTCATTATATTGAAATGAATCCCCAAAACAGCATATCATTAATAATAATAAAATATCTTTAAAAAAAAAAAATCATTAAAATCCGTCAAAATCTAATTTTAAGTTCCTGATACTTTCTGTCGCGGTATTCCCGCTCGTCACAGTCGAATCTGGAGCCCCAATGCCTTCGGCAGTCCCTTACCTGCTTTTTACTCCCCCTCCCTCGCGGTTACAGTTGAAAGTTTTACAAAATCTCATCAAAGTGCATATTTCGCACACTTAATTAACACCCACACACCAAAATTCGCCATTCTTAGGTAATTTGGACGGATTTAAGCTTCAAAATGTGGTTTTTGCCCCGCCCGCCCCAAGAGGAAGGGGAGGGGGGGGGTAAATTTTCAAAATTACTTTATATTGCATGTTGCATACACATACCTAACCGACACATAAAAAAATTGAGATCCTGAAATTATTTAAAGCTGAGCTATGCTTTAAAACTTTTTTTTTTAAAGCTCTCCCCCCGTTCTTAAAGGAGGGAAGGAGGAGGGAATTTCGGAAAATCTCTTCATACTATGAGTTAGATACATATAATCGTCCCTTACATAAAAAATTTCCAACCTTAGGTAATTTAGTGCAGCGTTACGTATGAATACATGTTTTTGCCCCCCATTCTCCAAAGGGCGGTAGGGTGGAATTTCATAAAATCCCTTTGTAGTGTGTGTTCAGTTCGATTTCCTCGTGTGTTGAGTACCCTTCTTCTAAAACCTTTTCCCTTCCCCCCCCCCCCCTTAAAAATCCAAAATTCCAAAATCGCAGAAAATAATTTTTTTGTACTCAAGTCTGGTCTTTCCATCTGCAATTTCTTCACCGTTAAGTAATTTGGAGCCGAGTTAAGCCTTCTGCCCCCCAAGGGGGACAGGGGGGGGGGGGAATTTTGCAAAGTTCCGTCTTAGTTGGGGGTCAGGCTCCGAAAACCAACCTGGTCACTAAAATTTGTGACCCTCTTTCCCACAGAATCGTCATGGCAGTGTTGAGTCAGTGAATCAGTGAGTTTACTCTTTTATATGTACAGATTTGTTTATATTTTTATGGACTACTTCGCTTAAGGTTGCTGTCACAAAAATAGAGTCCTTGGTGTAAAATGTCTTATCTACTTCAGAATTAAAATTAAAAATATACCCAGGATTATCAACTAATAAAGCTCTTTAATACAGATCTGAATTAGCTTTTATTTTCTTATTATTTAATTTTGATAATAACGTTATGTTGCCATGTGCCTAAGCAAATTTAATATTTATTATTTTTTTTATTATTATTCGCGTGAAATATTCTTCGGCAACAATTAAAAATTAAAATAAATTATTTTAAAGTTTTATTATAGAAGAAATATCTATATTATATATTAATTAAAAATTTACATTTTTTTCGGTATAAATAGTAGCCTATGTCTTATTCCAGACTATTATCTATCTCTGTACAAAATTTCATCCAGATCCGTTTAGCCGTTGTGGTTGAGTAACAAACATCCATCCAAACTTTCGCATTTATAATATTAGTATAGATTAGTTATCATGTGCATGTGTTAGATTGAGTTATTTTGCTGTCAAATTGACAAAATTTTAATTTTGAATTTCAGAACTCTGTCGTTCTTGGCGCTTATTGTATTTGGTGATCTAAAACGTAATGCGAAAATATGCATGCCAGATGTATATTTTCGTAATATGCATTGTACGAAATATTGTTTCATATTATTCATTACTCTCTTAATATAATTGTTAAAATAACCATGATTTTTGAAAGGAATTAAATTATGTTCGCCAAATAATTTGGCGATATTTTTTTTTTCTGCTAAGGATGACCGATATCAAATCTATTCCGCTGCAACATATTAGTATCTTATATCAGATACTTTATTTAGACATTTGAAAACAAATTTGACTTCAAATTATGATAGAATATTTATCATTTTCCTTTTAATTAGTATATTAGTTGGATATTTATTGTGTAAATATCGTCTTTTGAAATGAAATGCTTGTGTTTTCAATCGAATATGGAAATTTGCCATTTTGTTTTTTCCCCTAGATTTTTGAAATTAAAAATTCAAATTTTGTCAATTTTACAACAAAAATAACTTAATCTAACGCATGGACATGATAATTAATACATACCTATACCTAAATATGGGGATTAAAATCGGGAAATAATTTTCCGCGATTTTTAATAATTTGTAACAAAAGATCCTATGGACGTTTAACATAGGAAATATTTTTCTTGCATCCACGAATGGCCAGTGACGTCATCACTTCGCTTGCGTATTAGCACTTTATCAATGTGTAAAAGAAATTTTTAATTAAAAATGACGTCAATTTTTGTGAGATGCATAATTTTTTTTTATAATTTTTTATCGTTCACGTTTAAATAAATGTATTTATTTTCCTGTTGAAAAAAATAAATAAATTCGTTTTTTTTTTTTTTTTTTGGCAACAATTAAATTATGGATAAATATAAATGGCTAATTTTTTGCTATTATTAGCTTACAAAATTGCTATTTTATGCATAAAACTCGCAAAAACAAATTTTTTTTCGGAATAAAAGGTAGCCAACTTTTTAAGTTAGGGTATAAGCTATCTCCATTACAAATTTCATCGAAATCCGTCGAGCAGTTTTGGCGTGAAACTCAGTCAAATAAATTCACGGACATTCACATTTATATATATATATAGATAGGGAATAGAAATAGAAAAGGGCTGTTTTTAGGGTTTTCCCGGAAATTATTCGATTTTTTCTCGCCTTTTACACCTTC
Organism: Salticus scenicus; assembly: GCA_963930645.1. Taxonomy (NCBI): domain Eukaryota; kingdom Metazoa; phylum Arthropoda; class Arachnida; order Araneae; family Salticidae; genus Salticus; species Salticus scenicus. The sequence goes on from CAWVNO010001827.1 coordinate 854,863, forward strand.
CCTAGACCTCCACGAACATTTCAAGACTAAGATAAGATAAATCCGTTCAGCCGTTCTCGAGTTTTAGTGAGACTAACGAACAGCAATTCATTTTTATATGTATAGATTATTATTTATTTATTTATTTATTTTTTATTTATTTTTTTATTTTTTTTGCGAAATCTTTATATTTTTATGAACAGAACTAGTTGTCATAGGTGGATTCTGCTGAGTTCCCCATCGTTCTTTACGTTCTCATAATTCTCATAATTACGCTCTCAAATACGTTCTCATAAATTTCTGGTGCAAGACATATTATATAATCACGTTAAAACAAGCGAATTTGACCAAACGCTTCACAGTGACAAAATGAAATCCCCGCCTAATAGGCTATCCACCGTTCACTTCGATATATTTATCTTATTCTAATTTATTAATTTATTTTCTTCTGGTCATTTTCGTAGTTTAGTTTTCTAGCTACTATTTCCACTGTTTCCTAACATTCCTCAAAAATCATATTTATAAGGAAATTTTTCAATTTTGCTCTGTTGATAAAATCTTAATTTACGAATATTTTACGAAATTTTCCTATTAAAATATTTGTAGTCAATTATGTTCAAACAAGTTTCAGAAATGTTACTTTGAAGTTGTGTGATATATTTATGATCCTCTGAATGGATACTTATGCTCAATTTCGCCCTATCCTGCCCTGTTAAGTAAATCGTAAATTCCAAATAACTTCCGAATTTTTTAAATTGGAAAAGTCATAGTGTAAGAATATTCATGCCAGTGTCTTAAATAATATTTCAAAAGTGGTATAACATCTTCATGAGGAAAATATCCCTCAAGATTTATGTTCATGTGAAATTTTGCCCTATTCTGCCATGTTAAGAAATTCGTAAATTTCTAATAACTTACGAAATTTTTATATTGGAAAATTCATAGTCAATGATATTCATGCCAGTATCGTAAATAATATTTCAAAAGTGGTCTGACATCTTTACGATGAAAATATCCCTCAAAATTGACGTTTATGTGAAATTTTGCCCATTTCTGCCGATTTAAGAAATTCGTAAATTTCCAATAACTTGCGAAATTTTCAAAGTAGCATGTTTAGTCTTAATGATGTTCATTCTGGCATCAATACTGATATTTTAAAACTGGTCTGACATTTTTACAGTAAAAAGTTTCCATTTAATGCACGTTTAAGTGAAATTTTGCTCTATTCCCGCATGGGAAGGAAATCGTAAATTTAACTTACGAAGTTTTTTAATTCGAATGTTGCAAATGAATAGGGTTCTTGCCAGTGTCTAAAGTAATATTTTAAAACTGATCTGACTTCTCTTCAACTATTTGTTCTTGAGCTATCGTGTACACAGACTAACAAACTAACGATTAACAAACTAACAGACACCCTACAGACGGACGCCACACAAATTTTGTCATTTTCGTATTCCTCAAACCTGAAAACATATAAAAAAAAATTTCAAAAAACCGAGGTTGAATACTTTTATGATTACCTAAGATTAAGCCAAATATTAATATTCAGATTTAGATGAATACACTGTAAATATAAGTGTCTGAAATTCAGAAACAATTGTGTCTAAAATCGATGTTCAATTTTAAGATGCTAAAAAGTGTCTTAAAAGGCATATCGTTTCGCACATGAAGTGTCTGAAATTCCGCCATCTTTGATCCTGTCTACAGGGAATATTTTTCATAAATAAATAAATGAAAAGATGAGTGTTATACTGTTTACCTGTGAAAAAGATTTTAGAATAACTTAAAGCATTAAAAAAAAAAAAAAAAAAAAAGAATTAATAATTTTTACAAAAACAATTATCGTTGCCCTCGCCGAACCGATATTCAATGGAATTCACAGTCGAGCGTCTTCCCAATCAAGCCATCGGTATTCACACTTGACGTTGTATGTATAAGGAAATATATTTTAGTATCCGTAAAACAAATTGAAGTTTTACGTCTTTGCAATAAAACTGTCCATAAGAGCTAAAGATTAATACGTATTATTATCTTAAATTTCATGTGTAGAGGTTTAGAGTGTTTTTGTAAAATGCGTAATAAATATGAAAAAATAGTAGACTATGGATTTTAAACGATTTTTTTTTAAAGTGGTATTTGCAAGAAAACAAACTATGTACATAAAACAAAAAAACAAAAAAACAAAAAAAATTGTTCTTTTACATTTTGAAGTGAAGGGACCATAAAATAATTAAAATGCGAAAAAAGAAAAATCAATTATGCACAAATTGTTTAAGAATGTTTAGTTACGAATTCGCTTCTTAACTACAAAATACATGCTTCGTTTATCTTAATATTTTTTTGTTTTATTACATGTGAGAACTTTAAATAAAAATTAACTTTGTTTTTTAACTTTTAACAGAATAAGTTTCGCGTCTTACGTATTTTAAATAAGTTAACTACTTATATTATATAAAATAATATCAAAATTATTTGTTAAAAAAATATTAAAGCGGGATATGCATGCCGCTTAAAGTAAATTTCATATGGAAAATTTGTTGTTATACAAATGTCTGAATTTGTAAGTGTCTGAAATTTGTAATGTCTGAATTTTTAAGTGCCTAAATTGTAAAATGTCTGCAATTTTATGTGTCTAAAGTGTTATATGTCTTAATTTAGACATATCATCCTTATTCAGACACTTATCTCAGCTCATTTATAAAAAAGACACTTACGTGTCTTAATTTAAGACAGCACATGCGTCTGAAATTTTGCATGCGTAAGGATTTCAGACATTTATGTGTCTGAATTGACATTTCAGACATATTTCTGTCTGAATTTAAGACGCTTCTATTTACAGTGTACAGATAATGAAAAAAAAAAAAAAAAAGTCTCAGAATATCGTGCTAAAGCTACAGTGCATTTCAAGTATTACATTTTACAGGATGATCTCAGACATTGTGATTTCTCTTTAATTTCTTATTGGACGCATTTTTGTTTTCGAGACAAAACCTTCGCTGAAATATCATAATATAACATGTTCTTTACTCTTCTCAAGATCCAAGAAAATCCACCAAGTATTTCTTTAGATATTCCATAAAACGTCTAAAATCGAAAATATCCTACCATTTGTGGCAAGGTAGGGTATAAAACTGACAATAAATTTTGAAAAATGTAAATTGCACATATATATATAATTTTTAAAACACTAAATACTTTAAAAGATATTTCATTTTATACTTAAGCAACATTTGTAGCATTCTATATTTTCTTAGTAACTGTGTCAGTTTCTAAATACTAATTCAATCTTAAACTTTTAAACAAATTTCTCCAAAAAGTTTCATTAATTCATTAAACGCTCAAGATAAAATTATAAATATTTAAATAACAAATGTTAATGCTAATACAGAAATTTCAAAATAAACTATCTGTTATTAAATGGAAAAAGTGCAAATAATAGCATAGTAATATTTTCTTAAAAAAAAAAAAAAAAATAGAAAAAAAAAAAAGTCTCTACAATTTTTATAATTTAAAAACTGAATTTTGTTATGAAAACATAATTGATTTTTTTTTTCCATTTAGCTTGTTTGCATGTATGTTTTAATCAATGTCATAAAAAGAGAAAAAAAGGATATTTTCGAAATTTTTTTTAAATTACTTTTAAAAGTAAGTAAATTTTAGAATGTCAAATTAAAAAAATTATAATAATAAATCTGTAAGCAAGCACCATAAATGGTAAAAGACTTGTAGCTTCGTCTTGAAACAATAATATAGCCCTTCATCAGATGAAAAAAGTAGGCATAAATTTAACACCAAAGCGGCAACACACAATATCGAAGTCAGAGATACGATTTAATAATTACAGGGATAGAACACGGGTGCATAACTCATACCACTATCAATATAAGAAAATTTTCTACTTCTTAAATCAACGATATTAGAGGTAGAAAAATTTCTTAAACAAATACCAGTATGAGTTCTTCGCCCGTGTTCCATTCCTGTAATTTTTGAGAGATTCGTGATAAATATTGATGTGGCACGAATTACAAAAAATAAAAAAGGAAGAAAATTACAAATAAATAAATAGATTAAAAAATTATTGCTACGAGGTGTGTTGCTCATTTATAACGTTTTATACTTAGTATATATAACCTTAGTACCACCAGTTAATCCGTGAATTTTACTGCTAAATATTAAAATCTCTTTAAAGAATGTCAAACTTCGTACTTTAAAAAGATGATACGTAATTTTATTAAATAGTGATAAAATACATTTGCTAAACATTCGTGATATTTTGCTAATGCAAAATATTATTCTTTCTTTATTTTCCTTTCCCCCCCCCCCTCAAGCAAATGGAGATTTACAATAATTTTAAGTGTTTTGTAACTTTTTGTAATAATTATCCTAAGTTATTTTCTTAAAATAATATTATAATTTAAAAAAAAGAAGAAAGAGAAGAAGAGGCAAAAAATAAAAATACTGAAATTATTATTCCAAATACAATAACATAGAAAATAAAGAATATAGTTAGATACTTAACCTTTTAACTGGCCCGGGCGTATATGTACGTTTTTTCTGAAGTACATTCCTTTGTATTGTACTGCTACCAGTGAAACTATTGACACTGCTTGACAATGCAATAAAATAATCTTGAAAACGATTTCCACAGTGCTTTCGAAAGATTTAATTATTTTAGAGTTGAAATAGAATGGGGGCACTTTGAAGCGAATCAGCGAATCTCATAAATTGTCATCTGCAGGTAAGGGGTTAACCCTCTCAGCATGTAGCCTCAAATGACATTTCTACTTAAAATATAATCTTATTGTCTAAAAAATTAATCTTATTGACTACTCTAGCTTCATGATTTTAAGTTACAATTTTACTTCTCGCAACATTTGGTGAGAGAGATTTCTTGCTTTACACAAATAAGTCTCAAACAGTTTGAAAGGTGTCTAATTGATTTACAAAAATCCGGTTCAAACGCTTAGAGGCTTAAAAAGATAATATAATTCTTACCAAACATGTTATAAAGTACTGTTGTCTTTCTGTAATCATTCCAACTTGTTGAGCCTACAGAAATAAAAGAATAATTAGGATCGAACGAGAAGAATTTTTTCATAATTTTAAACCTTTCATATGAAAATAAACAGATAAATTTAATTTGATACGGTTTAAAGTATAGGAAAAAGATTGGCGAAACAAATCAGACATAAGTAGCCAAAAATTATGTAAAGAAGTGGGTGCGGTTTATGTCGCACTAGTGATTTACTACGGACAATTGGCGACTGTCTAGGACGTTCACCCTCAAGCAGTGTCGCCAGATCTGGCGGATTTTTTATTCAGTAATCACCAATAATTTTTAACTGTAACGTTTGCCTACTCACTTTCAAGATTGATAATCTATTATCTATATCATATATCACTTCTCAAAGTTATTGGTGATCACTGAATAAAAAATCCGCCACATCTGCTAACACTGCCCTCAAGGGTGGTCTGGAAATATAACACAGTGCTGCCAGCCTAATCCGGAGGATTGTCATTCCGCCCCTTTTCCCACACCATTCTTTTTTTTTAGTATATTTTTCTTCTTAATTCATCGAAAATACGTTTGAAGAGTTACTCTAAAAAATTAAGTGGTGTGGAAAAAAGGGCGGTACTAACAATCCTCCGGATTAGGTTGACAGCTCTGTATACCATCACAATTTTGATCCTCCCCCGCTTCGATGTATCCCAGCATAGCCTTCTAAATTAGATGCCTTCCACGTGGCTCGGAAACTTGGTAACAGTTCAAGCGGTAGACAGCGCCACCTGGTACAGATTGCGCGAAGATTAAGGATGGAAAACAGATTTAGAATTACAGATTAAGATTGGAAAAACTGAATGATCATTCGATTCATATTTGCCAAAACGATAGCTAGAGAAAAGTCTTTCTCCAACATGTTTTTTGATAGTGTATTATGTCGAAAATGATACCCCATTTGAAGATTTTCTAAGATTTTTAAGGAAGTGTCACCAAAGAAAGAAAAGTTATCAAGAATTTATTTTTGCCAGAATTTTAATCGAACAAAAATATATTTATGTTTTAATTTTATTCCTCATAAAGCCTGAAATATTTTTTAATAATTAAATAAAATAAATTATTTATTAATACATTACGTTCCTTATATATTTCATGATTACGTTTCTAATTTCCATTTTAAATATGGATCCTTGAATAACCTTTATAATATTTTCATAGTACATTACACTGCTTAAAAGAAAGTCTTAAAATAATTTAATTCGAAATATTCAATTTTCCGTATTTTTTTTCTTTTTTTCGATTAATTATAATTGGCAATTTCAAAATCACTGACCCCAAGCAAGAATCGACCTCAATTTAATTTGATTCCCTTTTAGCTATATGACTTTATAAAATTAATTACATACCGAAGGCAAATTGTAACTAAAGTAAAAGTAGAATATATTTTTCTTGTTTAGTCTATTGATTTAATCCTTTAATATGTATAAAGGTCTTAATTAAACATAAAAGAAAGGAAATACCAATAAAAATATTAATTTAAACTCATTAAATTAAAAATAACTTAAGCATAATTTGTATAATATTTCATAATATCCATTTCAAATATCCAGTTTTACGTACTTTGGGGTTATAGAATCTGAGATATATACATGCCGTAAAAAAGAAAAATTAACCATACCAGCGACACTTATCGGCGATAAGGACCAAATAAATTAAATTCGAAAATTTCACGAATTTAATATTTCTTTTATATATCTATCTATTAATCTATATTTATTTCTCTCTCTCTCTCTCTCTCTCTCTCTCTCTCTCTCTTATATATATATATATATATATATATATATATATATATATATATATATATATATATATATATATATATATATATAAACTTTCATCGTTAAAATATTCGTTTACATCTATGCATTTTGAATTAAATTTCTTATAATTTTGAAACTAAAGAAAATTTTTATTTTTCTATGAAACATTACAATTATTAAAATAAATTAGTATAATTAATACTTCATTTCAGTTGCAACTTGTTTATGATCAGAGCCTGTACTATAATTTTCAGACTTTTTTTTCTAGTTTCAATTTCATTCACTATTAGAAATATAAATAAATAAAAAACTTTTTACTTAAGAAAGGACAGAAAGCTTCGGAAATTCAGAAGAAATCTGAATGTGATAATATATATATAAACAAACGCCAAGTCATATTAAATTTCACAAATTTATTAATTATTACTTACAGGGTTCTCAGTAATCACTATTTTGAATACCACTTTTTTTTTTTATATAGTAATCTTGATAATCCGTTTGTGGTACATATCTTCGAAACAATAATACCGAGATTATTTTATATAAAAAGGGGTATTCAAAATAGTAACTACCTAGAATCTTATTAAATAGCTACTGTATTTCACAAATTTATTAATTGTTACTTACAGGGTTCTCAGTACTCACTATTTTGAATACCACTTTTTTTTTTTATATAGTAATCTTGATAATCCGTTTGTGGTACATATCTTCGAAACAATAATACCGAGATTATTTTATATAAAAAGGGGTATTCAAAATAGTAACTACCTAGAATCTTATTAAATAGCTACTGTATTTCACAAATTTATTAATTGTTACTTACAGGGTTCTCAGTACTCACTATTTTGAATACCACTTTTTTTTATATAGTAATCTTGATAATCCGTTTGTGGTACATATCTTCAAAAGAATAATACCGAGATTACTTTATATAAAAAAGTGGTATTCATAACAGTAACTGCTGAGAACCTTATTAAATAATGATAGTATCTTGAGCAATTTTACTTTATGCAAAATGTCATGTCATTGCAAAAAACGCCTGAAACAACTAACATTCGAATCCAGAAAATTTTTAAACAAGTATTCAATATAGATACTAAATATTACTGGTGAAAAAAGTGTGTATTGTAAATACATCTCGTGGTGCAATCACATTTTTAAAAAATCCGTAGTGTCTCAACTCGACTTTCTGCGCATTCAGTAGTTATCAGACGTTTAATCAAATTTGAATTAGGGAATAATTCAGTGAAGAAACAAAAATGATAAGGTTGTTTGTGTATTTCTCTTCAAGTTTGTATTTTTTTTTTTTTTTTTTTTTTTACAATTGATCGCAATACACCCTAATCCCTTTGTGCGTCTCCATAAAAGATTATAAATGGTAATCATCAAATTTCCAGTCATGACCTTTCTATAAGAAAACTCTAAACACATATTAATTTCAGTGTCTTAAAAAAAAAAAAAAAAAAAAAAAAAAAAAAGATAAATTTCAGACAATTAGCTTCAATAAATGTAATTTCTGTAAATTCTTGTTCCTAACATGTAAAAGAACGATAAGTAATACTCTCATTATTTCCCATGATAACCATTTAGCAAGGCAATGGAACATGTATTATTTCTTTTAAACAGTTTAATAAATTAAATTTCAAATAATTTGATTTTATAGACCGCAATGTATAACAGTTCTACTTTATAAAAAAAAAAAAAAAATGAGAATTCTATTCCTTTTTCAAAATTTACGATTATTTTTCCTGGCCGCATTGGGCAATATTTCACATAAACTTGCATTATGGAGAGATTATTGAATTGGAAATACGAAGTAGTTGCATAAAAACTGAAATATTAAACTGACCCTATTAAAACTAAACAATAAATTGCGATAAAGTTAATATATGGAAATGGAATTAGGGTAGCCTAATGAGTGGGACATAGTATTGTGCGACCATGCCGAGTGATCCGTAAACTTTACTTGTCTTAAAACAATTATAATATAACCTATAGTAGAAATTTTTTGTGGAAGAACGGAGCTGAGTCCACCTATGCCAACTAGTTTTATTTTTATTTATTTGTGTCAGGCTCGACTAACAAATCATTTGAAATTTGCCTTGCTGATCAAAGTAAAAAATTAAACAATATTTCTGTTATCATAATTAAATAAGTGCCAAATGACAGAATTGAAAATAATTAATGTAAATACAAAGAGCATATCATTCCTTATGGATGCTATACTCATTTAATATGCTTATAGCCTTCAACCATTCTTAGTAAATGATAGAATTTAAATCTATCGATATAATTAGTCTATTTTCAGATAAAAAGAAAATAATAATGAGTTTAAGGACTATTAAACATATTACTTATTTTTCTGAAATATTATTTTGAATGACATTTTCATTCATTTAACTCTTTAATTAAATATTTTTTTATTTTAATTTTTAAATATGCAATTATTTATAACTAGTAAAGGTTAACTATATTTAATAGTGTGAAACAAAAAGCTCCTTCAACAAAATATCTCGGAAAGTAATGAATTAAAACTTTTTTTTTTTTATAATTTCAGATTGATTACCTTAAACAAAACTATGTATTCAATGACAAAAAAGGAAAACTTAATATTTTTTGGATGGTTATCTGTACAGATTAAATAATCAATGACAATTTTAGCAATTAAAACTTAACAAGCATTGTCTAATTATAATTTAGAAAACATATAACTTAATTTCAAGTACAAATATAAAAACATTTAACAAAAATTAAATTAACGGCTTCAATTATATTATTCTTTTGTTTGTTAAATCAAGAAGAAAAAAAAAAGTAACGTATTAAATTACTAGAAACAACGATTTGTTTTTTCAAATACAATTTGCTTTAAAAACATGACATAAAACGTTATTACAAATCAGATTAATAAATTAATTTATAAACTTACAAATAAAAAGAAAATAATAAGAACAATCAGATTATAATTTAATGATGCTGGCTTTCATCATCAAATTAATATTTTATTTTATTAGTTAAATATAAAGCCTCCAGAGAGCAATTAAAACGCAAAAAGAAAAGAAAAAAGCTAATAAGAATATAATTTGAAGTAAAATATTGAAGTAATTATTTGTTTTATTTTATTTCATTTTGTTTTATAGTTGTTAAAGAGGTTAAAGAGGTCACTTGAGTGTATAAAGTAATACAAAATGCTCCTGATTTTTTTCATTGTTTTTTCATGTAAAAAAACTAGTTGGCATAGGTGGACTCCATCATATTTATGCTATCATAAATATCTAGTGCGAGACATAATATTAATATAATCATGTTAAAAGAAATGAATTTGACCAAAGCTTGATAGAGTGACAGAATGAAATCCCCGCCGAATAAATTATCCACCGTTCACTTCGATATATTTATCTTATTTTAATCTATAAATTTATTTTATCAGGCTCAATTCTGTTGTTTAGTTTTCATGCTACTTTTTCCAGTGCAATAATCCTCAAAATTCATATTTATATGAAAAATTTACAATTTCGCTATGTTGATAAAATCGTAAATTACGAATAATTTACGAAATTTTCCTATTAGAATATTTGTATTCAATCATGTTCAAACAAATATCATAAATGTAATTTTGAAGTTGTCTAATGTATTCATGATCCTCAAAATGGAAGTTTATGCTCAATTTTGCCTTATTCTGACATGTTAAGTAAATCGTAAATTCCAAATAACTTACGAAATTTTTATATTGGAAAATTCTTAGACTATGATATTCTTGCCAGTGTTCTAAATAATATTTCAAAAGTTGTCTGACATCTTTGCCATGAAAATATCTCTCATAATTGACGTTTATGTGAAATTTTGCCTATATACTGCCATGTTAAGAAATTCGTAAATTTCCAATAACTTGCGAAATTTTCAAAGTAGTATATTTATAGTAAATGCTGTTCATTCCGGCATCAAAACTGATATTTTAAAACTGGTCCGACATTTTTACAATAAAAAGTTTCCATTTAATGCACGTTTAAGTGAATTTTTGTCCTATTCTCCCATTTTAAGAAAATCCTAAATTTCTAATAACTTACGAAGTTTTTTAATTCGAATGTTGCAAATGAATAGAGTTCTTGCCAGTATGAAAAGTAATATTTTAAATCTGATCTGACCTCTCTGCGATCATTTGTTCGTGAGATATCGTGTAAACAGACTAACAAACTAATGGACTATCGGACTGACAAACTAACGGACACCCTGCAGACAGACACCATACAAATTTTGTCATTTTCGGATTCCTCACACCTGAAAACTTATAAAAAAGTCAAAAACCCGAGGTCGAAATTTTTCACGATTACCTAAGTTCCCCATACCTATAGTATGATGGGGAACTAATAAATCGATAAAATTAATAAAAAAGACAAAAATTTTGACTTGATCAGTATTTATGAAATAAAATCTAGTGTATTAAAGTTTTCTGTTAATAAAAGCCATTAATGATTAATGGTATTTTACTAGGTTGTGTGTGTGGATTATTTAAACTGTTTTTATACACTTCCTTTTCATAAATAACCGGACACTTTCGATTTCAGACGATTTTTGAAATATCTCAAAAACTACTAAACAAACCCCCTTGAAATTTCAGGAGTGTAAAGAACATGTTATACCTCATATATTTCAGTGAACATTTTGCACCGAAAGTGAAAGGGGGATCAGTAAAAATTTAAACAAAAAACGAAAGCGTTTGGCATCGCCCTGTAAAAAGTAATGCTTGAAATGCAATCTGGCTGTTGCATGTAATTATGAGGTTTCTTATTAATATTTGTATAAATTTTCCTGCCTCTGCCGCAGGCATTCAGGAAGATATGACGATTCTTTTTCAAAAAATGAAAAAAAAAAAAAAAAAAAAAAAATCATTTCTTTAGCTATGACAAGCAAGGTATTCAACCCAGTACAAAGTTATTTTCAGGAAACTTGACTTACAGTATTAGACACAGCATATTGCAGTCAAAATGAAAAAAATATTATATATCTAATAAAATATGCGCATTTTCACTAAATAATCTTTTATTGCGCAAGCGCAAGATTTAGCGCAATTTCATTCGCCTAATTTAATGGTCAAATGTATTGAGCTACTTATACAAAAACCCCAAACAAGTATCGTGTAAACCCGAAAAGTTATACGCGGTAGAATGAAGAGAATTTCAGCTGTTCCCCAAATTAAGAAAATGATAAGGGTGTTTTCTCAATATTTATTACAATCGTCGAAAACTGTATTACCATTCACTGAATAAAAATAAAAATGTGAGTAACGCCCCTTATAGTTTAGCTTTTTTTCGAGAGAAACTCAATAGCAGTTCATTCTATCACTTATAAATTTTTGAGTTTATACGATACATGTTTGGAGTTTTTATATAAGTTGCTCAATACATTCGGCTATTAAGTTATGCAAAAAAATTTCGCTGGATCTTACGCATGCGCAGTTAAAAATTATTTAGCAAAAATACTCATATTTCATTATATATTTCATTAAATCTGATTGCAGTATGCTGTGTTTAATATAGTTTGTCAAGATTCCTGAAAATATCTTTGTACTAGGTTTAATACCTTGCGTGTTATAGCTAAAAAAATGATTTTTTTTTTTTTTTCAATTTTTTAATGAAACCGTAATATCTCCCTGATTACACTCGGTAGAGACATAAAAATTTATACAGATAATAAGAAAGAGCCTTATAATCACATGCTACAGTCAGATCACATTTAAAGCATTACTTTTTACAGGATGATGCTAAACACTTTCTTTTTTCTTTAATTTTTTATTGGTCCCCCTTTTACTTTCGCTCCAAAACTTTCACTGCAATATATGAGTTTGCATAAGACATAGGTGCCATCATTTTAATTTATTCCGGAGTATTTTTAGCCCCGCCTTTATTTCATACCACTTATTTTTTTAAAGTAATTTTTTCTTATTTTATCAAAGTTATATATTGGTGAAAAAAAATTCTATACATAAAGTGGTACGAAATAGAGGCGAGGCTAAAAATACTCCGGAATAAATTAAAATGTTGACATCTTTGATAAGAAATACTGGTGGTTTTTTCCTTAAATGTAATATACATTTTGTATATTCTAAATCAATATTTTAGCATTCAACTGTTTTTAAATAATAATTAATCACACTTTATTTTATATTTGAGTAACTTCTAAACACGGGTGGTTATTCCGAATCCGACTCCATGAATTCAATTAGTAAAGAAGAATCATCGAAGGTATTCAGCTATGCTCACATATGAAAGCTTCATTAATCTTCTCACTCCTGTATTTTCAAGATGATTTGTCTAGAACTTTTTTAGATATTTCAAAAAACGTCTGAAATAGAAAGTGTCCTGTCATTTATGGAAAGATAGTGTAATAATAAAATTGTGTTTGATGCTAAAAAATCGCGAGATCAAGACTTTTTTTTTTCCACTTACTTTCTTTTAGCTTTAATCACCGAGTAGTTTATTTTCAAAATATAGAGCGCATGGGAAAAGTATACATTCAACCGGGTTCTTTTATAAAACGATAACAATGAGATAAAATAATAACCAGTATTAGGCATCCAACAATTAAATTTTCAGTCAGCTAATATTTAAAAAAAAAATTAATCATGAGTACTTTTATAGTATCTAACGGTTAATAATTTGCTTCAAATGAAAGATCAATTATTATCAAATTATTCAAGAAGTAAACGACTAACTGTTAATCATGATTAAATTATTCGTGATTAAATCAATCATAAGTAATATTTTAGTTGCAAGAAATGATTATAACTAATTTATTTTAGAATGTAGGACGCAGAGGAAAAGTATACATTCATCCAGTTTTTTTTTTTTTAATCAAGCGACAACAATGAGATAAAATAACAATTAATGTTGGCCATAAATCAATTAAATATTAAATCAATTAATTATTTGGCTAAAACCAATCACGAATAATTTAATCCCAAATAACGGTTAACCATTTTCTGCAACTCATTTATGATTAAATTATTCGAAAAACATTAGACTAACCGTTAATCATGATTCACTTATTCGTAATTTAATCAATCATGACTAATATTTAAGTTGCAGAAAATTATTGATTTGTAATTATGATGAAATTAGTCATGACTAGTTGCCAACTTTTCCAGTTGCCTTGGAAGATAAAATACCTCAAAATGTATGACAGAAAACTTACAGTTTTCTATTAAATATAGCTACTATTAATTTTATTGGAAAATACTGATGGTCATTTTTTAAAAACTAATGAATTGACTTTAAAGATAGACTAAAAGTGAACAATTATTGCATCAATTACATCTACTCTTCACAAAATTTAAGCTAATTTTAATACATTTTTTAATATTTTCTAACAAAATAAAAAACAGTGTAAATAAAAGGTTTTCCACTGACCATGAAACAACTAACCTGGTTATGTTTGTTCGTCCAAAAATTTTTATCGAAAAAATTAGTGTGAATATTTTGGATTTATTCGCATTTTCTCGGGCTTTATTAAGGATATTTTAACCCACCCCTTAATTAAGGAAAAAAAAAAAAAAAAAAAAAAAAAAAAAAAAAAAAGGAAAAATTCCAAAGTTAGAAGCTAACTATCTAGATTAGTTTTGGGCGTACATGAATGAAACTTTTTGTGTTATATTTGTTTGAATGAGTGACAAATTTTATTATGTATGACTACATGAATCTAGAGGCTAGATAAAAAATTAGTTTTTTAATTTTCAAAAAATTGATATTTTTAAATTAAACATGCCATATCATAAATGCTTACATTTTTCAAAACATTTTGTAATTGGAAGTACAGAGTATCCCATAAGTCTGTAGACATTTTAAAAATTCATAACTATTGACTGAATTGATGAAATTGAACATGGTTTGCGAAAAAATCATTCTTATGAAGGCCATTTTTTTTTTTCCTTTTTGGTGAAGAAAAAACAATAATTAAGCTATTTGTCGATAGAGGGTGCTGTGCCTGACCAGATCACACATTTTCATGAAAAACTATGTGTTTACAGGAATATAAATCCTATTTTATGTGTCCGTTACACCACAAATTACAGTGTGTAAACGAGTTATAACACTGCTAACTGCATCTTCAGTCAGCGGTTCTTACCCGAGGGAAAACATCTTCACCAGTAATGCTTTATCTACCAAGTCATCATCGCAATTAAAACTTTATCTATGCACAAGTAGGAGGCAAAGTTAGAAATAAACTGTTCTAATCGCAAAATTGTGCTATTTATAGGACTTTCATTTGCATATTTTTCTTTCACATCCGTGCGAAAAATTTAACTATTTGTCTAACTATCGTCGACAAAAAAATAAAGAATATATATATGTATCCCTTCACGAGAATGTTTTTTTCGCAAACCGCGTCCAATTCGATCAATTCATTCAATAGTTATGAATTTTTAAAATGTCTACAGACTTATGGGACACCCTGTATATGTCTGCGACTAATGGTTGAAAAGATAAAGGCCACCTCGCTTTGCACCTCACATGCAACATATAGCATACCTAATTTTAACGCAGTATGGAAACACGTGTAACAGAACTTGAAATGCATTTAGCAATTTCAAAGTAAAGTTCTCACATATCCGAATTCTTTTTTGAATTGCTCTATAAATTAATAGTAAATGATTTTCATATCATGTTCTGTATGAAATATGCTTTTATGCATATAAATAATATATATTCATTAAATTTTGTTTAGTGCAGTCTAAAGTGTACCTACTAAAAAGTCCGCCCATAGATGTAATGTATTTGAATTATCTTGGATGTGCTGCCTGTACATAAACCATTTATTTCATCGCAACGAAAAATTCAGCGTAGCATTCTTATATGATACGTATTTAGAATACCAAGTTTAAACATCCTGCTACTTTTTTTTTTTTAGTTATACTGATAATATATACACACACACAAAGAGATAAAGAGGAGTGAGAGGCATACAGATTAATCGATAAAAACTTCATTTGTGGATTCAGAAAACTTCAAAACATGTAAGTATAGCAAACCTTCAATTTTGAAAATTAGACTCCAAAACAATACGGGAGAATGAAATGAATGAAAGAGAGGATGAAATTTAATATTATACAGAAAATATAATTTAATATATAATTTAAAATATAAATAAATATTTTATCAATGAATTTCATTGATTATATATTTCACAATTATATTAATATCCTGAAAATTACTTCTGGATTATCCTACATAAAATTTAAAAAGGAAATAGTAAAATATAAAACAAAAATTTTAAATAATTTAATTGAAAAATTTCCTTGGAACTTCTCCGTTTCTTTAAGTTTTGCGATTAATGATAATTGACAATTTTAAAATCACTGATTCGAAGTAATATTCTATCTAATTTTAATTTGGTTCCCTTTCAGCTATAAAACTTATTAATTACATACCGACGGCAGAAAATAACGTAAGAAATTTTTACCTTACGTGGTCTGGTGAATCAAATAAGACTGTGATACGTACTACAGCGATTAAAAAAAAAAAAAAAATCATTAAAGATATGTTAATTTAAACCGGTGAAATCAAAAAATCACTCTTTATATTAAAACCTTTCATAGTACTTTGCAGACACATTTTCTAAATTAATAAATATATTTAGTAAAACGTGAATATACAACTATTATGGATAGATTATTCGATTTGGCTGAATTATCCTATTGCAAAAACAACATTTTGAATACGATTTCTTAAGAGTTTGAAATTAAGAAAATTAGGGACACACACACAAAAAAAAAAGGGAAATTTTATTATATTATTTAAATGTTAAATATTTTAATTGTTAGCATAATTTACATCATATGATACAATTTGTTTATTATAAACTCCTGATCTACATCTATAAATTTGAAATAAAGTAAATTAATGAAAGGGGGAAGGGAAGCAAACATTTTTTTTTTTTTTTTTTTTTTTTTTATTAAAATGTTAAATACTCCAATTCATTAGTACAATTTATTTCATACTAGCCGCCTATCAGCGACCAACTGGTTTGCAATCCTTGAAAAATCCGACTTTACGAAATTCCCGCTTTTCCCGTTTCAGGTCCTACAACAGCTTATTGACATATAGTGCAAATATCTTTATTGAAAAATTTAACCGTAGTAAATTCCCGCTTGGTAGCACATGCTGCACCCTCATCACGTTTCAATATCTGAAACACCTGTTCGCTCACCGTGTTATGATCTTGAAAATTTCTTCCCGCTCTGTGGCGACTGCGTCGCCTTATCCCCGTTTTAGAACTTTATAGTTAGTTAATAGCGGTTGGTTTATAGAAATAATAATAATAATAATAATAATAATAATTCTGTAAACGACATCATGGTACCTTTATTATACTTCCCCTTAATGACTTTTTAATTTTTAATAAAATGAAAGGGATCTCGCCAACATGGCAGCAAAAATTTAAAAGTCGTCATTGGGATCCTTTATTAAAGCTGTCTTACCACAGAAAATATGAAAACTAAGTCGTCAAACAGGAATTTTATTTTGAAACTTTTCTTTAAATGATTTAGTTTAAGTATCATTAGCATTTCATTCCTCAAAAACTAATACTAATTTGTCCCTGGTGAATTAAAATTTTAATTGGATGGTAAAATTGGTATAAGACTTATAAGTTTCAAATTTTAAAGGTTAAAAAAAAAAAAAAAAAACGCTATCTTAGATATTTTGGATGAAAAAATGAATTTAGGATTGTAATTGTCGTCTGTAACTGTCTTTTTCTTTTTTTCTACGTTTAGAAAATTAATTTTCTTACTGGCAATTTTTTATGTTATTTATAAATTTTAATTTTTAAAAGTTTTTTTTTTTTTTTTTTTTTTTTTTTTTCTGTGTGTGTGTGTGTGTGTGTGTTTGTGTGTGTGTGAATAATGAAATAATGTCATGTCTGTATAATTCACTGAATTTCTTTTTGTCTTTAAAGTGTATATCTTTTTTTTTTTTTTTTTTTTAATTTAAAAATATATTTTAAAATATTTCGAATATATTTTGGCATAAAAAATAGAGCAATTCAAACTAATTTGTAAATGACTCGTATAACTCGTTATAATTTATATATAAACTCATCTTCTAAGTTCGCACTGATAATTTTTTAACATTACAGAATTAGACATTTCTTAGATACATTTCTTATTTCTAACTATGGCAAGAAAAAAGTTCATCACTTAAAACTCTTATAGAGAATCGAGTACATTTTATGCTTCTTTATTTTAAGAAGAAGGTAGGAAAGAATTAAAATTGAAGCTGTAGGAGATTTTCAAATTAAAATAATAATAATAATAAACTTTTTTTTTTCTTTTTAGATATTTTCGGATGCGTAAAATTATTACCTAGAGCTGTACATTAAAAATATATATACAGTATTATATACTGCCCTAAATCAAATTAAAAAAATTCAATAGTAAAAAGTTAGCATTGGAAAAATTAGGTACTGGATTTTCTTTTCTTTTCTTTTTAAACAAGCAGTTATAATATAAAATGCATCGGAAAAATAGTGTCAAAAATTTTAAAGTCGCCAAACGCATCATATACTAAAGCTGTAGCGCAAAATGATCTAGATATTACAAATTTCCTTCTATTTTAGAAAACAATTACGGATTTTTAGCATACTATTTCATTTAAAAAAATAATAATGTGGTATTAAATATTATGTATTTCAAACTGGCATTCAATATGGGGATTTTTATAGCATTTTTCTGCTTTTATCTTGTGTTATGCACTATTAATATTCCTATTCATTGAATGGCATAGCAGCGAATAGGCGGGGAGAGCTCCGCAAATGTTAATATGTGAAGCGAATCGGGGGGAGACGAAGTTTCCCTCGAGGGTTGGTGAGCAGCAGAGCGAGCATGGGGCAGAGCCCTCTACTATTTGTGCAAATTTATAATTTTTCATAATCGTAATAATCATAGTATAGCAATCCTTTATTTTGTGTATATACGTATACTATAGCAGTTCTACTCGCTCTTCGCACGGGGAAATTAATTAAAAGAAAATTTGAAAGCAAAGCCAATTAATTTGATCTGGTGGCAAGAGATTGTTTATTCTGAATTCTGATGAAGACGAAGTTTAGTTTAGTTTAAATCTATTGAAAAATTCTACTGCGATTTTCCTTGTATGAAGAACGGGTGGGAATGCTAGGAAGAACCTTTTCACCCCCTTAAGGGTTAAATTATCATATTTTACTTTAATTAAGGTCTAAGAAACATTTTGCTAAATTTTAAGCTTCTCTACAGGAAAACATTGCAATTTTCCACGTGTGAAGAACGGGTGTTTTTCCACCTATGGGCAGGGTGGAAAAATTTCAACAATTTACTTGCCAATGGCGAGTAGATTTTCTGATGTGACGAGACGAGTGAAATTTTAGGCAGTACGATAAACGTCATTCATTATATTTCGTTTTTCTCATACCCCAAATGTGCCAAAGTAAACGCAACATTAAGTTCTTTTCTTTTAATCTTGATATAGGCAGATTAATTTAATAGCTTAAAAAAAAAAAAATTCTAGGCTAAAAATTTTTTTAATTTATTTTATGTCTCTTTTTAAATTTCTATAATTATATTTACTTTCCGAACATACACATGTAAGGAAAGTATTGTAATCATGACAAAAATCCGAATTTGAGATTTTGATGTTTCTATAAGTTTTACGGTCTTTGAGTCAGTTTACTGTTTTTACGATGATATATGTATGTGTGTGAGTGAATACGCTAGCGTCTAAACGCTTTGCTCGAAAGAGCTGAAAGTTGGTATATATGAACCCCTTTGATTTTGGTGTATCTAGCACTTATATTGTTTTACAGGGACACTAAGAAAAAATATTTATCATTATAGTCTATCTGGTCAAATTTAAAAAAAAAAAAAAAAAAAATGCGATAGCATCTAAACATCTTATTAAACTGAGCAGAAAATTTATGCATATGTTATAGGTCATAGTTGCACAAACTGTATAGATTTTGGCGAATATAGCACTTATAGTTTTTTTACAGGGACAAAAAGAAAAATTCTTTATCATTATGGCCTATGGGAACAAATTTTTAAAAGTGCGATAGCGTCTAAACGCCTTACTCAATTGAGTAAAAAAATTTATACACATATTATAGATCACAGTTTGACGATCTGTATAGGTTTTGGTGAATCTAGAACTTATATATATATATATATTTTTTTACAGGGACACAACAAATAATTCTGTATCATTATGGCCTATGGAATGAAATTATTTAAAGTGCGATAGCATCTACATGTCTTATCCGTTTGAGTTAAAAATTTATATACATGTTTATATACATGTTTTAGGTCATCATCACACAAATTGTATGGATTTTGGCAACTCCAGCACTTACAGAGTTTTACAGGGACACAAATAAAAATTGTCTATCATCATGGCCTATAGGCTCAAATTATTTAAAGTGCGATAGCAACTAAACGTATTATTCAAATGAACTGAAATTTTATATACATATTATAGGTCACCGTCACATGGATTTTATGGACTTTAGAGAATCTAGCACTTATGGTTCTTTTACAGGGACACAATGCAAATTTCTTTATCATTGTGGAATAAGGACTCAAACTTTAAAGTGCAATAGCGTCTAAATGCCTCATCCAATGGAGCTGAAAATTTATATTATAAGCCACTGTTGCACTAACTATAAGCATTTTGGCAAATCTAGCATTTATAGGTTTTTACAGGGACACAACGAAAAATTCTTTATCATTATGATCTATGGGCTCAATGTTCAATAGCGTTAAATTAAATATCGTGTACTACATGGAGAAAAATACTCAAACACCCTATTATAATTTTCTCTATTGTTTATTTAGTCCTCTTACTTCACTTTTATCTACAAAACTGTTAATTACTCAATGTTCGAAAAGTCGAGTGGAGTTACTCCAGATTTTTTTTCTCTGTTAAAGCAAATTTTACTTATTTCATGAGTTGTTATTTACTTACTACGATACTGAACTCGGTCTAAAATTCTTGAATTGTAGATAAATTACCGTTTGTTGCAGATTGATATAGAAAATTCTGCTTTTGAGCATCACGTATATGTAAAATCATTAATTATTATTATTATTTATTTTTTATATTGCTGGCTGGTGAGAAAAAGTTCCTGGCTGGTAAGTATTTTAGTGAATTTCCCACCCCTGGCCCACGGGCTAGTATATGTATATATGTATATGTATATATATATATATAATAATGACCAAAATCTGACTAACTTCTCAAGCAGGTTTGGCATCACAGTGTTAGAGTCTTTAGGAAGTCTATATATATAAAGCGACAAACAATGAAACAATATCTTAATTACAATTTAAATAGTACTTTTATTTACAAAGAAAAATTAATTTTTTATCAGAAATTTAGAATTTTTGATAGAAGTCTCTTCGAGAAAATATTAAAGTAATTTTTAATTCATTAAGTTTCGCATTCCTGTTCATAATCGAATTTGAAGTGATGTGTTTTCTTTTGTGTTGAAGTAAAGGTATTCTTCTCATAATACTATTTAATACAAGTTGCGTATATTATTCATACATATCTCGCCCCATCAAGAAAAGTGACACAATTAAAACGATCTGGTGTGTCACTCACACCACTTTCTCTTACCCTGAAATTTAATACTATAAATACAGATTGGAGATTAAGGGGTAAGATAACGAGTTCTGTTATGTAAACTTATGTTAAAACAATTCAAATTAGACTTCGGAAGAGTTTTATATGATAATTAGTTCTGTGATGTTAAGTCTATAGATGTTAAACTCTACTTACCTGCAATTTTCCCCATAGACGTAATGTATTTGAATTCTGTTGGGTGTCCCTGCACAAGAACCATTTCCCTGATCTCAACGAAAAGTTTAGTGTAACATCTGTATATCATACACATTTAGAATACCAAGATTGGACTTTCTGCTATAATTTTTTTTTTTTTTTTTTTTAGATATGCTGAAAACAGACACACATGCAGAACAACCGCAAAAAACATGATTTTTGGATTCAGAAAACCTCAAAACGTGTAAATATAGCAAAAACTCACTTTCAAAAATTTGACTCAAAAACAATACATTCTCTACCATATATGTGGGTAGAGAAAGTGAAAACATTTAATGAACTCAAATCATTCACAGTGTTCATAATGCTGACAATATTAGCGCATCAGGCGAAAACAATACTTTCTCTACCTTATAGGTAAGAGAAAGTAAAAAGAAATATTTGAGAAAAGTCCACTTAAAAATAAAGTATCGACTAGCTTATAATAAAATTGACACAATTGACTCTTTGGTGTATAATTTTCGAGACAGAGATGTGACACATTTTTGTGTAGGTTTAAAAACTTTATACACATTTTTCAATGACACAAACTCAAAATTCGCATTTTTTGAGTTATGTCACGATTCTTGCCGAGGTGTGATATGAAGGATAATTAACAATTTGAAAGTACATTAGCGGTAAAAACGAAAGTTGTATGTTTTATTTATAGAATATGCTATAACTAGCATCGATGATTAGTTTACAAAGACCATCGCAAAGGAGACATTATGAAATATAAGTAGAAATTGCTCATTTTAAACTTGTATATATGTTTTTCTTTCTTTCTTTCTTTTCATTTTTTTTTTTTTTTTTTTTTTTTTAAGAATATTATCTGTCGTGTATGTAAATTTTAGACGGTATACAGGTCTACACAAAAACAATCAATTTTAATGCTTTCTTTTTTGAAGTAAAATTATAAAGATCGTTTTTGTATAATTATTTCCCCAGAGTTAAAAACAAAATATATCTTTGTGTAGTTTAGCTATTTTTCCACACTATACCATGACTATATAAAAGAAATTTATTGTACGGTGTTTCATTAACAGTAAAACTGTTAAGAGAATTTTTAAGAAATTGTTTCCACCATAGTTAAAAATAATATACATTTTTGCGTAGCCTTGCAATTTTTAGATAATATACAGGTTTACAAAATCAATCTATTTTATGGTTTGTCTTTAAAAGTAAAACTATAAAGATGATTTTTGAGAACTTGTTTCCACCATAATTAAAAATAAAAAGAAAACCTTGCAATGCAATGATTTAAAAAAAAAATATTTTTAAGAATAATACAACACTATACGTATAATGCACTGTTCTCAGATTCGACATCCGAACTTTCATAAATATCACTTATTTCCGAATCACTCTCAGATGCATTTTTACTCAAATTATCACTGTTAAAAAAGGTTTTTCAAAAATGAGCAAAATTGTCTCAAAATAGCTCCGAAAGAATATATACTTAGATTTGAAAAATCTCATGCACTCATTTTTGAGTATATTGACATGCTCCAAAATGGGGTTGACCAGAAAGAATCCCAATATCCCCACTTTTGAGCATATGAATATACTCCAAAATGAGTACATGGGTTTTCAGATTTAAGTATATATTCTTTCGGAGATATTTTGAGACAATTTTTCTCATTTTTGAGAAACCTTTTTTAACAGTGTAGAATTCGAGTCACTTTGTGATTTTGACTAAATAATTACACAATATTAAAAAAAAAAAAAAAAAAAAAACAGAGCACAAAACCACGTGCACTCATAAACCTAACTGAACCAAGATTACAAAAAAAATAAATAAATAAATAAATAAATAAATAAATAAATAAAGAGATATAATACTTTGTCGTATATTTTTTGACATCTTACACGGACGTATATCTAAAGAACAAACTTTCCTTAAATTATTTATTTTAATTTATAATTGTTGCCAAGAAAATTAAACTTTAAATTTTACATCTACTTTTTTAGATAGCACGCGATCGTGTTTTATATAAAAATCAAATCATTAAATTCATATTTTTATTTATTTTTATTTCAAATTATTGCGCGCGCACTATTTATTTCCTAATTCAAAATTATTAAAAAAACTTTTTCGATATCCTTTGTAACGATACTGTATAAATTTTCTTTTCTTTTTCTTAAAAAAAAAAAAAAAAAGATTTTGATGAAATTCTGGCAAAAGCAGAATTTAGTTTAGGACGGAGGGCTATTATTATTTTTTTCTTCCGAATTATAACATCACTTTCAAATTATTCAATTATATTTTCGATAAATTTTAGATTTCGATAAATGTCCAACTATCGAAAATGATTTCGACAAATGTCCAACTATTGAAAACGACAACGCAAAAATTGCTGTCTGAGACTAATAGGCCCTCAGTCCTAAAAAAAAAAAAAAAAAAAAGACTAAACTTCGAAAATTTCGCATAGGTTTACTAGTCTAAATGTATATTAATTATTTTTATTTAAATTTTAACGTCATAACAACATCATTTTTTCACGACATAACATTTTCACGTCATAACAACATCATTTTTCATAACAAATCTAATTTTTGATATTTTTTTATTAATCACGTGAAAATAATGTCGAAAGAAAATGAACCAAAAAACTGTTTTGGGAACAATTAAATTTAAAGCAAATATTTAAATGGTTAATTAATGGTTGACATTTTAATTAATATCTCTGCAACCAACTTAAATTTTTTAATTTTGTTTTCAGGAGCCCTCCGGGAAGGCTCATGAGCATCTGTATGTCAATTTTTTTACTTCTGGGTTCAGTAAGGGCTGAACGTATAGAAGAACAGACAGACAGACAGACAAACCTTTCCTTTTATTATTATCGATTAATTTTAAACATACAATTTGTTTATGATACGCTTTTTAACTACAACTCACAAGTCCATTTCAGGAGTTTCTTTAGTAATCGTCCTATTAAAAATTTGTCTTCACGATAACTTCCGAAATACTAAATATTTTTTAACTAAAGTTTGGAAGTGGACGCCTCTTAGAAATATCTTAGATAAGTTCGTTGGTAACCCAATTTGCTACCTTGTTTCCAAGTAGTGATCATTTAAAAATTTTAAACTTGCATTAAAAATAAAAAGTATTTATGAATAGAATCACGTAACACTCCTTATGTATATAGGCCCTATCAAAAATTAATCTTCTTGATATTACCACATTGTTTCAAAATAGTGGTCGCCTAAATTTCTGCGACCACTTAAAAATTTGTCATCACGATAACTACTGAAACGCTGAACTAATTCGAATCAAAAGTTGTACAGTGAACTTAGATTAGAAATATCTTGGAGAAATTCGTATGCCAGCTTAGACTGTATAACCACCTTGTTTTCAAGTGGCAGTCACTTGAAATTTTTAAACTCACATAAAAAAAAAAAAAAAAAAAAAAAAAACCTTATTATTTATGAATAGATTTGAGCAAAACTCCGTATGTATGTATATAAGCTATGTGAAAGGCTCAACCGTATTCATTTATCAGCTCGGACCACCATCTTGTTTCAAAATAATGACTTCTTGAAATCACGTAACCACTTAAAAATTTATCAGCACAATAATTTTGAAACATTGAATCAGTTCAAAACAAAGTTGGACAGTAAGCTAATTTTAGAAATATCTTGGTTGAGTTCGCAGGCCAAGCTAGTTCGTCATCTTATTTTAAAATGGTGTTTGAAATTTAAAAAGGCTTAAAATTTTTAATCTGCCATAATAATAATAATAATAATAATAATAATCATGAATCGTTTTGCTTGAACGTACGATTTTACATAGCCTATACCAAAGCCGTATTCAGTTTTTTTTTTTTTTTTTTAAACTTAGTTCGCCATTTCAATATAGCTGTAAAGCAACGGAATAAGCACCACAAATTCCTAGCTTTTCTCTTACTAAATTAAACTGTATAAAGGCGGACGCCAAGACTACTTATTTACACTTTAAAATTATTAAAGTAGCATCTTTTATGCTCATATAATAATTCCCTATAACATTAAACATAAGAAAATTATTCCTACGGTAAAAAGTAGTTCACTAAAATTAAGAACTCAAACTATATGAAAAAATGCAACTAACCTCGTTGCTAACTTTATTCTGTTCTATCTCTTGAATTAAAAAACAAAACTGAGGATGCCACACGCATCACATAATCTTTACATTTTAACAAATTTTGAAGATAGCACGCGCTCTTATTTTACATAAAAATTAAAAGCATTAAACTCATTTAACTCTTTTTTTTTTCTTTGACATATTGTTGAGCACGTGAACTTACAAAAATAGAGGATAAATAATAAACAAATTTATACACTGAAATTGAAAATGGCTCAGTTATAACATCCTCCCACCTTTTGATTATAGGTTATAATCAAAACCAAATGTTGCAGGTGTAGTTCTCAATACATTAGTCTTTCAGGGACTTTAATTCTCCTTCCCGCTTTGCTATATCTGACTGGTTCCTCTTCTGAAGTTACAACGGGTTTAACATTTTGAGCAGAGGTTTCCTTTGAATGGTATGCTTCTTTCAGCTTTGAACTATTATTTGATGATGTTACTTCTAAAGGATATAATCTTTGAATAGGTCGTAAAAGTTCATGTTGCGAAGTTTGAACCTTTACAAGTCGAACTTTCTTATCTTTGCCAGGAATAAGTTCTGTGATACGGCCTAGTGGCCAGTGGATTCGTTTCTTGTTGTCAGATCCAATTAATACAATATCTCCGACAGCGATACCCTTTTCTGACTGTTTTCTATTTGCTCGCTGTATGAGAGCACCCAAATATTCGGATCTGAATCGATCTCTCAAAGCTCTGAGTAGGGACTGCCTGTATCTGAGCCTCTTTGATAAAGAATTTTGTTCAACTGCATCAACATCTGGAAGCTGAATTTCGTGAACATCTTGAAGAAACATAGATGGGGAGATAGGCTTTACAGTCGCATCTTCAGAAAGATATGTTAGAGGCCTTGAATTCACTACACTTTCAACATCAGCTAAAAGAGTTGTCATTTCTTCGTACGTAAGACAGGCGCGTCCTAAGACTCTTTTAAGAAGATCTTTTATTACCCTAATCAGCCTCTCCCAGAAGCCACCCCACCACGCCGCCGTTGGCGGGTTAAACTTCCAGTCTATGGAGTTGACAGACCCATATTTTTGTATACATTGCCAATCTAAGCTTCTCAATAAATTAGCTGCGCCAACAAAATTTGTTCCGTTATCACAGTAGATAACAGAGCATCTTCCTCTGCGAGCCACAAATCTTCTCAAACCCATCAAAAATGCATCTGTGGAAGCAGAGTTCACTAGCTCTAGATGAACAGCTCTATATATAGCACATGTGAAAATCAAAATCCAACTCTTCTTATCGTTCTTAAGATACAAAGGACCAGCCATATCTATGCCTGTAATTTGAAATACGGCAGAATCTTTTACTCTGTTTTCAGGTAGAGGAGCACTAGATGTCCATAAAGCCCTTGAATTAAACCTTTTACAAATCACACAGCTGGCTAACACAAGCTTTACACTCTTTCTTCCGTTGAGGATCCAATACCTTTCTCTAAGCAAATTTAAGAGGATTTGTAACCCCGCATGACAGTTCTTTACATGAATATAAAAAATAAGTCGCTTAACAACTTCATGCTTTGAAGGGAGAATTATGGGATGGAGAAAATCTTCACTATCTTTCCTGTAAGTTATTTTAGTTTTCAAACGAATGACATCTTGCTCATCCTTACAGGTTTGTAATGTCTTCAATCTTTCATCACTTTCCGAAGAGAAAGATTCTTTTTGAACCATACGTAGAGTTTTTATCTCAGCTTCCCGAAATTCAGTAGCCGTCAATTCGCCTTTACTCTTCTTATCAGGATTTAAACAATTATGCTTAAAGCGAAGAATCCAAGCAACTAAACGTATGATTTTTTCATAACTTGAAAAGTAGCTGTAATACCAGTTATTGTTGGATGGAAATTCAGGTTTCGTCAACATACAAGTAGACTTTGACCTTTCTTTCTGAATTTCTTCCTCATTCCAATCTTCATCGGAAGTGTTCATGTGGTTTCTAAATTCTGCTGAATCTTTCATCCAATGTGGGCCCTCCCACCATCTGATTAAAGCTAATTGCTTAGCCTTACAGCCTCTAGACGGCAAGTCTGCTGGATTCTTCTCACTTGGTATATGTTTCCATGATGAAGGACTGCTTAATTTCTGAATCTCTTGAACCCGATTTCTGACAAACACAGACCAGCTCTCATTTCTTGAGATCCAAGCAAGCACTGTTGAGGAATCGCTCCAGTAATATCGCTTCATTTCCTGCCAACCCAAAGCATCCACAACAGTTTTCGCCAAACGAGCGCCAATAGTAGCTGCTAATAGCTCCATCCTTGGTACAGTCGTATTCTTTAAAGGCGCAACTCGGGACTTGGCAGCAAGCAGAATTATTTCCCCTTGATCTTCTTTTTCTATCTTCAAGAATACTACTGCTGCGTAAGCATCTTTACTACCATCAACGAAAGTATGAATTGTGCATGCATGTAAGTTTTCTGGAGTTATCTGGATATGTCTTGGTATCTTAACATCATTTAAATATTTAAGTTCTTGAAACCATAATAGGAATTCTTTTTGTAAATCACCAGTTATTTCGTCATCCCAATTAATTCCTAATTTCCAAGCTTTCTGTAACATCAATTTAGGATAAAGCATTACCGGAGCAGTAAAACCAAAAGGATCAAAAATTTTATGAACTGCCGATAACATACTTCGCTTGGTAATCCTTTCTGTGTTGAAATCGTTTAGCCATTTCATGTTGACTTTTAATGTATCGGAAACCTTATCCCAAATCAGACCCAATACTTGAGTTTCCTTCTGGTTCGATGTTTCAGCGTGATCACCAGTGTATTCCTACTGCCTTAAATCAAAACCAGCATTTGCCATTATTTTCTTTGAGTCCGAGATAAATTTCTTTAGATCTTCTTCACTGTGCACACTAGTGGCGACATTGTCTACATAAAAACTATGCAAAAGTCTTTGCTTGAAACTTTCCTCAAAATTTGCACTATTTTTGATGTGATATTCAATTACTGATGATAAAAGAAAAGGGCTACACTTTACACCGAAAACGACTCGTGCATGCCTAAATACTTTAAGTTTCTTCTCTTTTAGATCTTTCCACCATAGAAATCGCAGAAAATCTCTATCCTTTTCACAAATGCTAATTTGAAGAAACGCTTTTCTAATATCAGCGGTTACACCGAATTTTCTTTCTCTGAAACGTAGGAGAATATCTGGGATAAGCTCAATCAAATTTGGGCCACACTGCAGACACTGATTTAAAGATGGATGATTAGCAAACTTTTCTGAAGCATCGAAAACCGGACGGATAGGTGTTGTACTACTGGTCTCTTTAATAACTGGGTGATGAGGTAAATAATTACCATAAGAGTTCACTTTGGTAGCAGGAACTTCTTCTATGATCCCCTCATTCAACCAGTCCATAAATATATTTTCATATTTTCCGTACATGTTCTTAGATAATAACTTAGAAGTTGTACTTTCCAAACGTCTTACAGCCAAACTCAAGTTATCTGGTTATGCAGATGTGTCGTCAGCCCAAGGAAGACAAATTTCGTAACGACCATCCCTGTTAATTTTTACTGTCTCTAAGAAATGTTCCTTTGTTTGACGGTCAATCTCACTTTTAGAGTTCTTTTCTATAGTATCTGTTATTCCGATCAAGTCCAATCTCCATAAGTTTGAGATATCAGCTTCATTTACGAACAAAGACGTCACCATCATTGCTAAATTATCTGTTGAGACTTCGGTGTGAGGCGCCTTGCCCATCAATGTCCAACCGAGGTATGTTTCTATGGCAACAAGACCTGATGTCAATACTTTTCTTTTGCCAGTTAACATCTTTCCTATAATATCAGCACCAATCAATATTTCGATAACTTCACGGCAATGACTTACATCAGATAATTCGATTCCATATTCTTTCAACTCTTTAATCCACGGACCATTAGTGACGGGTTGAATGTTTTCACATATAGTAATTTGATCCATCACTTCAAAATTACAGGTGAACTTCTCCTTCATATCCTTAACCTTTATTCTATAACAATTATGTTGGCATTCCTTTGTTGTAACTCCGCCAAACAATGAATGCATCATTTTTTCTTGACGAATGGGAGTATAATTCAACTCTTCTGCTATACTTTTCAAAATATAAGATTTTTGGGATGCTGAATCTAACAATAAACGAACTGTTTTTTGCTTGTTTTCGGAGATGAGTTTCACTTTTAAGGTTTGAAGGAATACTTTAGCACTTTCCTTATTAAAATTTTTCATGTTTACTTCACTACTGACTGAATTTTCTTCAACCTTTTCTTGTGCAGTTTTACCTTGCGAATCACGCAAATCGCACATCAAAGGCACATGCTTCTTAGAACAGATAATGCATCTTAAAACTGCTCGACATTTTTTCACTGTATGATTAGGTAACAAACAAGCGAAGCAGCAATTTTTATCCTTTACAATCTTTTGTATCTCAGTTAAACTCAATTTTCGAGCTGAAAAGCATTCAGAGCTCAAATGTTTGCCTTGGCAAAAAATGCATATTCTTTTGAAATCTAAAGCAGAAGACGTTGTCAATAAACCTGCAGCTGTCGATATCTTATTTCGCATATAGTCTGCACTTGCACTGTTTTTCCTTTTAGAATATTTATTATCTTCACGCTTTGTCAAACCGAAGCCCGCTACAGCTAAAGATATTCTCTCTTCACCTTCTACTTCCGTTTTCAAAAAATGCATCAGATTATTCAACCTTCCTTTAGCATCTGTATTAGAAGAAGAGAGATTCGAGCGATTCCAGGCCTTCAAAAAGTCTGCTGGGAAACAAGACTCAACCATAGGGTATAAAATGGAGGCATATTTATCAGTGGTAACACCTAATGTTTCTAGCGCCCGTAAATATGACTCAAGCTTATCATATAATGAAGTTAATGCAAATCTACCTTTTGTTTGCACAGATATTAATTTCAATAACTCTCGTACATACACTTCTACTAGAATATCTTCCCTGCCAAAACGAGCCTTTAAACTTTCCACTGCCTTTGAATAATTGGCGCCAGTTGGCGGGAAACTTTCAACAACTTCTCTTGCGCGTGAACCAGCGATTGTTGCTTGTACTAAATGCTGGAACTTGTCCTCTGGGGCAATTTCATCATCTTTATCGATTTGTTCAAATTGGCTCCAAAAAGGCAACCAATCCTTAATTTCCCCGCCAAATTTCCTGAATTCCAGCTTAGGTAAAGTAAATTTTTGTCTCATAGTACTATTTTCATAATTACTTAAAATAGCATCAGTTTGAATTTGCCCAGATGATTGTATTCTCGCCAATTCTAAATCATGATTCAATCTTAATTTCTCTTTCTCCAGTTCTGCTTCTTTTTCCAGCTTTAACGCCTCAGCTTCTTTCCAAGCTTGTTCTTGTTTTTCTTCTTTCAAAGCTTGTTTTTCTTCTTTCAAAGCTTGTTCTTGTTTTTCTTCTTTCATTTTTCTTTCAGCTATAGCATTTTCTAAAATATCTTTCACAAATTCGGGATCCTTTTCATACTCTTTACTATTTAAAATCAGCTCTTTTAAGCTTGCTATTGTGAACGTCGAAGGCAAAGTCTCTCCAATCTCTTCGGCTACCCATTTCAAATCTTCTTTTTTAAATCCTTTAACGGTTTTAAACATGTTTTTAATCTTAATATAATCAAAATAATTTTACTTCACTTGAACGGTCCTGTCGCTATGGACGCCAGTATTTTTATGTAAAGCAACGGAATAAGCACCACAAATTCCTAGCTTTTCTCTTACTAAATTAAACTGTATAAAGGCGGACGCCAAGACTACTTATTTACACTTTAAAATTATTAAAGTAGCATCTTTTATGCTCATATAATAATTCCCTATAACATTAAACATAAGAAAATTATTCCTACGGTAAAAAGTAGTTCACTAAAATTAAGAACTCAAACTATATGAAAAAATGCAACTAACCTCGTTGCTAACTTTATTCTGTTCTATCTCTTGAATTAAAAAACAAAACTGGGGATGCCACACGCATCACATAATCTTTACATTTTAACAAATTTTGAAGATAGCACGCGCTCTTATTTTACATAAAAATTAAAAGCATTAAACTCATTTAACTCTTTTTTTTTCTTTGACATATTGTTAAGCACGTGAGCTTACAAAAGTAGAGGATAAATAATAAACAAATTTATACACTGAAATTGAAAATGGCTCAGTTATAACAATAGCACATATCAAGGACTCAATCAAATTTATTAATGAACTCGATCCACCCTTTTGAATCAAGATGGTAAGCACAAACTGAGGTAAAAGAAAAAAGAAACATATTTATGGACCAAACTGCGTGAAATTCGGTATGTAACTATTTCAAATCAAGTTCTTAACCAAGTTTATTATTCGACAGGATCCGTCATCTTGGACGAAAAAAAGTTGCTCTGGAAAATTCCAAACTCACTTATATGTTTCTCTTCTATATCAAGATCTCAACCCCCTTTTATAATCGAACTCATTAGCCATCTTGTTTCAAATTCTAACCATTATGGCCTATGAGATCAAATTATTTAAAATGCGATAGCGTCTAAACGTCTCAACCGATTGAGCTGAAAATTTATTCACATGTCACCTGATTACCGTCACACAAACTATGAATTTTGGAGAATCTAAGACAGTTTGTTTACACGTACACAACAAAAATTTATTCATCATTATGACTTATGCGCTCAAAATTTTTAATTGCCTTAACCGACTGAGCTCAAAATTTATATACATGTTATAGGTTACCGTCGCACGAACTGTATAGGTTTTGAGGAGTATAGATTTTTACAGGAACACAAGAAAAAATTTCTTTATCATTCTGATCTATGAGCTCAAATTATTTGAAGGGCAATAGCGTTAAATTAAACGGCATACTATGTGGAGAAAAATACTCAAACATCCTAGTCCATTTTTTCTTTTATTTATTTAACAACTTCTCTTATTTTAATTTATTTATATAACCGTTAATTACTTAATATGCAAAATGTCGAGTGGAGGCACTCCATGTTTTTTTTATATCAGAAACTACATTCAAAAGTCATTTATTAATTAACAAATGCGTAGTGTCAAGCCAAAATAGGATATTTTTTCGTAACTTTAATAGTTATTTTATTGTAATGGTATTTATCAACAACTTTTTTTTTTCGATAAATATGTTAGGGCTTTACAAGAAGTGCTAAAAGGGAAAGCGATTGTCGTCCTTACAAAATGAAATCAGATTTCCATAAATGACAGTATGTTTCACTGAGGAGTCATATAACTTTAGTATCTGATGTAATCATATGGCAACGAGTGTAAAGTAGCTTTAAAGAAAAAAAAAATCCTACTTTGCAATTAATTAAATATTATTTTTCTATAAAATCTGCAATTTCACTTGGAAGAACACTAGCTTGTAAATTATAAAATGTCAAGTCAGAGCTGGCCTTGAATTAAACTGCATGTACATTATTTTCCTTAATTTGTAACTAAATTTAGTGATTTCCTTACTATGAATTCTTAATGATAATTTTTAGCTTTTTTGTCAAAATCGATAACAAATTTGCGTATTTTTAATAAATGCTTTTCTATATATATATATATATGTGTGTGTGTGTCTGTGTGTGTGTGTAACAGCTGTCAAATTTTAAAATATCAGTGCAAAGTGGCTCGAAAAAAGAAAAATAAACATTTGAAGACTATTTGAATTATATATACACTGTAATTTTCAACTGAATTAAAAATTTCTTGGACTATGGACTCATCATCACTTTTTATAGCCAATTATTAATATTTGTCAAAATCGGTTGAAAAATCGCAATTTTTAATGTGAATATTTTTTATGGTCCAATTAAAAGACAAAAAAAAAAAAAAAAAAGCACATCATTTATTATTTAATATGATTTAAATTTGGAAGATTGCAATTTTTTTTTTAAATATCGACGCATAGTGGCTTGAAAAATTCAATATTAATTAATTTTACAAAATTTATGAAACAGATTTTCATCAAACATAGCTAAGAACCCTCACTATTAAATCCCCTTTCTAAATTGAAAATAAATTAGATAGGTCTGTTAATTTGGAAACTATACTGTCACAGATAGTTATACCGATGGCTTTAAAACTCTCACATTCCTTTTCTCTCTCCCCCCCTCTCTCTCTCTCTCTCTCTTTTTTTCCTTTAATTAAAATTAGTCATGAAAATATCGTTGTGATATCTTTATTACCGTCAAAAATAGGAAAAGTAACCTTGGTTGAAGTTATTTCTAATCACTATGAATTTATCACTGAATAAATATATTATGATTATCATTTCCTATATAAATATATTTGATATATTAACTGTGATATATATATATATATATTGTCCCCATACCTTACTTTACAAACACTCCATATATAAAAACTCTCCATGTATAAAGCACACACCTTATCACCATATATAAAAGCATAATAATGCCCCCCCCCCCCAACACATAATAAAACCACTTACACTCCATAAATAAAAATCTAGTGTGTGACAACCACACGACTTACCTTACCCACCCACTATTACACGTATTATACGCTTTTTCTGGAGATAATATGATCATAAGACATAAAAATTGACCTAACAAATTAGACACCTAAAAATTTTCCGGGAGAAACTTGATGCCCGTGTAAAGACATATAAATTAGAGTTTACATAGAGAGTTAAAAAATAAGAAAAAGGAAATAGTAGAGTTATTTTTTGAAACACCAATTTCTGAAATCTAAAACTGACATTCCTAATCAGGGTGACAGTTGATTTTTCTTTAATAACCACCTAATACACGAGAAAGGGTATCTAAAATGGATTTATGCAATTTTCAAGAAAATCATTAGAGCCATTTTTGAGATACGGCATTTAGCAAAAGTTGGCATACTCAATTATTGATCGGTAAACAATAATAACATACAAAAGGATATTTAAAAGGCAATTAATATGGCGAGTTTGAAAAAAATCCGGACAACCATTTTTAAAGGAACGCACTTACGAGTCCTGAAATTGAACTATTTATACAGGACGCCTATCAATTTTCTTGAACTAACCAACTATCATTCGAAAGGACATCTAATAGAGTGTTTATATAGCAAATTTGAAGAAAATCGTTAGAGCCGTTTTTGAGGTACGAACTTACGGCTCCACTTCCGGTTACGGATGTCCCATTTCCTTTTTATAAATTTTTACCAACATTTGAAAAATTCATCTGTACACCAGACCTGTCTCGATTCTGAAGTAATAATATTATTCGAAAGGGCATCTAATAGAGTGTTTATATAGCAAGTTACAAGAAAATCGTGAGAGTCGTTTTTGATATATAGATTTACGGCCCCATTTCCGGTCTCCGATGTCTTACTTCCGGCTTTACAATTTTCACCAAAATTTGGAAAAATAATCTGTACATCAGAACTATCTCAATTCTAAAGTTTCGTGGTTCTGTCTTTATGAGTTTCGGAGATATGATAGCCAGAAGATTCAAAACATATATACATACATACACACACACTGACTAACTGCCAAAAACTACTTAAACTACTAACCTTAAAGCGTGTAAATCAAGTGAAAACTCGATATCGAATTTTTAGATCGAAGATACTTCCTTTACCTTCGGTAGTCGGGTAGTGGAAGTAAAAACACAATAACGCTATTAACTTATACTTATTAAGGTAAACGCACCAGTAGTGGACACTTTAAGGACGTTCCGGCTATTTTTTGTGTAATTTCCTAAATTTTTAAGTTTCAAAAAATAATTTATATTTCAGACCTTTACTAACTCTTTCTTAACACGACTGTATTGTGAAAGTTGCTAATTGTAGCATTTATATATATATAAAATCAAAAATCTGAAGAGCTTAAAATGAGCCAGCAGTGGACACACTAAAAACCAAGTAGTGGACCTTTTTGAATTTTTGCTTTAACATTCAACTCTAAAATTGCTAGATTACAGAACTGCGTCCACTCATGGATCTGGCATTAAAAGTCACATGAGCCAGTAGTGGACAGGGCTGTCCACTATTTGTCATGATGACATTTTTTGGCCTCAGTAGTGGGCACCCACAAAAATACTATGTGTTAATACAAGATTTAAAAAATAGCACAATAAATGAATTCTGCATACTTACTTTAGTCATATAAAAGCAAAAGGTAGACGAAATCAGTTAAAAATAAGCAAAGAGCGAGCAAATAAAATTTCATTTCCTTATTCAAAGTGATAAGAATAAAACGGCAAAATCACAAAAAGTACAGTTTTTTTTAGTTAAACTAACATTATTTTAAAACTAATGGCCGGAATTATTTTTTGTTAAAGGGTTTAACAGTAAAGGACTATAACTCCATTCCTGAACATTGCTTGAATCTTCAGAATTTTTAGGTAGCTTATTTTCCGAGTTTAAAATTAAAAGTATCCACTACTGGTACAGGGTCCACTATAGTTGCGTTTACCTTACTATAATTTTTGTTAACCGACTTCAAAAAAGGAGGAAGGTTCTCAATTCAAACCGTATGGTTTTTTTTTTCTTTTTTTTTCTTTTTTTTTCTTTTCTTTCTTTCTTTTTTTTTTTTTTTGTTTTAGTTTGTTAGCTTATAACTTCTGAACGGATGCTCCGATTTTGATACTTTCTGTCTTGTTGAAAAGGTCTTGGTCTGAAATAGGTCCCATTGTAATATCTTTACGATCGAAAGAAAATACAGGGTGGCCATAAAAATCAGTCCCAACTCATTTAACTGCTAAACGTCAGCAGCTATAGTGATAAAAATGGTATGTAAGTATAGCAAAGTGGCCATGCAGTACAAGGTTAAACCGCTTGCAGCGCCACCTTGTGGAAAATAGCGGAGTTAGTGTTCTTATATCGAAGACGGTTGTAGAGAAAAAAGTGAATTACAAAGTTGAAGAGTATCACCGATTTAGTACAAAAAGATAGTTAAGACATTCATGCTAGCGTTCTTATCTCGGAAACGGTTAAAGACAGGGGGAAAAAGTGAATTATAAAATTGCAAAGCATCATTGATTTAGTACGAAAAAATAGTTTAGACCTTGATGCTAAAAATACAATGCTAAAAACGTGTATTTGTTTGTTCGCAGTTTCTTACATTATGCAAACTTAAGCTTTCAAGATGGGAGAAAAGCTAATTACGAATTTGTAGAGCATCATCAATTTACTACTAAAAAGACAGCTTTTAGACATTATTGCTAAAAATAGAACACTTAAAACGTGCAGTTGTTTGTTCGCAATTTCCTACACTGTGCATACTTGAACTACGTTGCACACTTTGCAGCGTAGCGGATGACACGTATACTCTGTGGTTCAAAGTACTGTTACTGTAAGCGGTCACATCGATTAGTGCAAAGTCGTTTTTAACCAACTTCAGAAAGGAGGGTGTTCTTAATTTAAGCTTTGTCTTGTTGTTGGTGTTTGTAAGCTTATAACTTCGTAAGACATCCTCTAATTAACCGACTTCAAAAAGAACGAAGGTTCTCAATTCAAAGCGTATGTTTATTTTTGTTTTTGTTTTTGTTTGTTAGCTCATAACTTCTGAACGGACAATCCGATTTTGATATTTTTTGTTTTATTGCAAAGGTCTTGGTCTGAAATAGGTCCCATTGTAATATCTTTACGATCAAAAGAAAATACAAGGTGCCCAAAAAAGTCAGTCTCGACTCTTTTAACTGCTGAACAGCTGCAGCTATAGTCATAAAAGTGGTATGTAGGTATAGTAAAGTGGACATGTGCTACGCGATTCAACCGCCTACAGCGCCACCTGGTGTAAAACAGTGTAGTTAGCGTTCCTATCTCGTAAAAGGTTCAAGACAGGATAAAAAGTGAATTATAAAATTGCAGAGAATCATCGATTTAGTACGAAAAGACAGTTTAGACATTAATGCTAAAAGCAGAACGCTTAAAACGTGCATTTGTTTGTTCACAATAT
The DNA here is from genome assembly GCA_963930645.1 of Salticus scenicus. Taxonomy (NCBI): domain Eukaryota; kingdom Metazoa; phylum Arthropoda; class Arachnida; order Araneae; family Salticidae; genus Salticus; species Salticus scenicus. The sequence continues at coordinate 892,537 of CAWVNO010001827.1, forward strand.
CCTATTTTCTGCACACTTGAACGACATTGCATATGTTGTAGCGTAGCGGGTGACATTTATGCTATGTAAAATTCAAAGTATGTTTCTTGTAAGCGGTTACATCGATTAACGCATAGACGTTTTAATCCGACTTCATATAGGAAGAGGTTCTCAATACAAATCATGTTCCTCGTTGTTGTTGTTGAAATTTGTTAGCTTATAACTTCGTAAGAGATGCTTTAATTTTAATACTTTTTTTGTTGTTATAATGATCTTGGCCTGAAATAGGTTTCATTATGATTTCATTAAGATTAGGGATGGACCGGATATGGATTTTACCGGATAGCCGGATACGGATATCCGGCATACCGGATATTATTTTTCTTTACCGGATCCGGATATCCGGCAGTCCCCTTTCCCAGAGTACACATGAAATTTTAAATTTTTTTTAAGAGCACACAATAATTAAAAAAAGGTATTTTGGTTTCAAAGGCACTTTTCTTTTAAACAACTGTATTCCATTCACATACATAAAAATGTAAATACCATTGGGAAAAACACAGACAAATTTAATTAAAATAAAAATGTGAGTATTTCAGCTGTGGGGATTATAAGAGATATAAATAAATAGACAATGGTTTATAAATCTCTCTTATTAATAAATCAACCAATCTTATATGTATGTATTATCATGTATCTATTGCTGAATTTTATAAATTTTTTACTATATGATTACATATAGCTTAATATTTTGAATTAGTATATATATATGTATACACACACAAATATAGTCTCAGAAATGGATCTAATAAGAGATAAAAATTCAGGCTTAAGGGTATTTTGAGATGAGAAATCGATCTGATAAGTGGCCATTATCAGGAAAATTACCCATGAAAAACATTACAATGATTGCATTTCTTGGGGAGCCTTAAAGATTTTTACAAAAATCAAGAGAAATATTATTTTGAAAAAATGACCAATATTGCCGATTATGGAAAATCGTCTTTAATTTTTACTTTCCGAACACTATAGTGAGGAAAGTATTGTAACCATGTCAAAAATACAAGTTTGAGATTTTGATGTTTCTACACGTTTTGAGGTCCCCTCAATTCCTATTTACTATTTTTACAACGATGTATGTACACTAAGCGACAAAAAAAAAAAAAAAAAAAAAAAAAAAAAGCCGCACTGCAGAAAAAATGACTTATACCTTTTTTATTTGTAATAACTTTAAAATTAATGGTTGAAATGGTTTTGTTCACATTGGGGGCATTTCATGTATTTTGCAGTGACATACACATATTTTTGAGTTATGTTACTTTTCTTGGAAGTTGTGATTTGTGAAACTGTCGTCGAACGTCTTCTGATGTTCTGCTATATGAATACGTTTTCACTGAAAAGAGAAAAATAAAATATTTTTGTAAAGAGATTGAACCGACTCCAAAAAACAACTACTATTCAATCAACTAAAAAAAAAAAAAATGGTATGCAATGAAACTGTAAATTGCGCCTAAAAGTACAAAATAATTTCTTTCGCCAAACAACCTATAACACTACAATTAATCATAATTTTTTAAGTCGGCGCAAAATTAAATAAAAATTGATACCTTTATTCAATACAAAAATCAAATCCTATTAAAAATACACAACTCACATTGTCACCTGCAAAACGCAGCCGAAAACTACTTTGATTCAAGAAAACAAATAAGATTTCGTAAGCACAAAAAGTTGGTGAAAATGCTTGTATCTGACGTCTTTGGTGAAAGAAAAATCGCAAAATTATCTGGCAAACACATATTTAATTTCTTTGGGATATCATGATTATTTTTGATAAGGTATATTAAGTGAGTAATCAAGAATATGAAACAATACTTTGCACAATATATATTATGAAAATAAACATCTTGCGTGTATATTTTTGCATTACGTTTTGATCACCAAATCCAAAAGCCACCAAGAATGATAGTTATCAAAGTTATACCAAATTTGCAAAGGAAACTCTAACTTTGTAGAAACATAAATATCGCATTGTGAAGAATGTTCACTGTTCTATGTAGATGCTACAAATGGAACAATTGTATACAGTGATAAAATAATAAAGGAAACATGAAAATTTAAATTTCATTTAATTTTGCGATCAAAACTTCAAAATGCGATCCGACTTCAAAAGTTATGATTAATTGTAGTGTTATAGGTTGTTTGGCGAAAGTATTTTATACTTTTAGGCGCAATTTACAATTTTATTTCATATCTTTTTTTTTTTTTTTTTTTTTTTTTTTAGTTGATTGAATAGTAGTTGCTTTTTGGAGTCGGTTCTATTTTTTTTACAAAAAGATTTTATAGTACTTCAGTTTAATCTACATTTTCTAAAAAGTAACAATTTTATATTCGAGTGACTTTTTTAAACTAAGAAGAAAATTTTGTTTTTTTCTTCAACTTCATTAGTGTCAGTTTCATATCATATGCCTAACAAAGACTATTCTCTATTTTGTTTGTCTGTGTTTAAAAAAAAAAAAAAAAAAAAGGTTTGAAGATTATATTTTAATATTTTTACTATCCCAATCAATAAAGTTTAAAGGATAGAACTAAAATAAATACAAAGAACATATTATTATACGATGGATAGTGTATTCATTAATGTGATAATTGCATCAATTCATGCATATTTAAGGATAGTATTTAATTCTAGTTAAAGAATTTAACGATTATGAAACCTATTACTCATTTTAATTTTAAATATTACCCTGAATGATATTTTAATAAGCTTAATTGTTTTGTGAAATGTTTTTATATATCTTTAAACAACAATTAAATATAATCAGAAAATGAAAATTGTATTTAATTATTCTAAACAAATAGCTTTTAAAATGTGATGTCTTGGAAGTTAATGAATTAAAAATATCATTTAAAAAATCTTTCCAGTTATACACTCAATAGCAGAAAAAGAAACTTTTTTTTTTTTTTTTTTTTTTTTTTTTATGGGCAGTAATTAGGAAAGATTAAATAACTAATGAAAATTTTAACAATCATTGTCTAATTATAATCTAGAAAGTACATGATTCAATTTCAAGTATGTTAAAAACATGGAACGAAATACTGAATTAATGGTTTTAATTATATCACTACTTCGTTTGTAAAATCAATACTGAGTAAGAAGTACTATATTAAATTACTAAGTGTATCTTTTCTTTCTCTCTTTTTTTTTTTTATATATTTTTTTTCCCGATTACTACTTGCTTTTACCTCTGGCGTAAAGTATTGTTTTAAAGGGGTTAATAAATATTTTTTTAACAATTCGCGTAAAAAAAAAAAAAAAAAAAAAACTTAGGTTGATGATGTTGAATTTCATTAAAGTTAAAACGTTCCTGAAGCAATTAAAAAGAAAAAAAAAAAAAAAAAAAAAACTAAAAATGTTATTTGACGTAAAAATTGCGGCAATTATTTTTATTTTTACTTATTTATTTATTTTTTCACCGTTGCAAAAGAGGATACTCAATTCCTCAAAATAAATCAGTAATTTCGTCATTTTTGTAAATAAACAAATGAATAAATAAATAAAAATAATTTTCTATAACTGTTTATTAAATAAAATAAAATATAGCATATTCAAACTGTTCTGATAAACTGAACTGTACTGTTCTGTTCTGTCCATTAATGGTACTTTTCTTTCCACTTTTTATGACATGCTAAAGATATTTTCGACGTTAATAAATTTCTATCATGTAAATTTTAGTGTAATAGGCCTTATTTATTTATTTATTTATTTCATTTTTGTGTCGTCTTCTATTTTGTGTGAACTACTTATAGGTAAACTTTTTTACTTCTTTCTATATAAGTATATATTGATATATTATTCTTTTTTCTGTTCAGAGTGTTAAAATATGTTATTTTAATTAAAAAATAATAATAATAATAAAATATTTCTCATTCATAACTTAATCATACATTATTCTGACTAGCCGCACCAATGGCCAAGGGGTTCTGTTCTCGAAGCTCGTAGACGGGAGGTGCTGGTTTCGAACCCACGTCCCGCTCTTCAACATAATTTATAGAAGTTTTGATGGTTTTCTCTAAAACGTACGTAAATATGGACTGAGATCTCTTAGAACCTCGTTACCCTCCCTGCCACACATGGAGAGCTAACGTTCAGGCCTATTTCTCTCTTGGGTAGATGATCGGACTTAAATCATGATCCAACACTAACCATAATACTCAAACGTTGATCATTATTACCACACTCGTAGTCGATATTTTCTGTTTTCAAAAATGCACTAAGAGGTGCTGGATTTAAGGTTGGGTTGGGTTGTGCGGAATAAGGCCGATTGACTACAACTGGGTGCTAAGCCTATGGGGGAATTGCCTTCCATGGAGGTCTTTCTTAGTGGTCCTAGCTCGTATTTAGACGAGTTTCGGGGAAAGCCACGGAAATCTACAAATGACTAGATCGACGAGCGCGATCCGAACGGCTAGGTAGACAAGCGCGATATGAGATTGAAACCGACACTTCCCGTCTACCTGGTTTAAGCGCAGCGAACCACTCGGCCACTGGTGGGGCGGTTCCGGACTTAAACACAGTTTGTACTCATTCGTCTTGTCCGACAGAGTTTTCAGTGAAACTGGTGTTAATACAAACAAGAAAACCCTACCCCACACACACACCTACCATGGTTGGCATTCTGACCTTCTTTAGATTTATATATCTCACTCAGGTAATCGATCTCAACCTCCCAATGACCAAATGGGAATTTCAACATTAGAGTCCATGTAAGAACATTAAGAGCCCCCATTGTTACAAGAAACATTTTTTTATTTACCATATCAAATAAAAAACAAAACTTATGTATTTTTCCCTTCTTTTATTATTATTATTATTATTATTATTATTATCATGGAATGAAAACGATAGCTTCAGAAATCTTAATGAAACAGTGCAAAACAGAGCTACAAACGTACTGAAAGCTTAAAAAAAAGAAAAAAGAAAAAATAGGCAAAAGGCAAGTTTCTTACAAGTTAATATATATATATACATTTTATATATATTCATATATATATATATATATATATATATATATATATATATTCATCAAAAACTGGCAATGGGGTGATTTAATGACAATGACCCTACTTGCTCATCGGCAGATTGACCTAACTACCAATACACGACACTCATTATCAGAAAAAAATTTACGGTTTTCAGACATTTTGCATTTATACTTAAAAATCGACACTTCAAAGTTATATTAGAAAAACCACTCTTTTTATAAAAAGGGGAATAAAATAAATATATTATTTAATATAATTAATTATTTAAGATAAAATAAATAATGTAATTTTTACCTAATTACCAGACTTCTAAAAATATTTTATTATAAGTTGAAATTTTTAAGATTATAAATCTTATACTAAAAAAAAATAATAAAAATAATAATAAAAATAAAAATAAAAATAAATAAATAAATGTGAGAAGTCATTTGCGAGAGCGGAATCAACCTCAAAGCATTTTATTTAATGTTAAAAGGTATTACAGTAAATAGAGGAATATTTTATTTAAAAGTAAAATAAAATATAAATAAATCTTATTTAAGTTGACGGGAGAATTTAAGTGAAAAGATAGAAATTAACAGTAAATTAGAATATTTAATTAATTTTTAGCATTGTTTCTATTTTTTAAGTTATTTTTGATTAAAAGTAGTATGACCAAATTAGCAAAGGTTATATTTGCTTTTAAGAAGAAAAAATCGTTTAAATCGTAATTTTAAAACTATCTGCATGAAGAAAAAATTTGTAAACATTTTAAACTAGAAGAACTATCATTTATTTAAGTATTTTAATTTAATGATTTTGGAAGTTTAAAGTAAAGTCACATTTAATTCATTATCTTTAATGTAATAAAGCCTCTAAAAAGAGATAAATTTGAAAATAAATAAATTTATATTAATTTTCAATGAAAAGTATAAATACACCCAATTGTAATGTTTTCTTCTCACGAAACATAAAAATGAATATTGATTCAACAAATTTGTCAGAAATTTTGTTATTTATATTTCTTTCATTGTGTAATAAGATGCGGCAGGAAAATATATTTGAGACGATTATTCAAAATTTAATTCTAAGTTCTTAGGTTCTTACCATGAATTTTCGAAATTTCTGAGTTAATAATTAGTTGACATCTACACATATAAAAGAGTACTTCCACTCACTCACTCACTGACTCCTCAACGCACAGCAAAATCTACTGGAGCCATTGACTCGAAACTGGGTCAGATTATAGAACATATAGTTTAAGCAACCCCTAAGAAGCGATTTTGCGAAATTCGCCCCCCAAGGGGGAGTAGGGGGCAAAATGTGATTTCACAAAAGCCTCCATATCTCAAAGAAAAAAACAGATATCCGTAAAAATTTTGCTTTAAAATATAGCTAACAGAAATATCTAAATACTAATTTCTGGAATTTTAGAAATTCGGCCCCCAAGGGGGGAAAGGAGGTAAAACGTGATTTCACATGCACAAAACGTGGTTTCACTTACTCCTATATATTTCAAACAAAAAAACAGATATACGTGAAAATTTTGCTCTAATATATAGCTAATACAAATACCTAAAAACCAATTTCTGGAATTTTAGAAATTGAGCCCCCAAGTGGGGCAGAAAGGGGGCAAAACGTGATTTGAAATAGTCCTTTCTATCGCAAACAGAAAAAAAAAAAAAAAGATATATGTGAGATTTTTGCTCTAAACTATAGCTCTCACAATAACATAAAAACTAATTGCTTTAATTTTAGAAATTCGTCCTAGGTGGGGCGAGAAAGGGGGGCTATGGGGCAAAAAATAAATAAAAATAAAAATAAAAAATAGAAATACAGTTAGATCGTTCAAAATTGGTAGAGATAGGTTTTTTGGTAGAGATAGGTTTTACAAGCCTGCAAGTCGAATGAGGATATTTTCGAAAGTGTAAAGTTATTAGAAGAGTCAGAAAGCGGGGTGAGCGGAGGGGCAAAAAAAAAAAAAAAAAAAAAATAGAGTTAGACCGTTTAAAATTGGTACATAGAGGTTTTTGATACTTACAAAGCGATTGCGGATATTTTCGAATTTGTAAAATTATTAGGATAGAAGGGAAAGGGGTGGGAGTGGAGGGGCAAAAAATAAAAATAAAGTTAGTTTGCTAAAAATTGGTACTTGGAGGTTTTTGATACCTACAAATCGATTGCGAATATTTTCGAATTTGTAAAATTATTAGGATAGACGGGAAGGGGGGCGGGTAAAGGGGCAAAAATATATAAATAAGAGTTAGAGCACTGAAAATTAGAGTTGTTAGGTTTTGAGGCCCGATAAATACATTGCGGATATTTTCGAAAGTACAGGAAGGGGGACGGGTGCAGGGGTAAAAAGAAAGTAATTCAGATAGAATGCTAGAAATTAGTATTATTAGGTTTAAAAGCCAGAGAGAACGATTGCGGGGATTTTTAAAGCCTAAAAAAATTTGGAGGGGCGAGAACGGTAGGTGGAGGACTATGCACGTTGTGCGCGCCTGTATACGATGCCGCAGGAAGTAAGGGCCCAGATCAATTATTAGGTTTTTTTTTTTTTTTTTTTTTTTTTTTTTTTTTTTTTTTAGCGCACAGTGGCCTGCGCTGGACCATGTGCGACATTTCTTCCAATCAGAATTTTTTTCTCTCTCTTTTTTTTTTTTCACATGATAAATATTAATGCAATTTTGAGAATTCATTAACTATAGTGGATCATTTTAAAATAGTGACCAGCGAAGCGGGCGTAGCCTGCTAGTTTATAAATAAATTTATGAAAAACGTCGGACGCAGAAAGTGAAGAGATAGACAGACTAACCAAATTGATAAATACTTCTCAATTTTGTTGAAAAGCGACAAAAACTTATTCAACTTTATAAAAGGATAATATTTACTGTGTCATTTTAATGTATTACTTTTTGTTTCTTCAAATTTAATTAAATAAGTGTTTGTTATATTAATTTATTACAAAATGTTTTTAATTAACAAACGTCGTGTAATATTTATCGGTCTATTATAGATATACGAAAGAATTCGTATACAATTTATGGGTGTTTATTACTTCAAATAAATTTTTTTAACCCTATTTCAAACTAAATTATAAAATAAAGTACATAATTAAGGATGAGTTTCACCCTATATTGCATGCTTATATTTAATTTGCGGATTTTTTTTGTATTATTCGTACAAAACAAGTTATGCATGAATATATAAGTGTAGATCAGAGATAATTGTTTGTAAACGTTGAAATATACGTACTTATCAAGGTGCATTCTTCGATATTCGTAAGACTAAATATAGCACTGCATTCGAAGGAGGTAGTGAGGATTAATTAAGGGAATTAAACAAATGCATAAAATAGTTAACTTTTTGTTTATAAATAATAAAGTAGACTTTTAATAGTATATTACTTTAAAACTTCCATATTTTTACAACTGTGAAATCAAAATTTTTTGCAATAAGCGATTGTTAAAAAAAAAAAAAAAGTTTATGAAAGTTACAAGTAAAGATTGTACAAGCATTATTAATACTTTTAATTTGAAATATTTCTTTATTAAAATTAATTTAGTCATATTCAGGGGGACTCATATAACTTTGTATATTGTTATATAAACAAGAGTTTCATACATAAACTGTACATACTAAAACAACTATATGTGGTGCATCCATTGCCTATATTACTTAGATAAAGCCATCCAAAATAATTTTTACAATGTATAAGTTTTATTTCAGTTATTTTATACATTTAAAGTGAACATAAGTGTTTACAAATTACAAAATAGAAAAACTGAATTTAAAGCCTGTTTACTATCAGTTTCTATAAGAATATATATTCTTAAAATGAACGCCATCGGTGACCGAGAAATTCTGTTTTCTAAGCTGGTAGATGGGAGGTACCGGGTTCTGAACTAGATTGTTCTCGTCTCCCTTAGGGGTTTTACGTGATTTTCTTCGGAACTCGTGTGAATCCAAGCTAGGATACCTTAAAAAGACCTCTTTATGGAGGGTAATTTACCAGAAGTTCAATTATAATAGAGTACACTTGATACCCTATATTTCTAGAGTAGAAAATTGGCCTTTTAAACATGAATTAATTTTTGGGACCATGGAAAAGAACTTAAAACAATTAAGAAATTTTGAAAACCTTTTCATAATCTACAAAACGAGAAAAAAAACCTGTTCTGATTTTTAGACAATTTTTATGTAATTTATCTAATATTTTATGTATATGTATCCAATGAATATAAATATTATTCCGTTGATTAGTATTTTCTCCAAAACTCGCGTAAATAGGATTATGACCCCTTAAAAAGACCCCCACGGAGGTCATTCTACCTATAGGTCTACAACTCTAGCGTAGCCGATCGGCCAAACCCACCCACCAAACAATCATTGATGCGTATTTAGCGTTTCTGTCATTTTCGATTTAATTAAATTAGACATATTTTATTAGTATATATGATTAAATTTTCAGAGAAAAATGTTAGAATTGTTCGTTTGCTTTCAAAGTTTTTACTAATTATTTCATAATAGAAAAATATTTTACAGAACATGTAATTAAAATAATGCATAATTAACTTATAAACGTTTATTTGTTTTATTAATAATTTATTGTGGGTTCGATTCTATGTCGCGCTCATCGACCTAGCCGTTTGGAGTTTTCCGCAGTTTTCTCCGAATTTCGCGCACATACAGGATAGGACAGATTAGAAAGACCACACGGTGGGCATTTACCATACAGGCTTACGACTCCAGCGTAGTCAATCTTCCTTAAGTCACACAACCAACCAACTAACCAATAATCCCCATATTACATAACGAAAAACATACATTCGATTTGTCACTATCAATAGGTACTTCCTTCATTATTATAGTAATCCCGATTTGCAAAATGGATTTTGTATTTCGCGTAGCTCAAAAACAAATGATCGTAGAATGTTGCAAATGTATATATGTGACCGTCATGATGTCTCGTCTGTACATATTTTCTGAATTTCTTCAAAATGTTATATGTTATTCAAGTTCTCTGTTTAAAACAATATAAATAGCACAAGTGGTTTGTGTATAGAATATCCAAGAGAAGGTCAATGCATTGCGTTTTATGACAGACGTTTATAAAGTTATATTTAAGTAATTTTTTTCTGTACAACTCCTAATGAAACTGATATTTATTATTCACATGCTAAGGAGAATGTTTCCTATATAATATAATATGCTTAGCATTAAGATTTACAGGCTTACACTAAAATGTTCAGATACATTAAGGGCTACAATTGGAAATAGTTCAAATTTGCATTTTCGTTTGTGTTATGTGCTTTTAAATCATTCCAACAATCTTTAAGTGTGATTCTAAATTCCGTTAATCTGTCTGTCTGTATTTTTGTCCTCCGTTGTGTGATCATGTACGCAAAGTACATTGAAAGATAAACTATCCAATGATTGTGTACAATTAGAAAGTGTTAACAGTCTATACGAAAAGCATGATTTTTTTTTTTTTTTTTTACTTTCTTTTATACGTAAGAGATATTATTGGATTATTGAAAATTTTCGAACTCCAGTTTTCGATAGATTTACACGTTTTGGGATGTCCTGGTTAAAAGTCCTAGAAAATGTCTGGCAGTCTGTGTGTCTGTCTGTGTGTATCACAAATTTTGTGGACGATGTATCTTACGAATTAATGAACAAAATTTACCAAGTATAAATATTTAGTTGGACCCTGACATAAACTGGTGCTGATTAGATTTGGGGATTAATGGCTCAACAGGTGGCGCTGTGATCCCAATTTTTCTAAATTTTTATCACGGCAGTATAGGACAAAATTTCGTATAAATGTACATAATGAGAGTTATTTTTAACGTGTGATTGTAAAATTAATGTGAATTATTGATAATAGTACTAGTAAACTAGGAAAAAAAGTTTGCACATGTGGAAGCATCACTTCCCTCCCCCTGGGGAGGAAGTACTCCCCGGGTGGATGTAAATTTTCAATATGGGTATCTTTAGAAAGATCTCGTCAATAATACCTTTAAAACATACGGTTCAACCACAGATATGTGATAATTTAAAACAAAGTTACGACTTTTTTAATTCTTTAACAAAAAAAAAAAAAAAAAAAAAAAAAAATCGTATTTCTTTTGATATTGGTTAAAAATTGACTTTCTTTAGTCATTTAGGGATAATAATTCTGTCAGATAAAAATCGTCGGCTTTTAAAATGGAAAATAATTTAATAATCTTTTTATATATAGTTTGCAAGAGAGATGACGATTCCGGTTCGTACTCATCTATATATAGCAAGTTGCGACCTAATTTCCATACTTTAGTTAATTTTAAACAATCTAATTGTCCGATCGATAAGCTGTTTAGTCCGACGGATTCAGAAAAAAAGCCCCTTTCATTTGGTACCTTATTTGTGGCGAAGTTTTGATTAGAATTTTTAAAATTATTAAAATATGAAAATAATAACCTGGCAATATCTTCAAATTTAGACATTTTAATTTATAATTGATGCCAAAGAAATCTGGAGTGACTCCACTCGACTTTCCGAACATTGAGTAATTAACAGTTTTGTAGATAAAGTAAAGAAAGAGGAGTTGTTAAACAATCAAAATAGAGAAAACCATAATAGAGTGTTTGAGTATTTTTCTCCATATATTACACGATGTTTTATTTAACGCTACTGAACTTTGAGCCCATACATCATAATGATAAAGAAATTTTCGTTGTGTCCCTGTAAAAACCTATAAGTGCTAGATTCACCAAAATGCTTATAATTAGTACAACAATGATTTATAATATTCACATAAATTTTCAGCTCAATTGAATAATGCGTTTAGATTAGCACACTTTTAAAAGTTTGGTCCCATAGGCCATAATGATAAAGAATTTTTCTTTGTGCCCTGTAAAAAAACTGTAAGTGCTAAATTCACCAAAATCTATACAGTTTGTGCAACTGTGACCTATAACATGTGTATAAATTTTTTTTATCAGAATAATAAGGCGTTTAGACGCTATCGCCCTTTTAAAAATTTGGCCCCATAGGCCATAATGATAAAAAAATTTTCTCTGTGCCCCTATAAAAAAAACCGTAAATGCTAAATTCACCAAAATCTATACAATTCGTGCCACTGTGACCTATAACATGTGTGCAATTTTTTTGCTTAGATTAATAAAGCGTTTAGACGCTATCGCACTTTTAAAAATTTGGCCCCATAGGGCATAATGATAAAGAATTATTCCTTTTGTCCCTGTAAAAAAACTTAAAGTGCTAGATTCACCAAACTCTATAGAGTTCGTACTATGGTAACTTACAATATACGTAACAACTTTCAGCTTATTCGAACAAAGCGTTTAGACGCTAGAGTGTTCACTCACAGACATGCACACATACATATATCATCGTAAAAATAGTGAAAACGGACTCAGGGGACCTCGAAACGTATAGAAACATCAAAAACTCGAATTCGGGTTTTTGACATGATTACAATACTTTCCTCACTATAGTGTTCGGAAAGTAAAAGTTTACCAGTCATTTATTTATTTATTTATTTTTTTTTTTTTTAGCATAAAATGAAATATGCTTTCACGCGAAAAATAAAAAATTCTAAAATAATAGCAACCCGTGCGAAACTTTCGCACTTTATTTCTTTTCTTATTTACCTTTAAAATTTGAAATTCATAAACCTTAAGCCAAGTATCCCACCCACTTTCAATCCCTCAGAAGCCAAATTATTATTAGAAACAAATTAATATTGTGAGATGAAATGCTAATGATAATCTAACCAATATCATTCACGAAAGACGTAAAAATAAAATTAATGTTTAACGACCTAATTTTCATACTTCGTAAGGCAGGACAGGCTTGTATAAGACCCTCATGGCGATTTTTAAATTTTTGTCACCATGTTGGCGTTACATTGTTATTAATTAATTAATTTATTTTTTCATAATTTTGCGTTAAAAAACTTAGTACCTATTTTAATTATACTTTTTATTATTGCGTTTTTTATTTAATTTATGACAAAAGTTCATATGGGGATTATATCATTAAAATATTGCTAGATTTAAAATGACGCTTGCAACGGTTGTAAAAATACAACCTTTAAAAATACATTTTTTCTATAAAATGATCTCATCGTAGAACTGTCGTTTTTATTAGATCACTGAACTTAGTCCTCGTGCTTAAATATTGCTTAAATATTGCTTATGTAAATAATCATATAAATATGTATTTTTTAAAAGAAACAATACAAAGTAATATATTTATTTATCATATAATAATTATCATGTTGTTGCCTTAATATGAAACACGACATTTTTCTTTCTTTTCTTTTTTTTTTCTTTGGGATATTTTAAAAGAATGTTTTTTTTTCTTCAGTTTCTTTTTTTTTCCTGGAGTGTCTCTTGGATTTCTAGATCTCTCTGGTTTTTGGTCATATCTTTTCTTTGATGTGGGAGGTTTTGCTTTAGGTCAAGGTTTTGCTTAGGTTCGTACCTGTTAAAGCATGACACACGGAAAGATGTTAGATGTTGAAGGTTTTGAAATTTCCACAGGATACGAAAAAGAGACATCCAGTTCTATCATTGTTGGCTCACTTTCTTCCTGGGAAATCCTTTTTTTTTTTTTTTTTTTTTTTTTTTTTTAATGGAGAGATCTTGCTTTCAGTCACATTTGAACTTAAATATTCATCCCCAGTGAATGTGTTTTGATTCATTGGCCGGTTGCACGAAAGCCTAATAGAATGTTTACAGGAGTAAAGGCCGACGGATAGGACTTGCCAACATTTTCAGCAACATCATATATAGTGATTGGTTTACCAGGGTTTGCCAGCATCCAATTACTATAGGCTATACTGTTTTTCTTAACACTTTCGCAACCGCTGAAGTAGATTCACGTCATTTGAAAATATAAACTCCACCAGTGGGCGTTTCTTTTGCAGTTTGTATGTTATTTGTTTCTAAAAAATATGCACAATATTCATATTTGTACAATCAGCATACTATGGATGCAAATAATTTTATTTGAGAGAGTATGATTATAATGTATATCCATTTGTAATATAAATGTGAATACGGAAAATTTTGTTTTGAAAAATTGTAACTTCTGGGAAAAACGCCAACAGCCGCAGCTTACGGTCAAAAAGACAAAAACACGTGGTTACAAAAGTGTTAAAGGGTCCAAACACACTGGTCCTAGGTACAAGGCAACTATGTGGCCCTAGGTACAAGTTTTGGTAACTTCATTCAAAATGCCTTCCAGCAAAAAATCCACATGGAGAAAGGACTAATTAAATACCTCATTTATTACTCAATATAACAAGCAAAATTATACACTAGAAATGAAAGAAAAATATTTGACTTGCTTTTGTAAAATAGCAAAAGAGATGAGCTGCAAAATTTTACTTCAAACCATGTAAATTCGTTTTATACATGTAACTTGACAAAACTTTCTCCTCAAAAGTTCCAAAGTAGTTGTAAAAGTAGCAATTGGTGTTGTTACTCGCCCAATTGAGTAATAAAACTTAAAATTAAATATTATTCAAATAAAGTGGGGTGGCCCTAGGTACATGATGGCCCTAGGTACACGGGTCTCCCCTATAGTTAAATTTGCTCATGCATATGGAAATATGAAAATATGAAAACGCAGTAAAAAAACAACCATAACCATTTTTAATATACTTCAATTTTAGATTTTTTTCGTTTTTTGTTTTGTTTAAATAGATTTTTTTAAACTTTTTTGGCACGGATGAATCCATAGATATAGTAATAAGACATAGATTGATCAGCGGGGACAAAAAAGTGATGCCTTTTTTTCTCAGGGAAAGACGGCCATTTTACTCTCTTTTGGATGTCTTTCCCCGAGTGAATATACACTGGAATACATACAGATAATTTAGCAAATAAAATTTATGAATAATTTTTGTACTAAAGATGAATGAAAAAACTCCAGATACTCATTTTTCTTTTTCTCTTTTCTTCTTCTTTTCCTCTTTTTTTTTTTTTTTTTTTTTTTTTTTTTTGAATGGAATAACGACAATTAAAGAAATTTCTCTTTTCCGTTTTACTATTTCAGTCTGGTTAGTAGTTTTTTTTTTTTTTTTTGGTCGAAAAAACTATTCGACTTATCCTCATCTTTTGATATATTCCAGTTAACACTTTGACTGCCAATCGCAATACAATCGATAACAAAAGTGTCCGAACACTAGCAAAAATTCCTATGTAAAAAAAGTAAACTTCATACGGTTTTGGTTAATAAATCCTTATCGAATCGTGTTCTTAGACTGACTAATCATCAGGAAAATTTGCGTTAACCTTTTAACGGCCAGTCACAACATATAGCAGAAATTGGGTTTACTCGGAAATGGAGCGTGGACAGGTGGGCAAGCAGACAGGCAGAAAAACTAATTAATGTCATAATATTTTCTTAAACCTTGTTCGAAACTGTAAGAAACGCTTAACACAACTAAAAATACAATTCTAGCAATTTCGAATTATAGCCCCTAATATGAACGAGATTTGAGTAAACTTGCATTCAGTTGGACCTTGACCTAAACTGGTGCTGATTATATTTGGAAACCAATCGCTCGACAGGTGGTGCTGGCCATCCTATTTTTTTTTTCTAAGTACTTAACATGACAGTATAGGACAAAATTTCATATAAATGTACACAATGTGAGTTATTTTTAACGCATGAATGTAAAATTTATATGAATTATTGCTAATAGTAGTAATAAACTTGAAAAAAAAATGTGTGCATGTAGGAGCATTTTATTCCTCCTGGGAGGGAAGTGCCCTTCCCCCGGGACCTGTGTAAATTTTTTATGTGGATATTTTAAAAAGAACTCGTCGATATTTCTAAAACGAATGGTTGAACCATAGATCTTTATTAATTTAAAACAAGGCCACCGATTTCTTTTACTTTTAATGTTAAATACATATATATATATATATATATATATATATATAGACATATATATGTACAGTCGAACCTCGTTAACGTGAATTACTTTTAGCATGAACTGTTACCACAATCCCCGTCAAGATTACTTTAGTTATATGACGATCAGTTACTGATAGCATGAACTACTTATAACATTAACAGATTTTTGATCCTCCTTGAAATTCACGTTAACGAAGTTCAACTGTATATCTTTTCATGTCTGCACAAAAATCATTTTTTTCAGCATTTATTATTATACTACTTTAAGAAAAAAATCGTCTGCATTCAGCATGGAAAATATCTTTAATAAATTATAACTTAATAAATAATTTGTATTGCATAAATTTGTATAATATTATATATAGAAGAAAGTCTTATGGTAATACTAGTTATAATATATTAAAACAAGCGGATTTTACCACTGCCGCTGCTAACTACATTTAAAAGAATTTTGAAAATTCGATATTACTTACTAAAATAAAAACTTAAAAAATATTAAAATTAAAAAAAAGTATTCCATTAAAAATTAAAAAAAAGTATTAAATTAAAAATCAAAACAGTATTTAAAGCGTAATAATAACAAAGCAACTGATTATAAAAAATCATATTTTTCATAAATTAGTTTAATTTAACTTACTTAAGAAAACTTATTCCACTTCCTTTCATAAATGTATTTGTACAATTAAAAGCCGCGCAGTATTTCTGCATTTTCAATATATATCAACATTTTATTCCATTATCGTTTCCGAGTTTTTAACCGACTTCAAAAAAGAAGGAAGGTTCTCAATTCAAACCGTATGTTTTTTTTATGTTTGTTAGCTCATAACTTCTGAACGGATGCTCCGATTTTGATACTTTTTGTTTTGTTGAAAAGGTCTTGGTCTGCAATAGGTCCCATTGTAATATCTTTACGATCTAAAGAAAATACAGGGTGCCCAAAAAAATCAGTCCCAACTCTTATAACTGCTATACTGCTGCAGCTATAGGGATAAAAATGGTATGTAAGTATAGCAAAGTGGCCAAGCAGTACAAGGTTAAACCGCTTGCAGCGCCACCTAGTGAAAAATAGCGGATTTAGTGTTCCTATCTCGAAAACGGTTCTAGAGAAAAAAGTGAATTAGAAAGTTGAAGAGTATCATCGATTTAGTAGAAAAAGATAGTTTAGACATTCATGCTAGCGCTCCTATCTCGGAAACGGTTCAAGACAGGGGGAAAAAGTGAAATATAAAATTACAGAGCATCATCGATTTAGTACAAAAAGGTAGTTTAGAGTGTGATGCTAAAAACATGCATTTGTTTGTTCGCAATTTCTTACACTATGCACACTTGAGTTACATTGCACACGTAGCTGGTGAGACATACGCTATATTGTTCAAAATACGGTTACTTGATACTTTTGTTGTAAAGATCTTGGTCTGAAGTAGGTCCCATTGTAATATCTTTACAATCTAAAGAGAATAAAGCGCCATCTGGTGAAAAACAGCGGAATTAGCGCTCTTATAACTGCTATACTGCTGCAGCTATAGGGATAAAAATGGTATGTAAGTATAGCAAAGTGGCCAAGTAGTACAAGGTTAAACCGCTTTCAGCGCCACCTAGTGAAAAATAGCGGATTTAGTGTTCCTATCTCGAAAACGGTTCTAGAGAAAAAAGTGAATTAGAAAGTTGAAGAGTATCATCGATTTAGTAGAAAAAGATAGTTTAGACATTCATGCTAGCGCTCCTATCTCGGAAACGGTTCAAGACAGGGGGAAAAAGTGAAATATAAAATTACAGAGCATCATCGATTTAGTACATAAAGGTAGTTTAGAGTGTGATGCTAAAAACATGCATTTGTTTGTTCGCAATTTCTTACACTATGCACACTTGAGTTACATTGCACACGTAGCTGGTGAGACATACGCTATATTGTTCAAAATACGGTTACTTGATACTTTTGTTGTAAAGATCTTGGTCTGAAGTAGGTCCCATTGTAATATCTTTACAATCTAAAGAGAATAAAGCGCCATCTGGTGAAAAACAGCGGAATTAGCGCTCCCATCTCAAAAACGGTTCAAGATGGGAGAAAAGTTAATTACGAAGTTGTAGAGCATCATCCATTTACAGTTTTTAGACATTATTGCTAAATATAGAACGCTTAAAGCGTGCAGTTGTTTGTTCGTAATTTCCTACACTATGCACACTTTGCAGCGTAGAGGATGACACGTATACTCTGTGTTTCAAAGTACTGTTACTGTAAGCGGTCACATCGATTAGCGCAAAGTCGTTTTCAACGAACTTCAGAAAGGAAGCTGTTCTTAATTCGAGCTGTGTGTTGTTGTTGGTGTTTGTAAGCTTAAAACTTCGTAAGAGGTGCTCTAATTAATCGACTTCAAACAGGAGGAGGTTCTCAATTCAAAGCGTATGTTTTTTTGTTTTTGTTTGTTAGCTCATAACTTCTGAACGGATGATTCGATTTTGATGCTTTTTGTTTTATTGTAAAGGTCTGAAATAGGTCCCATTGTTATATCTTTACGATCAAAACAAAATACAGGGTGCCAAAAAAAGTCAGTCCTGACTCTTTTAATTGCTGAACAGCTTCAGCTATAGTCATAAAAGTGGTATGTAGGCATAGTAAAGTGGACATGTGCTACGCGATTCAACCGCCTACAGCGCCACCTGGTGGAAAACAGCAGAGTTAGCGTTACTATCTCAGAAACGGTTCAAGACAGGGGAAAAAGTGAATTATAAAATTGCAGAGCCACATCGATTTAGTACGAAAAGATAGTTTAGACATTAATGCTAAAAACAAAACGCTTAAAACGTGCATTTGTTTGTTCATAATTTCCTATTTTGTTCACACTTGAACGACATTGCATACGTTTTAGTGTAGCGGGTGACATTTATGCTATGTAAAATTCAAAGTATGGTTATTGAATTTAAGCGGTCACATCGATTAACGCATAAACGTTTTAAATCGACTTCATAAAGGAAGATGTTTTAATAAAACCCATGTTTCTCATTGTTGTTGTTGTTGAAATTTGTTAGTTTATAACTTCGTAAGAGATGATTTAATTCTAATACTTTTTTTGGTGTCGTAAATGATCTTGGCCAGAAATAGGTTTCATTATGATTTCTGTAAGATATAAACAAATTATGGGATACTCACAAAAGTCTGTTCTCACTCTAACTGCTGTACGCATGCAGCTACACTGGTAAAAGCAGTATGTAAGTATCGATGTTGAAACTTCTGTCCGTCAGCTGCAATGCATATTTTGCTCTTTCTTTGAACTTTACGGTGCGCAATTACCAGCGCAGCGGGTGACACGTATTCACTGTAAAGTTCAATATATATGCCTAACAAAATTTTCGGTTACGAATACAGCGTATCCGTTCTTTACATTTCTAAAGACTTTTTAATTTAACGTATGTTCGTTCAATAGATAGTTTTTTTGCTCATATCCGATAAAGGCAAGAAAAGTGACACAACTTAAAAATGCAGCATTTGAGAAAAATCAACTTAAAAATAACTTGATTTGAATAAAACTGGCACAACTGTCTCTCGAGTGGATAACTTTCTAGATGGAGATGTAACATTTTTGTTCACATTGTGTGCATTTCATGTATTTTTCAGTGACATAAACCATTTTTTGAGTAATGTCACTTTTCTTGGAAGTTGTGATTTGCGAAACTTCCATCGAACGTCTTCTGATGTTCTGCTATATAAGTAAGTTTTCACTGAAAAGAAAAAAATAAAATCTTTTTGTAAAAAAATAGAACCGACTCCAAAAAAGAACTACTATTCAAACAACGAAAAATGAAAGAAAATTGGCAGAAAATGCAATTGTAAAATGCGCCTAAAAGTATAAAATAATTTTCTTCGCCAAAAAACCTATAACACTATAATTAATCATAACTTTTGAAGTCGGCGCAAAATTAAATAAAAATTTTCGAATAAATAATAAAATGTTGAATAAACCTTTATTCAATACAAAAATCAAATCCTATTCAAAATACACATCTCACATTGTTACCTGCAAAACGCAGCCGAAAACTACTTTGATTCAAGAAAACAAATAAGATTTCGTAAGCAGCAAAAGTTGGCGAAGATGCTGGTATATGATGTCCTTGGTGAAAGAAAAATTGCAAAATTATCTGGCAAAAATATTTAATTTCTTTGGGATATCATGATTATCTTCATAAGGCATATCAAGAGAGTAATCAAAATTTTGAAACAACACATCGTACAATATATATGATGAAAATATACATCTTGCGAGTATATTTTTGTGTTACGTTTTGATCGCCAAATCCAAAAGCCATCAAGGATGATATTTATCAAAGTTATGCCAAATTTGCAAAGGAAACTCTAACTTCGTAGAAACATAAATACCGCATTGTGAAGAATGTTCACTGTTCTATATAGATGATACTAATGGACCAATTGTATACAGTGATAAAATAATAAAGGAAACATGAAAATGGATCACTCGAGACAACAGCATTTGTTGCTACCGATCTAAAGACAAACCTTTAAAAACTAGTTAAATTTTATTTAATTTTGCGCCGACTTCAAAAGTTATGATTAATTATAGTGTTATAGGTTTTTTGGCGAAGAAAATTATTTTATACTTTTAGGCGCATTTTACAATTGCATTTTCTGCCAATTTTCTTTCATTTTTCGTTGTTTGAATAGTAGTTCTTTTTTGGAGTCGGTTCTATTTTTTTACAAAAAGATTTTATATACTCTCTCATGGCTGATGCAAAAAAACTTTTCCGGCATCAGAAATCTTTGCACGTTAACAAAGGGATGATAGATCTATATATATTACTATATCTATGGATGAATCGCGCTTGACATGAAAGCTAATTCTTTGATAATCCTGGGTAATATTTTAAAATTTTTATGCTGAAATAGGTCGGACATATTTCGCCAAGAACTCTCCTTTTGTGAAAGCCACTTTAAGCTAAGTTAGCACATCAAAAATATAAATAAATTATAAAATACTGAAAAACAGAAAAGAAAGAAAAGGAAAGGAAAAAGAAAAGAAAGAAAGAGAAAAAATAATCACATAAATTATGTATTTTTGTCTAAAATGGCGATAAAAATTCAAAAGTCGACAAGGGGAGCTATATTAAGGTTGTACTATGATCAGATTTCCATATTTCCATATTTATTTTTCTATATACCAACTACTATTATAACCACAAAAAATTAATTGTCTCATGCGATAGATGTAGCCGATCATAGTATATTGTAATATTATATTTAGTGTGAAATCCTTGTCATTTTATAGTTGACCGAATAAATCAAACAGATGTAGAAAATAACATGAAAATATTATGTACACCACGTATAGTGTTGTTCCTATGTAACTAGGATTTAAATATAAAATGGCTACTTCAATTTTTCTATACTGCCTGTTTCGAAACTGTCATCTGATAAGCACTCAAATGGAAGCCCACTGGAAAGCTATTGTCGCAGGCACCCGAGAGTCTGAGAATGAGTGGGTTGCTGCCGAAGGCAGAGGTGACAGGGAGCGAGCTCTTGAGCAATTTCGTGATTTTTTTTTTTTTTTTTAAATTTTGTTTATAAAGCAATATAAAAGAGATTCCTTTAAATATAGTGACCAGCGAAACAGGCAAAGCATTCGTTGATTCACTACGTTCATTGCTTTCACATTCCGTCATTTTTGGTTATATACTAGTTTAATAAATAATTTGTATTGTATGAATTTTGTGTAAAATTATATAGAAGAAAGTCTTGTGGTGGCCACATCATACTAGTTTTTTTTTTTTTTTTTTTTTTTTAATAATAATAATTTCAAAGGTGCCAGTTTAGTACGTATTAATTTGAAATAACTTACCTGTTTGAGCACTTCGTAAAGATTCTTGCGACCAACATCTAATACTATTTTTAGATTTGTTTCCTTCATCTTCATATTTTCTTTCTTTAATTCCCAAAATATTTTGCGATAAGGAATGTCTTTGTTAAATTTATGGATATGAACTGTCCATCGGTTTTCCTCTGCTTCTTTGAGGAAATTTTGAAGGCGAATAATTCCTGTTCATACAAAAAAAGAAAGAAAGAAATCAAAATTAATTTCATTAAATAGTTAAGAGTTTAATAGAGATGTGATTTCTAAATTTGTTTCGGACCAGTATTTTCTAACAATGATCCCAACCATGTTCAATAATAACAATTTTTTAAAAAACGTTACTGTCAGAATAGGAAAAAAGGTTTTTTGGAGAGAAATAGTGGTGTGAAAAGTAACGCAAATCACATTCCTTGTTTAAACAGTGATGAACCATAAAATAAACATCTGAATAAATATTTCAAATAAAAATTATGTTTATTATATATTTAAAATTTTGGTTCCAGATAGAATTTATTTTAGTACCCGAGTCTTTATTTTTATTTTTATTTATTTATTTATTTACTTATTTTTAAATATTCAGATTTTTCCTCTCTACGTATTTGTAAACTTTTAGATTTTATAATAGACTATTTATTATTATACTAAATTCAAAATATTCTACCCCAAATGGTGACGACGCTTTTTTCTTAGCTGAAGTAAATATGATTCTAACCATAAAAATATTATCAAAGAAACTCTTGTGAAACTATGATAATCACTTTTCTTGTCCAATAATTCTTATAGTTTAGAGAGGTTGATTTAGCAGCATTTTGAAGTAATACTTTGCATTAAAATTTATTGCTTACTTGCAGTAGAAAAGCTAGAAAATGTTTACGATAATATATATATAATATATATATATGTATGTATTAAAATATAAAGCAGCTATTTCTATAAAAAATTACTGGTATTCAAAAATCTGTTCGATTTGGTATCTCTGGGTAGGAACATGGGTCCCACAACAGGAAATTTGCATACAAGAATTTTTATATAATATTTTTTTTAATAGATATCGACGGATATAAACGATTATTTAAGTCTAAAATTACTGCATAAAAATAGTGGTATTCAATTTTTTCTTTTCTGACAATTCTGTTAGAGAATATTATTCGACAGTGGATTAAATTTAAATCATGCACATGTCAAGAATAATATAATTTTTAAAATCTTTCATTTCGGTTATATTCATATGATATAATGATTGATTCATAAAAGAATAATTTTAGACATGTTTTCAAAAATGAAATGTAATAAGCCATGGGATTTTAAAAACAAAGTTAATGTATTTGTTAATAAGAAAAGGATGTTAACGTAAGTAACTCTATTTTATTTGATATTCAACTCACAAAATTTTGAATGATTATTATTTATTTATTTATTTATTTTTAATAAATCTGTCATTCAGATACTTCGTTTTTAACTATAAATTAAGAAACTCTGTAAATACTTTTTTTTCTAAACTTCAGAACATACATTTTTCTAATAACCAAGCTAATCTTTTAAACCTATTTTCTTGCTGAAATCTAATTTACAGCGTTAGCTAATATTAAAAAGCATTTTTTCGTGTTTTTTGTTACATTAATATTTGATCAGTATATGTCGTAAAATATTTCTAAAACAGTGAGAAATAAGTAACAAAACAGTATGTGATCTACTTAATCTCTTTAAACAGAAAAAGTTGTACTAAAAGGTGAAGTAAACAGGCTTAAATCAAGAAAAGGAAGTACTTTTTTTTTTGTTAGCTGGAGAAAATTAAAAAATAAAAAATGTTCTGTTTACTGCGCATTAAATAAGATGTACGGCGTCATATTATTCTGTTTTATGTTGGTTTGAACAGAAGCAAGGTAATTTTTTCTCATTTATTCGACATTCCTTGTGAAGGTTTAACTTCTTCTTCTTCGTCTCCTTTTTTTTTTTTTTTTTCCCCTCCTCTCAAAGCTCAAAGAAATTTGGCAGTTCTTCAAGTATTAAGAGGATTTTAACATGAGGGATTTATGTCATTTTGGCAAACTGTTTTGTTTAGATTTACATGAGGAAATACAAAAGGAATTGCATAAACTCTTTAAAATGAACTCTTTTCAGTTTCTTTTTTTATAAAGTAAAAGATGTCCTGAGACTTCATCTTTAATATAGAAATTTATATCGTCAATACGTAATAAGTTTTATAAGTGTTTATATTATAAATGAAAAAAAACCTCAATCACTTTCGTTTGTCGAAAATGTATCAGTATCAGAGTTAAAAACATGCAAGCTATAAAAAATTCTTTAATTTAAAAGTATGTTTGCTATTGCTAGAAATACGTTTCTTTTAAATCATTTTGTATACTGCATATAAATGAATTTATACAAGTAACATAAATAAGTGTAAATTCCATAAGTTTTGAGCATGTTAACATACACTCCAAGTTATTGGATGTAAATTCAAATCAAACGTAAATTGAACTGCTTACTCATATAAATTATTATATGTTTTAATTATCAAATCATTCCAAAAAGATTTGAAAAAGAAAACAAATCCTCTCTAAACTCGTGTCAAAAAAATATGTTTAGAGTGTCATGTACGAATAAAAAATATAACTTAAAATTTTCAATATTATATTTGGGATGTCAGAATCGTAATCTATGTCTTCAGTTTAACTATATAGAAAATTTTCTTGAGGTTCCGATAAATAATTCAAAAGCAATTCAATAATAATAATAATAATAATAAAGTACAGGCGATATATATCAATACTGAAACTTGTATGTAAATACTTAGATTTAATTCAAAGATACAAAGATAATAAAAATAAATTCTCAATCAGGAAATCTAATTAATATTAGAAGAGTGGGAAAACAAACATTTAAATATTCTGTAAATGTACTGAAATCACTATAATATTTATAAAATATCATACAAAAACAATCTTTTATTTTATTTTATTTTATTTTAATGGTTAGACGGTTTTTCAATTTCTGTGCTGTGATTTTTTTTTTTTTTTTTTTTTTTTTTTTTAAGTATAACACAAATCTGAAATTTCTTATACCGGTAGAAGAAGCTTTTATAAATTGAAATTCAGCATTATTCAAATGGCAGATTTTGCATCTTTCTACAATGGGCTCTTCCCAACGTCGACTGCTCAATCACGTGATATAGAAACACAAAGAATCGAATTCAGTTAAAAATTGTTCTTAAGAACAAAAATGTTAATATTTAATATAAAATAAAATAAAAGTAATATTGTGCATTTGTAAACAGTAGAAAAATTGTATTTGTAAGTTTCTTTTTTTCTTTTTTTTTTTTTTTTTTTTTTTTTAACTTTTTATATGTTCATTTATTTTCACATGTAAAGAATCGATTTTTGTATGTTGTAGTGTAACTGTTACATTAACTCAATACTTTCCAGAGTAAGTGTATTCACGCCAATGGAACAATGAGTAATTGTAAAATATTTGTTAAACAAGCGTGTGTATCAATTAAATAATTTATTATGATTAATTTTTTTATATATTAGTGACTGGTTTCATTTTGCAAAATATACATTTTTTTTTTTTTTTTTTTCAAATTTATAATGGCTGGTTATATTAAATATTTATTTCATTTCATTTCATTTTTTAGAGTAAAAAAAATACCTATTCATTGTTACTAGTATCGCCCCCAGTGGTCGAAACTCGACCATTTTTTCTATCGCGTTAACTCTCTTTGAGTGACTTCTGATTCAAAATGTTTAGCATTGCAATGTCTGCACAGCAAATTCATTGATCCAATATCAAAACTATTAAAATTCGTTGGAACTACACTTAATGCTGATTTGAATGCATCCTTCAAAAAAATATCACTATCATTATCTTCATTCACATGACGATGCATATTTCTACTAATTTCTCTACGCCTTCGCCTTTCAACTTTAGGCGCCAAAGGTTTTCGTTTAGGCATTTTAATAGTCAAGTTTTTGTCAGTCAAACGACAAAAGAACCAAATATTTAAATAAATAAATAAACTCACTTTTTGTTGCCTAAAGACAAATAACAAAGAACAATTGGATTTAAATGAGTATTTAATAGACAATTTTTTGTCAGTCAAACGATAAAAGAACCGAATATTTAAATTTAAATAAATAAATAAAGTCACTTTTTGTTGCCAAAAGACAAATAACAAAGAACATTTGAAGTTTCAAAAATTAAATAATATATATTATTTACATATTAATACACAAACATGAAATTTATCGTACGGCTAATATCTCTTTAAATTACAGCTGACATAAATCATAAAACAAAAAAGAAAGAAATTAGATCATAAATAAATTAGAAAATAGAAAAATAATTTCTCATAAATCAAATCCTTAGGAAATATTTTTTGTGGTTCCACGGACGGCCAGTGACGTCATCACTTCGCTTGCGTATAAGGATACTATACAAATTACTGTGTCTATGGTTTTATTTGAGTTTTATGAAATTGCCAGATTTAACAACTTTCCACTTTTAGGTATTTTTTAATGTAAAGAAATACGTGTATGAAAGGGAAAAATGCATAAAAATTAAAAGTATTTTTAAATACCTTCTTGACATCGTAAGAAAATAATATTTGTATTCGCACCTTCCGGCTAACCATACCTTTCGAATGATACCATTTTCAACCCTCTACTCCCATAATTAATATGTTAAAAAGGGACTACAAATTTTATGCTTGCCTATTAATATATAGATTCTACTTCGAAAAATAAATAATTAAATAGCTAAAAATCAGTAAATCAAATTTTATTTACTTTTTTAGTTGTTTTTTACTGAGTCGAATAAAGTTACTTTATTATTTAACGAATATTGTTTTATAATTTAAACATAAATGCAAATTATTTGTAAGATATAAATGTCATGGTAGATAATAGTGTTTAAAAATAATAATAAACTCTGATTTTTAAATTCTAAGTTTTTTTTTTTTGTTATAGCGAATTATGCTGAAATTGAATTAACACATTTCAACCAACATAGTGTATTTTATCAAGAATTAAGTTGTATAGAAATATATATATATATATATATACTAGCAGACCCGGCCACGCGTTGCTGTGACTAAGTTATACGTTGAATTATACGGCTGTAAACTATTTAGTACAGTCAAATTATTATTTATGAACAAAGACGAAAACTTTGTAGCCGATGTAAAAACTCACAGGGTTGAGATTTGAAACTTAGGTCAAAATTTGGAAGCGATTGATAAAAATTTTCGTAGTGTTGATATTAAGCACAAATTAATTTTATTGTAGGGTCCTATAAATTTTAATGGAGAAGTGATATATATTATTTCTAATGCTACTTTGGATAAAATTGCTAAAATGACTAATATATAAATTAAATTCTATTAAAATTCTATTAAAATAAAAGTATAAAAGAAACAGACGATTTTAAAATCAATTTTTATGGAGGAGTGAAATATAATATATGCTATAATGGATAATTTTACTATAAAATGACCTCATCATTTTAAATATTTTAAAGAGGGCAACAGCTGTAGTTATAAAAAGGAAAACAATAAGGCTAAACCAGAAAAATAAGTAAATTTGATAAATATTTTAAAACTTTAAAATTGGAAATCTTATGAAATATTGGACATTTAAAGTAAATACATGTATCATTTTAAATAGAAAAAGATTTTGGAAAAGTTTAGTGTATTTTAACGAAGTGATGAGAAGTTTTTGAGTATGTTATAATTTTAATAGTAAATTCAAGTTAATAAAGATGGGAAACATTTTGAGGATTGAGATAAGAATAATTATAAGATTAAAAAAAAAAAAAAAACTTTTTATATACCATGCTTTTAAATTTTAATATACTAATAATATACTAATTAAAAGGAAAATGATAAATATTCTATCATAGTTTGAAGTCAAATTTGTTTTCAAATGTCTAAATAAAATATCTGATGTAAGATACTAATATTTTGCAGCGGAATAGATTTCATTTCTGTCATCCTTGGCGAAAAAAAAAAAAGAATATCGCCAAATTATCTGGCGAAAATATTTAATTCCTTTCAAAAATCATGGTTATTTTAACATTTTATATTAAAAGAGTAATGAATAATATGAAACAATATTTCGTACAATACATATTACATGTCATACATACGTACAATGAATAATACATATTACATTTCGTACAATGCATACATCTGGCATGTATATTTTCGTGTTACGCTTTTGATCGCCAAGTAATAATAATAATAATAAAAAAAGCCAAGGGCGATAGAGTTTTGAAATTTAAAATTAAAATTTTGTCAATTTGACAGCAAAATAATTCAATCTAACACCCGCGATAACTAATACATATCTATACCCAAATATAAGGATTAAAATCGGGAAATAAATTTCCTTGATTTTTAATAATTTCTTACAAAAAATCCAGTGGGCAATTAACATAGGAAATATTTTTCTTGGCTGCACAGACGGTCAGTGAGTCACACTTCGCTTGCGTATAGAACTCATAGATATAGTATAGCATATATAGAATAGAGTGATCATTGGGGAGAAAAAAGTTATTCCTTTTCATTTGGGAAAAGACGACGTTTTTACCAAAATATGGCCGTCTTTCCCCGAGTGAATACACACGGGAATACATACTAATATTTTAGCAAATAAAATTTATGAATAATTTATTTGCTAAAGGGGAATGAAAGACACCAGATACAGTTTCAAATTCATATTTCTTTCTTTCTTTTTTTTTTTTTTTTCTTTTTTTTTTTTTTTTTTTCAATACCACTTAATGGCTGTTTCTAAAGCTTTTATTTATTTTTTTATTTTTTTTTTTTTTCGGCATCAAAAATCTTTGTACGATAACATGGGGATGAGAGATCTATATATATTACTATATCTATGATAGAACTACATTAGCACTTTATCAATGTGTATAAAATCTTTAAATTGATTATGACGTGAATTTTCGTGAGATGCATAAATTAACTTTTTATAATTTTTTAACGTTCACGTTTGATTAAATGTATTTATTTTTATGTCGAAAGAAAATGAACTCGTGTTTTTTTTTTTTTTTTTTTTTGGCAACAATTAAATTAATGGAACTCACAGATATTTTGGAGCAACTTTAATAAAGGTCTATAATTAACAAATAATTGTGATAAATAATAATAAAACAATATTGTGACAATAAATTGAGATAAAAACTATCCTATCTCTCAAGTTGGACCAAACTGCACACAGTGTGCAAAATTTCATTAAAATCGGTTTCTTAGTTTAGGAGTTTACCCCGGACAAACATCGTGACGCGTAATTTACAGTCGGCTGCAAAATTATTCGAGCACTAGCAATAATCCTT
Organism: Salticus scenicus; assembly: GCA_963930645.1. Lineage (NCBI taxonomy): Eukaryota > Metazoa > Arthropoda > Arachnida > Araneae > Salticidae > Salticus > Salticus scenicus. Next base: position 921,678 of record CAWVNO010001827.1, read on the forward strand.
GCCAATAAAAAGTACACTTAATACAGCTTTGTTAAATAAATCCTTGTCGAGTCATGTTCTTAATCAGTCTAAGAACAGGTTTCAACAAGGATTTACTTAGCAAAACAGTCTTAAGTGCACTTTTTAAATATAGGAATTATTGGCTAGTGCTCGAATAATTTTGCAGCCGACTGTATATATATATACAGATATATATATATATTATAGTTTGATAATAAATTGGACTGTATGGATACCCCTTGTATCTGGGTCAGTCGATGATGGGGCGCGCCTGCGTGCCACCTGTCTTATAGTTTGATAATGTATATTCATTTATAATAAAAATATAATCTGTTTGTCTGCCAGTCCGTTGATGTATACTTCAGCAGAAAAGCACACGGCTCTAAAATTTGATATCAATACTTCAAGAATACCTCTTCTAATGCGACGTAATTTGCCGAAAATCGGTTTATTTTTTTTATTTTTATTTTTTTTTTAATTGACTTTAAGTATATTTCTTTTTACTGCATTTCCGCAGTGGGTTTTCAGCGCCTCTATCTATATTTCTAAATATATCACATTATTTCATTTTTAAGTTCATCAAACCAAACAAAATTAGATATTTTTGTGAAAACCGCAGAGACTCTTAATATTTTTATATACATTTTTCAGTTTCTATATTTCGCCAGGTTTCAATTTTTCTTTCAATATTCGTCTGTTTTGCTAAAAATACTTGTCATGGAAAGTATATATTTCAAGTGTAAATTTATATATGAACGGAAGGAAATGTTTAGATTAAAAAATTTATCTTTTTGACTCAAAGACTTAGGAAAAATTGTCATTCTGAAACTTAATAAAAAATGGAAAAACAAATAAACAAACCAAATACGTTTAACCAAATTAAAAAGTCGTTAAACAAGCATTGCATTTAGCAATAAAAGTAATAACAACTAATATTATTTTTTAAAATCAAAATATCTATAACCCTTTAGAGACGGGGCTAAGCTCGATTTTCTAACCTTTAAAGACGGGAGAATTTTTCATTGTGAAAATTAAATTGGACTCGTCCAGTTTTCGTTATCTCTGTCACCACGAAGTTTCTAAAAGAAGGTGGGGTAGCACCTGTCAAAATGCTCTCCTACATTTTTACTAGACAATGGAGCCGGATTACAAGAGACATGGGGAACGGGGGGATTTTCTATGTAATTGTAAAGGTAGCAAATGCAAACTTGGAAAAGATATCAGATAATAACATACTAGATGAAATTTTTATTTTGAAAGAAAGTACTTATGAAATTAAGTCTTATTGGTTGAAACTTTTCGAGATAATAATTTTTAATCAATGATCCTTTTAATAAAGGAAACACACAAATTTTAAATAAGATATTTAATTTAACATTTGCTTTTATCAAGCAAGAATTTATTATTATTATTATTATTATTATTATTCCATTTCTTGTCAGTAAATCAATGAGAAGTTAAGCAAGAGAAATGCTGATTTTCTAACATATATTAATAATAATATTTTTATAATTGTCTAGTATAACTGTTATTTATTTAATATAACAATTGCGTAATCACTATCTTTACCGGACAATCTCTTAAAATTATCCTAATTTGTGATTTGCATATTGAAAATATTTGAAAGGCACAGAAAGAAAAAAAAAGTTAAAAGTGTTTTTTTTTTTTTTTTTTTTTTTTTTAATTATGCACATGCATTTAATTATGCACATTTTACTTTATGCACATTTCTTTATAACGATTATATATATATATATATATTTCCAATGGTTTATTCTTTTCGTTATTTCGGTTTAAATTCTGTTAGCATTCCAAAATTAAGTATTTTGTTCTCCCCTTATTTCGTGCTGTAAATTTTCGAATGAAACTTCTATACCATGTTATTTAGATAAATTGTTAAGGAACTTTGATTATTACGGTACACTTATTTATATAAATCATTAAAATTAGTTTAATTATAAAATTCTTTTAGAATAAAATTCTTTTATTTATTTATTTATTTTTTTAAACGTTTTATGTATATGTAACTAATAATATAAGAATTATTTTTAATTATATAGAATAGTTACATTAAATGAAAGTGAATGAAAATTACTCAATTTTAATTATTAATTGAATACCAATTTCGTAAACATAAGGAATAAATTTACGTATCAACTATCATGATTTTCTGAATTTTTTTCAAGCTTTACAAAAAACTACAAATCATTTTTATGACTATAGGATGCCTTTGGTACAAAATTAAATTTTGTAAAAAAAAAAAAAAAAAAAAAAAAAAAAAAAAAAACAGTTTTACTAGAGCGAAAGAATTATTTCTTTCAAACTGCAAAATAAGGCCATCGTTGTTTTGCAGTTGACCATTTTGGATAAAATATGAAATCCGCAATACACGAGGGAGGGGGATCTTATCCAAAATTTAATTTTATTTAGAACAAAATTTTAAATATTAATTTTAGAGTGGTTTTAACTTACGCAATGGGAAATGTTATTCAATAAAAAAAAAAAAAAAAAAAAAAAAAAAATGTTTATTTTTATGATTTTATGCTATAAACATTGTATAAGTAATAAAGATTATATGATGGTATATTTTAATGGTATCCAGTAGCCCCTAAAATTGTTCCTAAACCTATTTTAGATTATTTCCAAACTAGCTTAAACTTTATTATCTTACCTTGTTAATCTGACGTTTTAAACTGCTATCTGTCATTATGGTATTGAAATGCATTATAAATGAAAGTCGCGTGAGTGACTTATCAGATTGTTATTATTTTTATTACTATTAAATATTTTTATTAATATACTTCTATTTTATTTAAATTTTAATTAGAATAGTCAATGATAAATTCAGACAAAATATAAATTTTAATTCTAATTATGTTGCACTTTTATAAAATTCCACTCATCAAAAATCTATAAAATGGATCCTTACATATAATTCAAACTTATAAAATTAATACCTATAAACTTCATGAACTTTTTTATTACAGTCAAATTCATAAAAGCTGCTCTTTCATAAAATTTCGTTTCATGAAAATGGTTTTTATAATTTTTACTACCATTACTCAACTACTCTAAGTAATGGAAATATTGTATTGTATTTTAGTTTGTGATTACGAATTCACAGTTTTAAAAAATAAAATAAAATAAATATTTAGATTCGGAAATTTCTAAATAATCTTCAGATAAAAAATTAGATTTTTTTTGGTTAATTGAAATGTGATTTTTTTTTTTTTCTTTTTTTAAAGAGAATTTTAGAGAATATTTAAACGTTGATACATGAAATTTAAAGGCAATGAAAGTAATTTGCAAATTTTAATATAAAATATTTTTTCAGTTTTTTGTAAATGCAAACATTTTTCAGAATATCAAAAATAAGAGGGGTTTTTACAAGTTATCGTGAAATATTTTTTTAATTCTTTATTAAAAAAATAAATAAATACTATTTAAGAGATAAAATCGGTAGAAAATAATAAATAAATATATATATATATATATATATATATATATACATAGATTCAATTTTTATAAAAATGGGTTTTAGAAAATTGGATTAAAGAATTTTAAAGAAGATAAAATATTATACATTGGGAATAAACTGAAACATAGAATATAAATGAATTATGCAGTCAAAATGTTGTTGAAACATTTATAATTTTTACAGATCATTTTGTAAAATGTTCCGACATTTTAGACACGAGTGATTGAAAGTTGTTGACAATTATTATTGAATGAAAAATTTGTAAAGTAGCGGGTTTTTTTTCTAATTTTTATTTATTTTATTTTATTTTATTTTTGATATTATTATTATTATTATTATTATTTATTTTTTATTTTATTTTATTTTTGATATTATTATTATTATTACTATTATTATTATTTATTTATTATTTTATTTTATTTTTGATATTATTATTATTATTATTATTATTATTACTAGCATCGCCCAGTGGTCGAAACTCGACCATTTTTTTTTTTTTTTTTTCTTTTTTTTTTTTTTGCAAAGCGAGGCAAAGCAAAGTTATTGCCTTGTCCTAAACGGAATGCAATTGCAACACAGCTGCGGCAATTGTTTGCCGATATTCACTCTAACTGAATCAGCAGAGTTTTACTTAATATAACTATTTCTCTCTGTATATTTTAGCCTTTCGTGAAATGAGAAAAAATCGCAAGGTGAAAACGCCCCTTGTTGTGTGATACAGCCCAGAAGCTAATAGGTACCATGTCAAACCAAGGCCCAACCAAGTATCAAATTCTGTTAAATTAATTCGATTGGTTCATAAAGTACAGTGTTTGAACAAAAAAAAAAAAAAAAAAAAAAAAGATATTTTTCAAAAATGTTCGAATTGAGTTCGGGAAATTTCAAAACTTGTAACTTTATCGGAAACCGAAAATCTAAAACTTTTCTGAATCTTATATTTTCTACTTATATATGAAGAGGAAAGAATAATAAATCCACTTTTTAAAAAATAAAAATAAGTAGTCAATTTCACTTAATTAAAATGCAAGGAAATCTCAAAACGTGTAAATTCATCGAAAACCGGAAATCTAAAGTTTTTATGTATCTTCTACTTGCTTCTTCTACCCACAAAAGCTAGCAATAAAGACACTTTTTAAAAAAATAAATAGCCAATTTCAGTTAATTGAAACGTAAAGAAAGCTGAAAACATGTAAATTCAGCAAAAAACGGAAATCGGAATTTTTTCCGTATCGTCTACTTATACATGCAGCAGTTAGTAACAAATCCATTTTCCTTTTATTTAGTATATTAGTTGAATATTTATTGTTTAAATATCACCCTTTGAAATGAAATGTTTATGTTTACATTCGAAACTGGAAGTTTGCCATTTTTTTTTTTCTGTAGTTTTGTGATTTTAAATTAAAATTGTATCAATTTTATAGAAAAAATAACTCAATCAAACACATGTAGACAGTAACTTATGTATAACTATACCCAAATATTGGAATTAAAATTCGGAATAATTTCCGTTACTTTTTAATAATTTTTTACAAAAAATCCAATGACGATTAACATAGAAAATCTTTTTCATGGCTCCATGGACAGACAGTGACGTCATAACTTCACTTCGCTTGCGTATAGTAATGCTACATTATACAAATTACTGTGTCTATGGTTTTATTTGAGCTTTATGAAATTGCCAGATTTAACAACTTTCTACTTTTAGGTATTTTTTAATGTAAAGGAATACGTGTATAAAAGGAAAAAATGGGGGAAAATGCATAAAAAATAAATGTATTTTTAAATACCTTCTTAACATCGTAAGAAAGTAATATTTGTATTCGCACCTTCCGACTAACCATACCTTTCGAATGATACCATTTTCAACCCTCTACTCCCATGATTAATATGTTAAAAAGGGACTACAAATTTTATGCTTGCCTATTAATATATAGATTATTTTATGTTAGATACTTTTCCTGAATGGTCCATTTTAAGTTCACCAATAATTGTGAAAATGTATGCATATGTTATTAAAAGAAAAAAAAATAAATAAAAATAAAATTTTGAAAAACAATTAAACGTCTTAATTATAATATAATTTTAAGTACCTCAAATGTATAATTTAATAATAATATTTCTTCTCAAAAATGCAAGTAATTTGCATTAAAAAAAAAAACCCTTTATTTCTTTTTTATTTAAAATATGATATTCTTATCCAAAAACATTAGAAACACTGACCTCCCACAGAGTGCTACATTAGTCCTATATACAATATAATATACTGTATATATAATATCCCATTTCTTAAAAAATATTACATCTGCGCGTTTATAGGCGACCTTTTGCATATAGAATAAGGGAAAAAGATATATATATATATGTTCCGAACAACTTCCAATTCGAATAAAGATTCTATTGCCGTATTATAATGACAATAATATTCAAATAAGAGCAGGTAACACAATGTACCTTACTTCAAACACCTTTCAAGAATACAACTTTTTTATTCACACTCTTTTCTCAAGCAATTAATCAAGTGATAAAAAGAAATATTCCGATACCCTCCCCCACCCCTCTCTCTCAAAAAAAAAAAAAAAAAAAAAAAAAAAAAAAAAAGTAGAAGAAGTTTATAGAAAAAATAACCATATTATTTGAATTAGCACATATTATATTTTGAATTAAATATATGAAATATTTTTACTTACTTATTAAAATATTTGGAGGATAAATTAAAACAAACAATAGCATGATTAAAAACTATTTTATAATTTTCAGAAAAAAAAAAAAAAAAAAAAAAAAAAAAAGAACAGATAATTAATTTCTTTAAAGTAAAATTTCATTCTTCCCTATTGTCTTGAACTTGCAGGCAAAATTGTTAATTCTAGCTGATTAACTGTAAAAATTAAAATGGTTACAATGCTATTCAATTTTCTAATAACAAACTTCCAGAGACTACCAGATTGCATATCTAATTTAGTAAGATAAAAAGAAAGAAAGAAGCATATGAATATTTAAGTGTATATCATGTTATTGGATATAATGAAATTTACAACGTGCTCTTCATTTCAGTAAAAAAAAATTGTCACTATTACATATAATATTCCCATAAAAATATGTGATATTTCAATATGATCTTTTATGATAAAAAACAGAGATAATTATTAATATATAGTAATCTAAATTTAATTATATTTATTTTAGCAAATAACCTCTTCGATATATATATACAGATATGTATGTGTGTGTGTAAATAATTGTTTTCATAAACGAATCATTGTTACAGAAAAAACAGAAAGAAAAATTTACTGCGAAATCCTCATTGTCTCCTAAACCCCCCTTGCCCCTTGCATCCATCACTTGTCCTCGTCTGACATCTCTAATCCGCCCTCCTGTCTCAACAATGTGCATGCAAAAGGATTAAAAGAGTTCTTTTCTATGGTGGATACAATAAGTATTTCACCCCAGCACAAAGTTTTTCCGTATATACCTGTCACCCCTGAATTCTCCCCTTCCGGCCGAAAACGGCCCACTCCGTCCTTTGGGGCGAAAGCCGTTATGGGCCGTATCCGTCTTTAAAGAGTTAAATGAAATACTACAAAAGTAGTTCATGTGAATATAATATAGATCATAGATTACATAATTTTTTATTATATGAGTTTTTTAAACTTTTGATTAATTAATAATATTGATTATTTCCTAAATCGTAAGTAAAAATAATCTGGTGTGTCACTCACACGACTTTCTCTTACCCTGAAATTTAATACTATAAATACAGGTTGCAGATTAATAGGTAAGATAACGAGTACTGTTATGTAAACCTATGTTAAACAATTCATATTAGGCTTCTGAAGAGTTTTATATGATAATTAGTTCTGTGTGAGGGGGGCTACCGCCCCCCTCAACCCCCCGTATCATTAATGCACCCACATTTATATAGAATTTAATTCGGTTATTAAAAAATAATTCTCTTTTTAAAAAATAATTTATTAAAATTATTAAAAAAGAAAATATCTTTTATGATAATGCAGACGATTTCCATCTTAGAGAAGTAGTATAACACCAAATAAAAAAAAAAAAGTCCATTTTATTCTCAATATTTGAAAAAAAAAAAAGTACGATTTTTTTTCTAAGGTTTTTTTTCGTTAAAAGTAAAAAAAAATCGATAACTTTGTTTTAAATTATCGCAGATCAGTGATTCAACCATTCATTTCAGAGGTATTGGCGAGCTCTTTTGAAAGATACCCATCATGAAAGATACCCATCATTTACTCCCTTCGAGGGGGGACTTCCCCCCCAGGGGGGGAGGCGGGGCTCCTACATACACAAAAAAAATTTCCCAGTTAACTCTACTTTCCTGCAATTTCCCCCATAGACGTAATGTATTAGAATTCTCTTGATTGTCCCTGTACACGAACCATTTGCTTGATCTTAACGAAAAGCTTACTGTATCATCCCTATATGATACACATTTAGAATACCAAGTTTGAACTTTCTGCCTTAATTCGTTTTTGAGATATGCTGATAACAGACAGACACACACACAGACACACAGACCATTTGCTAAAAACATGATTTTCGTATTCAGGGGACCTCAAAATGTGTAAATATAACAAAATCTCCCGTTCGAAAATTTGACCCAAAAACAATACTCTCTACCTTATGGATAAGAGAAAGTAATAATAGGCTACAGCTAGTTTAGAATATAAAAGGTATACAGGTCCAAAAATTAATACAGTGCATTTTACTTTAATTTACAATACATAAGTTAAAAATATTTTCTTTTAATATTAAATATATATGTATATTCATTTATCATTCGATACCATTGAACATTTCATACAACAGAAAATCTATGCATATTTAACTTGATATTTTAAATTGTTTTTATATGATTTAATTTAAATTTAAGAACATGGGCATCTTAAAATTTTTTAACGATTCTTTCTGTAATTAATTTTTGAGAAAGTACACTTACTCAACGTTCGATTTTTACACATGTATTTTAAATTTATTTCTCCTTTCTTGTTTAGCGCTCATGCCAGTTTAAATTACGTAACTTCAGTTCACATGATAGTTTATAAATAATGACATCTTTTATTTTAGCAGTTACATGCTTTATAGTAAAAAAAAAAAAAAAAAAAAAAAAAAATAATAATAATAATAATAATAATAATAATAATAACATCATACTCCATTAATTAAAATTTTAGTATGTATGTGTTTACTTATTTATTTAATTTTTATTTAATTCTTTTTTTTTCGAGACGTAGTTGAATTCAGTATATATGTATTATTATTATTATTGTTATTGTTGTTGTTGTTGTTGTTGTTCTTGTTCTTGCTGCTGCTGCTGCTGCTGCTGCTGCTGCTGTTATTATTATCCATTGATGTAGTAGAATTTCACATTCACAAAAAAAAAAAAAAAAATCTGAAAGAAGATATTATTTTGTTTTATTCTAGCTTTATTTCATGGAAGAATAAATTATGAAAAATTATCTAGTTATTCAAGCTTTGCTTTCTGTAATCGTAGCAACTGTCTTCTGTAGTATTCTGAAACTAATATTTAAAATGAGATTTTCTCTGCAAATCAACCAAAGAATTTTGTCAGTCACACTTATTATTTAAAGCAGTGAACAAATCTCCCTAAAAGTAATAGTGTTATTGACATGCATAGATGATGGGATATTTTATTATCCATTGTATCCAGATTAGTTGAAAGATGTTTATTTTATTTATTTATTTATTTATTTTCTTATATCTTTCAAACAGTATCTCTTTCGTGCTAATATGCGAACACTTAGTGCCCCCCATTTTTTAACAATAATGACGTATAAGTTGGTCTGAAGCAGAGTGGTATAAACCGGTGTTGTGTTTGACGGAAAATTAATACAGTTTTTTGTAAAAGAACTTTCACAAAATCCGCAAGAGGAAATAAGTATGTGTTATATGTAAGTCTAAACTATGATCATGAAAACAGACGTTAAAATCATGAAATTATATCTGTAGTGATAAGTATAAAGGATTTAAGTCCATATTCTTGATTTTTCAGGAGACGAAAAATAAAGTTTAACTAGCTAAAAACAAATCAGAAGAATGGATTAGGGAAAAGGTATTTCGTTGATTTTTACCCTTTATACCATTCAGTGGTTGTCAACCTTCATTTAATAATGGGAAAAATTGAATTAAATATTTTATACCATACATGAATGGTAAATTTCTAAATTGGTCCTTTTTTTACCAATGGATTTTCTCAAAGACTAAATGACATAGAATTAAATCCTTTATACCAATCGATAGAGAATTTTTTTCTGAGTCTGACTATGTACTTAACTCAAAATCGACATTTTTGGACTTAAATCCTTTATACTTATCAGTACAGATATACAATAATCTTGATTGTGTACAGTACAATGTATCTCATTGACTCTGCATTTGAAAAAGGAGTGATGTAAGTTATTTTATTCATTTATTTCATATATGAAAAATGCTCTTTTAAAGGAACGGAAAACATTTAAAAAGATTTTTTTTTTTTTTTTTTGTATGTTCCGTTTTAAAATTAAGAGATTTTTTATATATGTATATTATAACAGAATTAAGCATGTGTTAAAATTTCTTCTAAACTATTTAAATTTAAAAAATGAAATTTAAAACTTTATTTATTTATTTATTTGAAAAAAAAAATTAATTGCTACAGTCTTATTAATTTTTAAGTTTTCTTCTCAACTTCGCATCATTATAGTTCAAATGTACGCTCAAAACATATTTCGGTTAGAATATTTTAGATCCATTGGTAAATTCACTTACTATTATTATTATTATTCTTATTATTATTTATATATAACGGGTGATGAATAAAAATCCGGAATATGTTAACTTTATTATATTTTTGATTAAACGCAATTATGATACGAATAAACATATGCAAGTTATAAGACTGGATAAATACTAAATTCTGATAGTTTTATCTCTGTTCTATTACACTATTTCTGCGGATATAATCAATTCTTTTCTTTGTATCGACTGCCAGCTTCTGTACAAGGTCTAAATTAATTTTTTTTATGTAATATCTGATGCGATTCACCAGTTGATCGACATTTTCTGCCCTCCAAGCCTTTGCATAAACTTTCCCTTTTAAAATTGACCAAAAGTCCTCAATTGATCTTGCCTCTGGAACATTAGTGGATTATCTTCTTTAACCACAAAGTCAATTGATTCTTGAAGGAGATAATTGGTCACTTTTTTAGCATAATGAGAACTGGCCAAGTCTGCCCAAAATATATAATTTCTTCGGTAATTAGCTCAAATATAGGGAATTAGACGCTTTTTGATACATTCCTCAAGATAAACATATTGACTGATCGCCATACTTTAACTTCGAATGAAAGGCTTGCTCATTCCTTTAGGACCAATGGCAATCCATACAAGAACTTTGCTTTCTAACTTTTTTTCGTTGAATATTTAACATCTGGGGGTGTATCTGATATATTGGAAGAGTAGAAACGATTATTGTCATTTACTGAGGAATTTGAAAGACTAAAATATGATACATCATCAAGAATCCAAGATTTTTTTGAAAATTTTCGATAGAGACGTCCACACTTTGTTTTTGCTGAAATTTGTTGCTTTTCATCTCTTTGTGGAATGGTTTTCTTCTTTCGGCAACTTATCTTTGCTTTCTTAAGGACATAATTAATCATTGATTGTGAACATTTGTACTTTTTTGCTGCTTGACGCTGAGAAATTCGGTCATTGTGATCAAAATCCTTTTTCAAATTTCCAATTTTTTTACATGTGAAGATTTTTACAACTCTTCCAGTGCCAGATTGGCGAAAAGCACTCAAACCCCCTTTCATAACATTTCAAAAAGTCATAAGTAGTTCGTTGTGGTATTTTTTCTTTCATAAATTGCTTCACAGTAAAAGATTTACCTGACGACAGATTTTCTGAAAAGAACTCGTACACACGAGATAGCAGATTGTCTTCATTCGAAGTCATATTACCAGGAAAAAAGAAAATATTTTGCAAATGTGAATATGTCTACAGTAACTAGTAAGGTTATGTAATAATTCACATTAAAATTTTAGCAATTTATATCATTTATTGACAATTTGAATGCTGTTAAATTTATTGCGGATTTTTATTGATAACCCGTTATTAAAGTACAGTCGGTAACAAAAGTCTCCGAACACTAGCAAAAATTCCTATGTAAAAAAAGTACACTTAATACAGTTTTGTTAAATAAATCCTTGTCGAATCCTATCTTTAGAGTGACTAAGAAGAGGATTCGACAAGGATTTATTTGACAAAACTGTATTAAGTGTACTTTTTTTTTATATAGGAATTTTTGCTAGCGAAGACTTTTGTTACCGACTGTATGTATGTATTCAATGGCAGAGTTTCCTGTCAATTTCAGTTTTTTCACAATGTATAATTGTGTTTTAAAGTTTAAATTAAAACGAAAACTAAAAACAATGCACACACACATACACACACATATATATATATACATACACTAAGCAACAATTAAAAAAAAATATTTAAAAAAAATAAATAAATAAATAAATAAATAAAACGCACTTAGATATTTTCCTTTTCACCTTCTACAACCGCCAATTTTATTGTTTAAAAAGCAAATTTTATTATGTTGTCCTCCACATACACTTTAGCATTGAGTTCAGTGTTAAAAACAAAATACAATTGTCATGAAAATCGTAATTTTAGAAATTATTTCAAAAATGGTAAGAATAAGGCAGTTAACGATGCCACAAAAAGTATTAATTTTTGAATGAAAATAAAAAAATATTTTAATAGGTGAGGTGGCAAAATAATTAGATATTAACGTAATATTATTAAAAGAGTTTTTAGCAAGATATAAAATTTTTTGGCCGTTTAAACTGGAAATTTGACTTTAGGCGGCCTTGTTGCTCATCCAAGCGAGATGACCGTAAGTTAAAAAGAAATTGCTTTTAAAATCTGTTTGTATTACATTTAGAACTTAAAAGAGATTCAGAAAAAGTGTTTAGCAACATAATTTCTTTAACTACAGTGCAACAACTATTAAACAAAGTAGGTTTAAATGACAGAAAATTTGAAAAAATTCCATTATTAGTGAAGAGAATTAGGAAAGCAAGACCTCAGATGGCTAAAAAAATTGAAAAATGATTAGTTAATTATTGGGCTGAACTGATTATCTCTGATGAGTCAAGTTTAACTTATTTCGAGCTAAAAAACAAGCAGATCTGACAACGAAAATATCACCGACTTCATGAAAATCGCACTTTTAAAACAGTGACACATTCTCCGTACATTATGGTACGGAGCTGCATAACTTTTCAAACAGTAGGGTAAATTTTTATTCTCAAGGGATCAATTAAATCGAAATAAAACACAGTACTTATAAAATTTGTGCCTGACCGACTATCTTGGAGGTATCTTGGACATTTCCACAAACAGCATTTCAATATGACAATGGCGGCGTCTGTGGTAAGTTTATTCACTTCAAATTGTCAAAATTTCCTATCCATTCCCATCAGAACCTATAATTCTGTAAGTAATCATACCTTTTTTCACTTTAAGTTAAAACCCACAAAAGATATAGTAGAATTTCTTCTTTACCAGACATGGAAATAGTCTTTATCGCGATCTGCTCGAAAACGTTTCATCTATAAAAAGGCGGGGAAGAGGGGAGAGGATTCGAAATTTGCAGCCTATAACTCTGCCAGAACTAGAAAAAATTATTTGTGATAGTTGGCACATTAAAATTTCTGAGATTTATATTAAAACACTGTATAATACTATGTCATTGTGCATTAAAGCGCTAATTCCATACAAAGGGGGAATTAACCCAATGCAGAATACATATTTTTACTAAAAATTGCTTAGATCTTACAAATAAATAGCTTTATTTCATACATTAAAATAGAACTTGTTTATTTCATGTAATAAATCATAATAGTATACAGCGTGTACGGTTATTGCATAATGTTTAAAATGAAAGTTTTATGCAGATTCTTATAAAGTACTTCATAGTGTAATAAAGCGAATTATTATATCGAAACTGTACATAGTTATCATTTCATCCCTTTGGTATTATAGAAGCAAGAAATTTTTACTTGTTTCAACCCTTAATTTTTAAGTTATTACAAATCAAAAAGGTATAAGTCATTTTTTCTGCAGTGCTTTTTTTTTTTTTTTTTTTTTTTTTTTTTTTTTTTTTTTTTATCGCTTAGTGTGTGTGTGTGTGTGTGTGTGTGTGTGTGTGTGTATTTAAATGTCCATTAGGTTTTTTACAGTGAAATTTTTTGAAGATTTTATAATTTACAAGCAACAAAGCTGGAGGTTAAAAAAAAAAAAAAAAAAAAAAACAGATATTTTGAATGGTGTTTTCTTAATTTAAATAATTTTGTATAAATTTTAATATAATATTTCAATGCACATATATGCAATATGTCTTAATTTTAATAGAGTAATTCTCGAAAGAACTTTATAATACTCTGCGTCTTCTTAAAGGATTGAAAAATATATGCAGAGTAGATATTTAAAAAAGCTTTTTAAATCAACAAAAATGAATAGTGTCACAACTTTTGAATAGGGAAATCAATTCACGAATTCGCTATAATGATATTTAAATTACATCAGTAATAAATTACTTATTATAAATGCAGAACAAATTCTCAACGTTATGAATTTTTTAATTTAAGTGAATGAAAATTTTATTCTGAAAATAATTAGTTTTAAAAGTAAAAGATCAAAATGCATCATTAAATGTTGAACATTTTTAAGATTTCTGTTTGCTCTTAATTAATCTGCTTTAATATTCAGGTATATTTAAAATCTGAATTCCCCTAAGAAATTCCTGCATATGTGTAATGGGACATCTTCGAAAGTAAGAACTAGTTCATAAGACAAAAATCATATTATTTAAATTCCTCTTGAATTTTAAATTTTTACATTAAATATTCATGAGGTATACATCTCTTAATAAATATCTAATTATAAAATAAAACCGGTGGAGAGAAATAGTTCCACTGAGTCAAAAGAAGCAGATGTATAATGTATGAATACGCTATATTCAAATTCCAAAATTGAATAAATTAAACTCTTTATTTTACTAGAATCTTACAAAATAATCTGGCGTGGCACACACATAACTTTCTTTTACCCTACAACTGAATACTATAAAGACAGATTGTAGATTAAGGGTTAAAATGAAAAGTACTATATACGAATGTAATTAAAAGAATAGTTAATAATAATTTCAAAAAGAGTTTTATTGACATACATTTATGTGTTAGGGAGACGTTATTATCTCTCAACCTAAGGTTTAAATATTTACATTCATAAAAAAGAATTAATTTATTTTAATTCAAAAGTTTATTGTAAAATTTAAGTAGTCCTGTACATTGTATAAAAATTATAGTCATACCATATAATATACTTAAATTAAACATAATACGAAACAATCATAAGACAAATACAAATGCCTAACCTTGATGTATCAGAATTTTTCTGTGTGATCCTATAAATGAATGGTGAATGATTATTATACTATACCTTATACAAAACCTGGTTTTATGAGTATACAAATTATTTGTTAATTTCATTTTGTTTAATGCCGTCTAAAGATGTTAAACTATGCCTACCAGAAATTTTGCTAATTGACGTTACATATTTAAATTCTCTTGGATGTCACTGTACGTGGAATATTTGTTTGGTTTTAACAAGAAGTTTCAAGTATCCTCTCCACATGACACATAATTATTAAGTATGGACTTTCCGCTGATATTTGTTCTTGAATTACATTGATAACAGGCTCATAGACAGATAGACACACATACACACACACAGACCAACCCCTAAAATTTTTATGTTTATTTTGAGAACCTCAAAACTTATTAAAGTACAAAGATCTCAATTTGGAAAATTTTACCCGAAACAATACTTTCTGTACCAATAATGGATAAGATTTAAAAAAAAAAAAAAAAAAAAAAAAAAATGCAACAGTGTAATTTTAATTATGCAGATTCTATATATTATTGAAAAATGAACTCTGGATTCACAATAGCCGAAGTGATAAATTTAAACTCATATTACATTGCGATAATTTAGATTAAAAAAAAAATAATAATAATAATAAAAAATCTTGTAAAATTTCTGCAAATACGCTATGGTATTCATCAGTTAGTATATAACTATTTTATAAGCGTCTAACTTAAAAACAAAAAGGTATACAAATATAAAACATCAACGAATTGTTACTTATTTTTTATATCGCGTGCAATTTACAAATAGTTATTTAAGAGTTTTTAAATCACTAATTTAAATCAAAATTATTTACGTAAATATGCTTGACAGATAATCGATCTTTTTATATTTAAGTGACGAGAACCTATCGAAACATACACTTCCATGTTTTAAATTGTAATTTTTTAATAAATTTTAGTTCAAATTATGTACATCTGTGCTTAATTTTTTTAAACTCCAAATAAAAGCTATGTATGAAACAAATGTCATATCTATATATATATTACTACTGATTTTTTTTTTCTATACACAAAAAATGTAACTATTCTCTCTCTCTCTTTCTCCTTATTTTACCAAGCCAACGAAAGGGAGACAGAGAGAGATATAAAAGTAAACTGAAATAAAATTAATAGTAAAAAATTGTTTCAGATTCTGATGAAGTGATTATTACATGGATACAATTAATTTTTTATAATTATGTTATAAAGGTTTGAATCATAGTTCATTCCTAATATCAATAACAATTTTATTTAAAGTAGACTTCGCGCTAGATCAATAAGCAAAGGAAAAATAATCATTATTTTGAACCCCAAAGAAAATAATAAAATAGCATCATCATCATCATGGGAGCTTTAGGAGTACCTGAAGTGATCGAAATCACCGCTTACCTCCACCTGAATTAGTAGAGTCATGGTAAGATGTTGTATGATCAAGAGAGTAGTTGGTCTTCTTAACTGAAATGAGCTCAAGATGAGCTCGGCGAAATAATAAAATAGCAGATACCTGTTACAAAAATGCTCCTATATATGAGAAAGGAATCGGATTTTATGACTGTTTAATCGTTCAGTAGAATTAGGTGTAATGTTGGAGATTACCCCATAGAAAATTGAGAAACGGTAGTCGTGAAAAATGCACAAAAAATTAAGAAAGTGTAGGTTGAATGAAAAATTTCCAACATTCAGGACAAGGGAGTACAACAAAATTACAGTTAATGATGAATTTAAGATTCGTATACATGTGAAAACTTCAATGAAATCGATTTCAACTGTAGATTTGGTCTTGCAAATTATTTTAACTGTATCAAATTTAAAATTAGGGTTTTTCGCCCAGCAATGCTTAGAAATGGTGAATTTGTTGGTTTCTTGTTTCCGGACGTGATTGATATGTTCTTTTAAATGGAATTTAAGACTGTGTTCAGTTTGATGAATATATGATAAACCACATTGGCATGAAATTTTGATTTCTGCTTCATTTTTTATGCAGCGATGAAGATACCCAAAATGCTACCACTATACGTATATTTGAATAGGTTTTGTCTTCTTTAACTTTGTTCCATGCTTCCTGGCCATTTTGTACAGACATTATATGCATTTTATTTCTTTTTATTTTATTATTTATTCATTTTATTTTATTTTATTATTTTATTTATTTAATTTTTTCCATTATTTTCATAACATTACTGTAGACGGCAGCACTATTCATGTTATTATAATAAATATGAATCCTAATTTACTATAATAAATTTGAATCCTAATTTACGTTAGGATTCAACCTGAATAGGTTTGTGAATTCTTTATTTTACTCCATGTTCACTGCTAATTTGGAACTGACTAACTGTGCTATTAACTAATATCTGCTTGTTACATTTTACATGTGTCTCGTTTTTCATAACTATGAGTTGCCTCTTTTTCAATAATAATTTTTTAAGTAATTTTTGGATTTTTATTTGTAGATGTGAGTTTATTTTGATCTACGTTTTTAAATGGTTACTGGATTATCATATTTAGGGAAGGAGTGTTGAAACAATTATTCTGATCAAAAACGAAGTCCACCCAATTCATTTAGATTTTACTTTATTTCTTTTTTGGTTCGATTTGGGTGGTCTTCGTTTTTGATCAGAATAATTGTTTGAATACTGAAAGTAAATCATCTTTAAATTTCAAATGTTTGCACTGATAATATTATATTACTATATATATATATATATATATATATATATATATAATGTGTGTGTGTGTGTTTACAAAAAGACAATTAATTTACCTTCATGTTCATCATATAGCAACGTAAAGTTTTCCCAGCCCATATTTTTCACCATGGCAATATAGTTTTGACTTAGCACCGAAGAACTCGGATAAAGATTGATAGAGAGAGCATCTCTCTTAGGTTTATGTTCCCAACGAGTTTCCACATGGGGGACTTCCACTTCGTCACAGATCGATCCTACATGCAGACTTGTCATTGGATCTTGAGGACCAAAGATAGCTGCTACGCCTTTTTCAAGGAGACCGCATGCTGAAAAAGAAAAAGAATTTTTATTACTAGGGTTCATAAAAGCCATGGTAATTTAGTGATACAAACAATAAATGAAAATAAAAATACTGTGATGTGATAATGATTACGATTTAAGGGTTGAAACATACAAAAAGGTAGACAGCATAAACAAGTGCACATTTTTTATACATTTTTTTATATGAAAATTGCACAAATACTTTCAATTTTCATATATTTTAAACATAAACTGTCTGGTTTTTTTTTTTTTTTTTTTTTTTTTTTTTTTTTAATACATTGTTAATGAAATTTTCGCGAAAGTGGAAAAAGTTAGTCTTAGTAATTAATTTTAAAAATTATATTATACAAGACAAGAAAGTAAGCAAACACCATAAATTGCAAAAACATGCAGACAATGATTCGGGTCAAAAGAATTTCGGATGACTATTTATAAAGTAGGCACGAGTGCAATGTGAAAGCAACAGTACCCCACACAGCCACTTACATCCATATGACATCTATAAACTTGTATAAAAGTTTAAAAATTATCAATTAAACTCCTATAAATATCCTACAGATATCTATTAGCACGACAAATGTCATTCTTTTTTTACATCCATTAGATGTCTGTTACATAGCCAATAAATATCCAGATATCCAATAATTGGAGTTATTAGATCTAATAGATAATGAAAATATCTAAATCATGTTTTGATCTACCTTGATTCATCTATTAAACATCGAAAAAGGCACGTCTAAATATCGTCTATATTTAAACATCTAATAGATATTTATAATTAGTACAGGATATCAAGGACGTTTAGTGGACATTCTTAAGATATTTTGTATTTTTTATGAATCGTTGAATGTAATTTAGATGTATAATGGATATCAGTGGTCGTATGGGACAATATAGTAACCTCAAAATAATACTGGTCTTGAAAATCTTGATGCCTATTATTAATCTCTTAATAATGTAAACAACACAAAAATATCAAATAAATAGAATTACAAACTTGTCTAAAATGCATAGTTAAATTTCTAAAAGATGCTTTGAAAAAATGTAAAATTACGATATATTTGTTTCCATCTTTCTTTTCATGAATAATAATTAAAAACTAAAAAAAAAAAAAAAAAAAAAAATCCAAAAAATATTTTAAGTGATAAATTTATCGTACATCTATGTGATTTTGTTGATTATGTGGCGACAACTATATCGCATAGATCAATGACGAAAGAAAAAATATAGCCTGATATTAAATAAAAAAAAAAAAAAAAAGAATATAAAACATCATAAATTTTATTTATTTAAAGATCTAGGAAATATGGATAAACATAGGTTTAGGAAAAATTAAGGATTAATCTCTCTCGATCACACATAAAAAATTTAATACCTCTAAAGATGTTTTCCGAATTCAGATCAGTTTTCATTTCTAAAATTTCAAAAAATGTTTTAAAGGCCAATTTTTACATCTAAAATTCATTTTTCTCGTATATTTAGCTTAGCTTTTTTTTATTGCTTTCAATGTTACATTCTATAAAAATCGATTGAACACACACAATGTTTCATCATATATTAAAAAGTTTTCAATTTTAATTTTTCTTCCCATTTCCCTTTAACATTTTTTTTCTTCGTTCTTTTTATATTATTACGTTCAGATAAACTTTTGGAGGGCTGTTTCATTGGGAGTTGTGCCTTATATATATACATATTGATATCAAGAAATTTTTTCCTTATATTGTTTTTATCATCACACTCTAAAATAATATAAGTGTAATAAAAAGAATAATGATCTAACTTCCTGTCACAAGTTTTTAGAGTAAATGAAATAATTAGCAATATCCCTTACAATTTTGCCATGATATTAGCAGCACACACCACGCATAGACATAAATAAAGTTCGTAATTACCAACACTTTAATTACTTTTGGCCCTAAAGCACAAATCATACCTTTATTTTTGTCGGATATAACTATTTATAAAGTTTTAATGTAAAAATAATTGTTCAATTTTAACAATATAATAAGAAATATATTTTGTAGCGAAAAATGTTAAACTAATGCCTACTTTTCTTTGTTGGAGGAAGGATTATGATTAATTATATTAATCCAAAACAATTGTTGCATGTTTGTGCATATTTTATGTATGTTTGTACAGTATTAGTTTTTAAAGTCCTTGTTCTCTATTAAACATCTGTTAGTTGGTAATTTTTGCTGCAAAACTAGAGTTTTTCAATCGTCCAGACACATAAAAGTATTATATTGCACACGCACCACTTTCCTTTATCCTGTACCCCTATGAAATAACAAGTTATTACAGTTTAAAGTTAGTTAAGGTAAGCGGTAATATATTTGATCGTGCCCAAAATGCATTAAGATTATTTTAGAAACAACATTATTTGACATGCGACAGTGAAGTGGATCCTAATTTTTTTTAAAATCGGAGCACATTTAAGTGCGAAAAATAATTGTAGGCGCACTATATACGTATGTCTGAAAAATATTTAATAATAATCCATTTAAATATTTGGGAGAGGAAAACTCACATTTTCTCGTCAATGTATCAATACATATAAACATTTCTTTTTTTACTCTTAATTGCTGTGATTTAATGTATCCTAATTGACTGAAGTAGGCTGCGATTTTGCTCACCAACATTTTGTTGACTTTAAGAATTGAATTGTTCAATATAACGCTTCTTTTTGAGAAATTCAAATCCTTTTTTTTTTTTTTTTTTTTTTTTTTTTTTATTTGAGTGTTTTTATCTGAAAATCCTTAACATCTACTTGCAAAGCTTTCAAAATATGTAACATACACACTGACTTACTTAATAGCTACTTTTTGTAAGAAAATCGTCATCGTTAATAAACATAATAATAATGAAGTCAAAAAGAGCGGTATATCTAGAATGAAATGGTAGAATTAAACAATTGTATTTATTTTTATATCTGGACATATATTTCTCTGGTATATTACAAGGTATACGTGGAAATTTTCTATGGTGAAGCAGTGCGCCCTGGAATGCCTTTGCAACAACTGCATTAGTACATGGGGAGCACCCATCTAAATAACGTTGCTACATTCATAAAACATTTGACGATTATTATTAAATGTGAAAATAAAAATGTTTTAAATTATTAGAAAGTGTTCACCCAGACCACTCTTTCAGATTTATCCAACAAGTTTTGCATGGCCCTGCATAGTGATTATGAATTGTATACGCATAATATAGTAAATTTAAATTTAGCAAATTATGAAAAGTGTATCAAACTATTTGAAATGCCCTTCGAATAATTTCCAGCTATAGCCATAATATATCCGCATTCTTTTGTGTGGCCCTGTAAATGAATGGGAAATGCTTTTCATGATATATAATATGTGAGAAAGGTTTTGTGTATTTGAAAAGTATACGTTAATTTCATTCAGTTTAGTAGAGACTAAAGATTTCAAAATATATCACCAAGACATTTCCGTCTCAGACATAACATATTGGAATACAGTTGTATGTCCTTGTGCACGAATCATTCACCTGATCTCAATAAAAACTTTCAAATATTAAGTCCATATGATACAGATTTAGAATACAGAGTTTGGACTTCCTTCGAAAATCTGGTTTGGAGTTATAACATGAGCACACACATATTAACAACTGAAAACCTCGTTTTTAGATTCAGGGGACTTCAAAATGCGTAAATATATTAAACGACCAGTTTCGAAAATTTGACCCAAAAACAGTACTTTCTCTACTATACATCGATAAGAGTTTAAGAACTTAAGAAATTGATTAAATGGATGAAACACAGGGGAATGAAAATCAAAAAAGGAATGTAAATGGAATTTAAGTTTTTTAACGAAATGCTAAACATTTTAGCATTGTTTTAGTTTTGAAACAGAAGTTAGGAAGCGTAAATATTTTTTTAATATAAAATTTTGAAGCCTTAAGAACAATAATTCTAGAAGGTGTTGATTTTAGTAACTACCACCATAAGTTAATTACTATTCAAATTGTTATAGTTACTAAAATTTCTGTACAAATTAGAATAATTGCTAATTAATTAAATCTATTAACAATGATTTTTTTTTCGTGAAAACATCATGTATCTCTAAAACTTTCGTTCATAAGTGTGCATATGAAAAGAATAAAGACAAAAACAGATAACTTATAATACATATTATTGTTTGTTCTAATAACTGAAATAACATTAAATGTTATTTATATCTAAGAATTTTACTATCTTACTGAAATTAAGTGGAAACATGCATATTCTGTGCTTTACAATTCCTGAAATAAAAGCATTTCTATAAATCATGTCATGATTTAAAGTTATACAATAAACTGGATTAGATTAAATGCAATAGAACTGGAATATAATAAATAACTAAAAGAGAATCTAAGTCTATTAAATTGAATCAAATTCGGTCTTCTATTGAAATTTAAAGTCAATAATTTAAATGCCACATATTTACATTCAGGCTATTTAGTTGACGAACTTGATTTTGTGTAAACTAAGCTTACGATGTTCCTGTGGATGAAGACATAATTGAATGTTAGCTAATTTTATGGTATGCGAAATAAGCATACGATTTCTTTGTGGTTGATTTGAATGTGGTATAAGCTTAAGACTAGATATGTTTAGGAATATTATATTAAAAGGGAATATATAAATATACAAATCTCATTTATGTATATTACAAAATTAACAATTTATTTATCAAGATTTAAAAAATATAATAATAGTTTCGTTTAGATTTGTCTTCATTTAAATTTTAAACGGATTTCATACCATTTAAGGGTTATAATTTGTATCAAAACAAAATATAATAGCTGCTTATAATTGAAGAAATTTATATATAAAGCATTATTATAAAAAATACTATCCCGATGTATAAGTCCCTAACAGCATATCCACTTAACCAATCGAAATGAAATATCAGATATTGTTATTTGAAGGTATGCCCCCGAAATTGTAATGATTTAAAATTATGAATATAATATTGTACATAGATCTATCATCCCCATGTTATCGAGCAAAAATTTCTGATGCCGAAAAAAAGTTTTAGCATCAGCCATTAGAAGGTATTGAAAAAATAAAAAAGGAAAAGAAAAGAAAAGAAAAAAAAAAAATTAAAGAAAAAGAAAAATGAATTTGAAACTGTATCTGGAGTTTTTCATTCACTTTTAGTAGATAAATTATTCATAAATTTTACTTGTTAAATTATTTGTGTGTATTTACTCGGGGAAAGACAGCCATTAGTAGGTAAAATGGCTGTCTTTACTCAAGTGAAAAGGATTCGCATTTTCCCCCTCAATGATCAATCTATATATTATTACTATATCTATGTTTAAAACAATAGAACTCTCACGATTATTGCTGCAGATACAAAATTTTGAAATTTTCGAATGGCAACACCTATTTTTTAATCACATCGTAAAATTTTCGGGGTGAAAAATCATAAATGGCGTTGATGCAATAATTGTAGCTGAGTGGTTTAAAACACGAAGAAAAAACGAAGAAATGATCTCAGAGACTGAGGACAAATAAGTCACAGGAATATTAATAAAAATCAAAAATTCAAGATGAAATCCTACTTTTTAACATTGAAACGTAATCTTCAAAGTATAAAAGTTTAATTTTTATAACTTTTCGTCCTTCCATTCTCACAAACTATGGCACTTTGCATACGGCGATTCTTGGAGATTCATTTTTGCCTAAAATTATTTCGACCAGTCAAACTTTATTCCCTGTATTTCGTAACTTTCTTATAGAGGTTATCTACATTCTGTTCGACTAAACGATTGGGTAAAAACTTTATAGTACTTGTATTTAGGAATGCTTATGTAAATATAATACAATTCCTCGTCTAACTCGTCGGAGAGTCTTTTAATGGTATAAAATCTATTATTATTCCAGCATTGCTTATATTTGACAGCAAACTCTTAGTTTATATCTCGATTTCAGATAAACAGAATTTAAATTTGTAAAATTTTTTTAGCCTAATAAGAAAAAATAGGAAAAAAAAAAAGATGTCTTACTGATGAAAATGAAATATATTCAAATGCTACGTGGTATTTCATCGACTCCATGGACTGCGAAAAGCAAAGAAGCATGCAAGGGATTAAATAGGTTATTGTTAGACGGCCTCTTACAGAAATCTCTAAGCAAGTTAATGCTAAAAATCGCTAATATGTACGAACTCATTTTATAATAGATATAAGCATATATATCTTTTGGGGGGAATATTTTTCTCGTAAAATTTTTACATAGAGATTTAACACTTTTTTTTTTTTTTTTTTTTTTTTTCAGCTTTAAAAGTTTTGATAACTTTAGAGTTAAAAAAAGACGCTTCGATTAAATATTTGAAAGAAATTTCGATTAAATAATTAAAATTCTCTATAATCAACGCATTGCAGAATTTTACCATTTTCTACTTTCTTCTATATACAATATATAAAAAGAAAGTATTGGATTCGTGAAAACTTTAGAATTTTAGTTTTCGATGGTTTTACACCTTTTGAGATGTTCTGAATGCAATTTGACCATTTTTAGAAAATATCTGTCTGTCACTCTGTGTGTTAGTGTACATTTATCATAAATTTTGTGGACGATAATGAACCAATAAACGAAATTTAACCAAACTTAGCATTTAGTTGGACCTTGATCTGAACTGGTGATTGAAAGAATTTGGGACCAATCGCTCTTTACAACAATCTCTTATCAATCGTTGTCATACCATTTATATATATATAATTTTTACTATTACAGTATAAGACAGAATTTCTTATAAATGTACTTAATGAGAGTTAGTTTTAATAAATGATTGTGAAATTAATATGAATTATTGAAAATAGTAGTAATAAACAAGGAAAAATATTGTATGCTTGAAGAATCACCGTTGCTTCCACCCTGGTAAATGAATCCTTAATATGGGTATCTTTCAAAAGAACTCGTCAATACCTTTGAAACGAATGGTTGAACTGCGATAACTTAAAACAAAGTTATTGATTTTTTTTCCCAATTTTAAACGAAAGAAAAAGTATTTCATAAGATATCGGCACAAAATTGACTTTCTTTGATCATTTAATGTTAGTCACCTTTGTGGTAAATGTAGTCTGAATTCACCATGGAAAGTTGATTTAATAAATAATAATTCTTATAAATAGTTTTTACTGCGTGAATTTATATAAGGAAAATATATAAGAAAGTCTTATGGTGGCTGCAACGTACTAGTTAACACTTTCCAACGAGGTTGAAAAGTGTTTATGACTTGGATTTGTCTGTCTGTCTGTCTGTCTGTCCGTCTGTCTGTCTGTCCGTCTGTCTGTGTGCGCTCTAACTCTCGTAAATATTTATGGAATTTCTTGAAACTGATATATGCTATTCAAATTCGCTATCGGATGTTCCCTATTGAAAATGGAGTTTATACCTCTACTGGTTTGAATACAGGGACCCCCGGAAATATTTCAAAGCATTGTGTTCTATGAGAGGCATTTGTACAAACCATATTTTCACACCCCTACTGTACAAAAATCTTAATGAAATTGATATATGTTATACAAGTTCACTATTGGATGTTCCCTGTTGAAAATGGAGTTTAAACCTCCACTGGTTTGTGTACAGGGACCCCCGAAAATATTTCAAAGCATTGTGTTCTATGAGAGGCATTTCTATAAACCATATTTTCATAACCTTACTGTACACAAATCTTAAAGAAATTGAAATATGTTATTCAAGTTCACTATCGGATGTTCCTGTATAAAATAGAGTAAATACAACTACTGATTTGTGTACAGGGATACACAAAAGTATTTCAAAGCATTGTGTTCTATGAGAGGCATTTCTATAAACCATATTTTCATACCCTTACTGTACAGTATCTTCATGAAATTGAAATATGTTTTTTAAGTTCACTATTGGATGTTTCCTATATAAAATAGATTACATACCACCACTAGTTAAAGTACAGGGACACTCAAAAGTACTCTAAAGCATTGTGTTCTTTGTGAGATATTTCTAAAAATCAAATTTTCATACCCTTACTGTACACAAATCTTAATGAAATTGATATATGTTATTCAAGTTCTCTATCAGATGTTTCCTGTGTTAAATGGAGTAAATACCACCACTTATTTGTGTACAGGGACACAAAAGTATTCCAAAGCATTAAGTTTCATGAGAGATATTTCTATAAACTAAATTTTGATAACTTTACTTTGCACGAATAAATATGAAATTGAAATATGTTATTTATAAGCACAAAAGAAAATACTTTGCATAGAATATAGCATGATTAGCAATAGATTTACAAGGTGAAACAAAAAACATCAGTTATATAAAGAGCTATTAATAAATATTCGCTAAAATTGTACTTTCGTTTACATTAAGCGTTTTTAACACGTTCTAACATTTTTAAAGCTTCCCAACGAGGTTAAAAAGTGTTAATGACTTCGGTTTGTCTGTCTGTCTGTCCGCGCTCTAACGCTCGTAAATATTTGTGGAATTTCTTGAAACTGATATATGTTATTCACGTTCACTATCGGGTGTTTCCTATTGAAAATGGAGTTTATATCTTTACTGGTTTGTATACAGGGACACCCGAAAGTATTTCAAAGCGTTGCGTTCTGTGAGAGGTATTTCTATAAATCATATTTTCATACCTTTAGTTTACACATATCTTAATGAAATTGAAATATCTTATTTCAATTAATTATGGAATGTTTCTTGTATAAAATGGATTAAATACCACCACTGATTTATATACAGGGGCACCCGAAAGTATTTCAAAGCATTGTGTTCTATGCGAGGTATTTCTATAAATCATATTTTCTTAACTTTACTGTACACATATCTTAATGAAATTGAAATATGTTATTCAAGTTCACTATTGGATGTTTCCTGTATAAAATGGATTAAATACCATCACTGTTTTATATACAAGGACATTCAAAAGTATTCTAAAGCACTGTGTTCTATGACAGATATTTCTATAAATCAAATTTTAATAACTTTACTTTCCACGAAGATTTAGGATATTGAAATATGTTATTTATATGCACAAAAGAATGCTTTACATAGAATATAGCATGATTAGCATTAGATTTACAGGGTGACACAAAAATATACTGTTATATTAAGAGCTATTATTAAAAATTTGCTAGAATTGTACTTTCATTTACATTAAGCGTTTTTAACACTTTCTTACATTTTTTTAATTGTGAATATGATACCAATTTGTGTATGTGTCCGTCTGTCTGTCTTCTCTCGCTCTAATTCCCGTAAATATTTATAGAATTTTTTGAAACTGATATATGTTATTCAAGTTCACTATTGGATGTTCCCTATTGAAAATGGTAATTATACCTTTACTGGTTTGTGTACAGGGACACCCGAAAGTATTTCAAAGAATTGTGTTCTATGAGAGGTATTTCTGTAAACCATATTTTCATACCTTTACTGTACAATATCTTCATTAAATTGAAATATGTTTTTTAAGTTCACTGTTGGATGTTTCCTGTACAAAATAGATTACATACCACCACTAGTTTATGTACAGGGACACTCAAAAGTACTCCAAAGCATTGCGTTCTTTGTGAAATATTTCTATAAATCAAATGATGATAACTTTACATTCCACGAAGTTTTAGGAAATTGAAATATGTTATTTATATGCACAAAAGAATGTTTTGCATAGAATATAGCATGGTTATCATTAGATATACAGGGTGACACAAAAATATTCAGTTATATTAAGAGCTATTAATAAAAAATTCCTAGAATTGTACTTTCGTTTACATTAAGCGTTTTTGACACTTTCTATCATTTTTTTAGTTTGAATATAATTTCAATTTGTGTATCTGTCTGATTGTTCTTCTGTCCGTCTGTTTGTCTCTCTGTCTGTTTTTCTCTGCTCTAATTTCCGTAAATATTTATGAAATTTCTTTAAACCGATATATTTTATTCAAGTGCACTATCGGATATTCCCTATTGAAAATGGAGTGAATACCTCTTCTGGTTTGTATACAGGGACACGAAAAAGTATTCGAAAGCATTGTTTTCTATGAGAGGAGTTTCTATAAACCATATTTTAATATTTTTAATGTATAGAAACTTTAATGAAATTTCGATATGTTATTTAATTCCCTGTCGGTTGTTTCTTATGTAAAATAGAGTACATTTCTAACTGGTTTGTGTACAGGGGCACTTGAAAGTATTCCAAAGCATTGTGTTGTATGAGAGTTATTTTTATAAACCAAATTTTAATAATTTTATTTTCCACAAAGCTTAATGCAATTGAAATATATTATTCGTATGCACAAAAGAGTGCCTTCTATGTAATATAGTATGGTTAGCATTAGATTTACAAGGCCACACAAAAATAATAATTTACATTAAGAGCTATTAATAAAAATTTGCTGGAATAGCACTTTTGTTTACATGAGCGTTTTAACAATTTCTTATAATTTTAGTGGGAATATTGTGCATCTGTCTGTCCGATTGTCTTCCTTTCTATCTGTCTGTCTCCGGCTCCTATCATCCGTGAATATTTTGAGAGATTTAAAAAATGATACACTCAAGTTCCTTGTGGAATGTTCCCTATTTAAAATGTCATTAATAGGTCCTGTACAACTAGTTTGTTTACATGGACAACAATAAGAACAATAAAAAAAAGCCAATGTATTACGTTTTAGGACAGAATTTTTTTAAAGTTACATTTAAAAAACTTTCTACTATAAAAATCATAAAAACATTGACATGTATTATTAATATTCTAAAATATTGTTTTGTATTGAATATGATATGATTAACTTTCAGATTTACAGGGCTACTGTAAAATATTCAGAGAGATTAAAAGCTGTAATTATAATCTAACGGCTTCATTTTCTTTTACGTTAAGCCTTTTTAACACTTTCCAAAATGCCTAAGAGCAACTTTAAAATCAATTATTCTATCTGTATATTTTTCAGTCCTTCTGTCTGTTGTGTGGTAGCGCTGACAAATAGCATTAAAATGTATTCGATACAACAATTGCGTATAGTTGGAAAGTGTTACTAATCAATATGCGTACTGCATGATTTTTCTTTCTTGTTTTTCTTTTAATTCAGCTTACTCAATATAATTGTACTTTTTTTTTCTGCATATATATGTATATACCTAGTCCTTATATAGATAAGAAAATGTGACTAAGTCGATTATAATTAATAAACTACTAAACCTAATTAGAATTCAGTTTTTTTTTTTTTTTTTTTTTTTTTTGAGTAATTTAATCTGAGGGAAAAAAAAAAATTAAATTATTATAGAATTACTAAAATGTTTGACAACTTTAGAGTTTAAAAGAGGCACTTTCATTAAATATATAAAAAGAACTTAGATTAAATATTGGAAGTCCTAAGTCTTCTATATATTTCAAAATTTTTATCTTTTTTTTTTCATTCAGCATTCCAGTATTGAAAAATTTAAAGATATTTTTTATTTAATAACCACTAGCAATTTTGAGGAGTTGTATTTGATATGCATAATAGACGATTAATCTTCAAAGTGATTAGGCAAAATTTACAATTAAAATTTAGTGGTAGATATTGCATAAAGAAATTTGGCAACACTGTAGCGTACTCCATATAAATCGTACTTGTCTATGAATCCTTGATATATTATATATATATCACTTTTTAGAAAAGAAAAAACGTTATAATTTGCATAAATCTGATATCGATCTTATTTTATTAGTTATAAGTCGACTATAATCAAAATAAATAATGTAGAATAATTTTAAAAAGTCAGTTTACTTTAAATACGAAATAACTATATTCTTAGAAACAGTTTCTAAACGAAACATTTTTCGCTTTTCATACTCAAGACGTATAGACAAAAAATGTGTAATTCCCGAAGATATTACAAATTAAGACTTTCTATTAATTTAATCAAGTAATAGGTTTTACCCTTTGAACTCTAAAAATCTTGAGTGATTCCACTCGACTTTCGAAACATTTAGTAATTGACGATTATTTAAATAAGTTTAAATGGGAGAATTCGTTTACGAAACAAAAGGTAAAATAATAATAGTATGTTTAACTATTTCTCCTTAAATTGTATGCTGTTTAATGAATTTTAATGTATCCAGATTCTTTTGTGCGGCCTTGTAAAAGAACAATAAAGAGTAAGTTCGTAATATCATTTTTTTTTTCTTTTTCTTTTTAAGAATTCAACATTACTAAAGTACATAGTTTGAGCCCATCGACCGCAATGTAGGAAAATTCTACTTTTCATGGAAGTTAAAAAGAAAAAACAACTTAAGTTTTACACTAATGTAAATTTGTATGTTTCTTGCGATGATAACTTAAAACATGCCTACTATTTTATATCTTAATCGAATGTAGAGCTTAGACGCTAGCGCACTCCAAATTATTCGAGCCCATAGTCCGTAATGATAGCGAGTTTTTCTTTCTGTCCCTGTAACAGAACTCTAAGTCCTGCATTAATCAAAATCTATACAAATTGCGCGTCAGTGACCTATAATGTACCTATTAACTTTTAAGTCAATCGAATAAGGAATTAGAAGTTATTGCACTTTAAGTAATTTGAGTCAATTGTCTAAAATGATAAAAAAAATATTTTTTTTTTAAATGCCTACGTGTGTGTGCGCCTATAAAAATACTACACTCATCATCACTACTCTAAAAGTCCTTCACTAATCAAAACCTATACGCATCATGCGACGGTGATTTGTAACATACCTATCAATTTTCAGCCCAACTGAACAAAGTGATAAAATGTTATTGTGTTCATTTACACACATATACATCATAAACATATATACATACATCACCATAAAAATTGCGAGAATGGAAGTCCTATATTCATTAAAATCTATGGAAATTGGGCAGCAACGACTTACAACATACGTATTAACTTTTAGGTCAATCGAATAAGGCATTATTATCTCACTTTAAGTAATTTGAGTCGATAGAGGTTATAACAATAAAAAAAAAAAAATGTTTCTCTATGTGTGTGCTTGTAAAAAATCTACACTCATCAAAATCCACACACTTCGTGCGACGGTAATCTATGACATACCTACAAACTTTTAACTCAATCTAACAGAGCACTGAAATGATATCTTATTCACTTATCTTATTCACACATACACAAACATACATACATATATACATCACCGTAAAAATAGTAAAAATGAATTCAAAAGACCTCAAAAAGTACAGATTCGTCAAAATCTTACAGCCAATTTTTTTTTCATGATTACAATAGTTATCTTACATGAAGTATGTTCAGAAACTAAAAATATAATTTATGACATCGTTACATCAAAATTCCTAAAAACCGTTTCGTTAGAATACAAACTTTCAGGAACGTGCGATTTGCATGAAGATTTTGATACATCGTGACAAAATAAAAGGCTCCATGAATGAAACATCAATCCTGCCAAGAAACATAACTAAAATTAGACGTTACTTGCTCCGACGTCTATTTTTTTCCTATGCAGTGCTTTTCCTTGTGCATTTCCAGGGAGTAGCGTAGATGTATTTATTCATATTAAAAACCTTCTTCAACAGGTGCCAAGAGTATGGTAAGCGGAATACATCAGCACTTCAATAAACTGTTTTCCTCTGTATCTCTTCTAGATATAAATAACTGCACCTACTCTTTCGATTCATAAATGTGTACCGAATATGACACTCCCGTGTCCTTTTTTGGAACCGGGGGAATTCCACTTAAAATGTTGTCACACGAGAATAAAACTTTTTTTTTTTTTTTTTTTTTTTTCCCGTAAGGTTTTCCAGTTAATTCTCCAAAAATCGGTTTGATGATGTTTGAAATTTTACTGCTGTTATCACAAGAAACGGAAAGTCGTTTTTATCGACTTCTTTGTTATGCAATATCATCAACGTTATTAATTTAATGAAAAATTTAATCAATAAATTTCTGTAAGTGTAGTTTATCATTTAATCTACTTTTTAATTTACTATATACTATAGAAAGTTTCTCTCATTAAAATTCAGAAATTGTAGCTAACAAACATAATGCTAGTACTAATTTCACTTTTGTTGTTGTTGTTGTTGTTTATTCCTGAAAATCTAGTGTAAAATGAAAAAAAAATCATTTTCCTTTTTTAATCATTTTCCCTTTTTTCATTTTCCTTTTATTCCTTTTCCTTTTTTTCCTTTTCCTTTTTTAACTACATATATTCTGTGCAAATATTTTTAAAAATATTATAGTATATATATAGTATATGTATAGTATATATATATATATATATATAGTATATGTAAGTATATCAGGTTGTCAAGAATGAAATTTGCAGTTAATAATATTGCTACCATTAACAGCTTATTATTTGACATTAGCTTAATATTTTACCATTCTGCTTTAAAAAAAATAATTGTAAGTTCTAAAAAGTATTAAAAACATTTTTTTTTTAAATTAATTTTGTTGAAGATGTAGTTTTGAGAAATTCGAACTGTTATGAAATACAAGTTCTTACGTGGAACTACGGCATCACAGATCGTGTAAAGCATTAATACGACATTTGGCTCTAGTGTCACTACACAGCAGACAGTATCAAATTGGTTCCCCATCTTTCATACAGGTTACTTTGAGTTCACAATTGAGTCACGTAGTCGCCCAGAATCAAAGGACAATGGTAAAGAACATAAGGTCACTGTTGATACTGACCGATCTTAGAGCGCTTACGAATTATCGTTGAAGTTTGGTGTTAGCAAAAAAGCGATATTAACTCATTTAGGTAAAACCAGTAAAGAGGAAAAGTTGCACAAATGGGTACCACATGAATTGGATGAAAAACAGAAGTAAAAAAGTTTGGAAGCTTGCTTGATTTTGTCTTCTTATCACAAATCTGTTCCCAAAATTTTTGAATTGAATTGTCACTAGCAAGAATAAATGAGTCCAATATACCAGTTGTACAGTGATTGGACAAAGAAAAACCACTGAAACACACTCCAAAACGTAAAAGAAGTTGATGGTGAGTGTTTGGTAGTCTAGCTCAGTTGTGATTCATTACGATTTCATGAAACCTGGATCATCGATCATAGCAGAAATATACCGAACTAACTGGACGAAATAAAGCAAAACTTTTAAGGTGCCTGCCTACTGTCGGAGGTGATTTTTTTTTAATAATTGAAAAATTGCCTTTTTATGTGCATTACATAATAGAATATAGTTAAAAACAGTGAATAACATGAAAAAATATGCAAATTTTCAAATGATTTTATATTTAGGCTCAAAGTATACGTAAAATTTGCCAAAAAAAAAAGAAGAAGATTATTTTTCAAAACATCATAAGTCAAATTTAAATAAAGATATTTTTATTCTGTAAATTGTATTTCGATCAATGAATGGAAGTGAACTATTCTCAAAACTATAACCATGTTATTTAATATTTTAGAGACGATAACATTTTACATGCTGAAAAAAATGATGAATATACATGACAGATCATAACTTCTATTGACAAAAAAAAAAAAAAAAAAAATTATAATAATAATTTAGCTAGATTTATTGTCGTAGTTCAATCCCTAAAACAACTCCTCTAAAGTATTTCGTCAAAGTTTCATAAGGTTTCAATTATAACTTTTGGGGTTATGATGTTTTGCGATAAAGCAAAATGTTAAAAATTTCCTTTTGAGAAAAAGCAGAAAACGTAATTAAAAACCAGATTTAACCAATAAAATAAAAAATAATTTTAATAAGTTACTGATTTAGTTCAAAGTTTTTTACTCTTTTTTTTTTTTTTTTTTTTTTTTTTATTCATGTTATATGCAGTAACAAATTTTGATGCGTATATTGAGTAAAACAATTATGTAAACAAACATTTCCGGTCACTTACGGTTTCAAAAACTTGCGAGTGACTAATATTAAAATGCTTGTAACTCAAGTTCTAAGCAAGATCGAAACAAAATTCAAACGGATTTAAAAAGCTAATATGTCAGGCTTTAATACTAAATCAAAAATGGAAAATCGAAGTTTTGACCGACAATTGCATTTTTAAAGTAGGCAGACACCTTAAGAAAAAAAGCCTAGATTGGTCAGCAGATCGACTCCTAGCTTATTGCATGATAACGCTAGACTACACCCTGCAAAAATGACTGTAGCAAAACTATAGGAATTGGAAATATTAAAAGGATATTTGGCGCTGAATTATTTAAACAAGTAAAAACCACAACGTTAGGAACGCCAAAGAGAAAAAATTGGGAAGCAGACAGCTGTTTCGGTAGTATTTGGCGTACCGTCTACAGTGCATAAAGAAATGAGAGAGAGGTGTTCCTATATATGGAAAAAGGACCGAATTCTGTTCAACCAATAGAATTACGCGGAAGGTGGGAGGATTGACCAACAGGAATTTCAGAAACACTAGTTTTGAAAAATGTAGGAAAATTAATAAAATGTGGACTGAATGTAAAATTTACAACAATCAGACAAATAGGGTACAACGAAATCCCAATTAACAATATTTTTAAGATTTTTATAAATATAAAAAGCTTTAACCCTTTCAGTCACGGTGTTCCCGCTGATGGAACACCTAATTTTAATTCTCAAGTGCAAAAACTCATCCCGGAAATTTTTTAGCAAAAATTTACATTTATAACATAGCAGAAAAGGACCTATTTTCAAGGCGAAAATTTAAAATTTCTTGTATTTTAATTATGTTCGTGAATTCCGGTGGCAGTGTAATTTAAATGATCCGAATTACCTTGCGCCGCAATGGGTTAAAATACTCCAGAATAAATAGAAATGTTGGGATCTATGCAACTTTTACGAATTTTTGTTGTCGATAATGTTTACTTATAAAGTGATTTATTTATTTAATTAAATATTATTTGAATTTAATAAGGTTTACTTACAGATGTTTCAAACCGAAAATATCTCGAAAAGGACCAATGCTAATTTTTTACTTTTTAAATATTTATGATCAGCTATGTGTCTAAAAGCCATTTTTAAAATTAGTTTAGTAATTTTTAAAATAAATTAAGTAGTGAACATTAAAGGGTTAAAGAAATCAAGTTCATGAGTGGATTTAGTCCTGCAAATTATTTTAGCTGAACTAAATTTAAAATTATGGTTCTTCTCCGAGCAATGCTTAGAAATGGTCAATTTATTGGTTTCTTGCTTACGGACGTAATTAATATGTTCTTTTAGACGAAATTTAAGACTGCGTTTAGTTTGGACAATGTATGATAAACCACACTGACAGGAAATATTAGGTGTAAGGGAAAGTTCTGTCGTTTTTAAGCACGTGCACTTTTATACGTTGTCGATTATCGACTGAAACCGGTTTAAACAGTTAGGTTAGAGTATGATTGGTGATTTACGCACATTTTTTCGTATTTTAGTCAGTTTTTTCAAACTTGTAGAACTGTCACAATGGGTGAAGTAAAAGTGCACTTAAGACGTTGTATGTTGTACGAGTTCCAAAAAGGGCATAACGCGATGGAGACAACAAAAAACTTGTGTGGACGTTGGAGAGGACGGTTTGGAGAGGACGTAGTAACAGCTCGAACATGCCAAAGATGGTTTGCGAAATTTCGTTTGGCTGATTTTTGTTCGAAAGATGAACTCAGATCAGGAACGTCATCAGGTGTCAATGACGAAGTGCTACAGTATGATCAGAGCATTTCTCACCTTAACTTCCACAGAAGTGGGCTTTAAACTTCGTATTCATCAAACTACTTCTTCAGACCGCCTTAAAAGGCTTGGTTTCGTGTAAAAACTCTTTGTTTTGGTGCCACACAACGACAGAACTTTCCCTTACACCTAATACTATAGATGTCCCGAGAATTATACATATCTGTAGGATCTTTTAACTGAGAAAAGGTGAATTTATTGGAATGCGAAAAATTCTTTTTAAATCATGTTATTTGAAAATTTTAGCTATAGTATGAGTGGATTTAGGATAATGGGGTAAAGCAATACAGATATTAGAAGGGACTGATTTAGTAGATGAAGTACGAAGTAGTTGTAATTTTTGGATAGCTTTGTCTATATTGAAAGGATTATAACCTCTGTCGATTGCTATGGCTTTCAGATATTTCATTTCAGAGTTTAATAAAACAGGATCAGAACGAATATTGAGGTCACAGTTAACAGAATATAGAAAACAGCCAATTTTTGGGGAGGTGAATGACATGAACGCTCATGGGGAGGTGGAGAGACTGCGAAATTTTTACGATAGAAGGTGTGGAAAATCCATCTATAGTGCAAGAGACAAGGGAATCAAGGCTCACTATCATTTCTTGATACCATTGTGTCTCTCACTGGAACCTTATTAACATATCACTTTTTAATCACACCACCTATGGAAATCTGGACATCTGTTTAGGTTTTAAAAATTTATCAGAATTTTAAACATAGCACTAATATATTGAATACATCAGAGCTATGAAAACTGTACAGTTTTCTAACGTTAATAAAAATATTTCAGAAAAACGTCTTTAAATTAAGTTTCATAATTTGAAATTATAAGTAATGCGATTTCAATTATGGAAATTGTACTGTTTTAAATAATCTGGTGTGTTACTCACAGGATTTTCTCTTACCCTGAAATTTAATATTATAAATACAGGTTGGAGATTAAGGGGTAAGATAACGAGTACTGTTATATAAACCTAGGTTAAAAAATTCAAATTAAGCTTCGAAAGAGGTTTATATGATAATTAGTTCTGTGTGAGGGGACTACCACCCCTCTCAAACTCCCGTTTCATTAATGCACCTACATTTATATAGAATTTAATTCTGTTATTAAAATTAAAAGTTTACTTAAAATTATATAGACAATTTTCACACGCAACATTCATTGAAACTTATCAATCTTGATCAAACTTTTCCAGCAACAAACTTATATTAACTTCAAAATACAGCATTTGGATCTCCTAAAATTATTCGTTTTTAAATCACTCTAAGAGACACAGACAAAAATCAAACGTTAAAAAACTTGACTACGGTAATCAGGAAGCCTCAAAACGTGTAAATATACAAAAAACAAGCGATAAATATTTAGCTTAAAACATACATTATTTACCATATCTATATATTTAACGCATGGCTAGAGTTAATGTGGCTATCGTGGTCGTGAAAGGGAAGTATTTGATGAAAAACGTCCGAACTGTTTCAGCTTTAAATTTTAAAAGTCTCTAAAATGGTCATACTGAGGATGTTCCCACTTAGCAAACCGTTTAAATACGTTTTGAATTAAAATAATCTGGTGTGTCACTCACACGACTTTCTATTACCCTGAAATTTAATACTATAAATACAAGTTGGAGATTAAGAGGTAAGATAACGAGTACTGTTATGTAAACCTATGTTAAACAATTCAAATTAGGCTTCGGAAGAGTTTTATATGATAATTAGTTCTGTGTGAGGGGGGCTTCCGCACCCTCAACCCCCCATTTCATTATTACACCTACATTTATATAGAATTTAATTCTGTTATTAAAATTAAAAGTTTACTTAAAATTATACAGACAATTTTCACACGCAACATTCGTTGAAACTCATCAATTTTGATCAAACTTTTCCGGCAACAAACTTATATTAACTTCAAAATACAACATTTGGATCTCCTAAAATTATTCGTTTTTAAGTCACTCTAAGAGACACAGACAGAGATCAAACGTTAAAAAACTTGACTACGGTAATCAGGAAGCCTCAAAACGTGTAAATATACAAAAAACAAGCGATGAATATTTAGCTTAAAGCATACATTATTTACCATATCTCTATGAGGAATTTATTTCAATTCCCGAACAGCTTTCCTGGAAATGGTAAAATATTATTACTAAAGCACATCCACTAACAACAAATAACTAGTGTGTTGTGGCCACCACACGACTTTCTTCTATATTTCCCTATACAAATTCACTCAGTAAAAATAATTTATTAAAATTATTATTTAAAAAAAAAAATCTTCCATGACAATGCAGACAATTTCCATATTAGAGAAATAGTATAACACTAAATATATATATATATATATATATATATATATATATATATAAAGTTGAATTTATTCTCAGTATTACATTTAAATAATAATAATTAAAAAAAAATTCTACCCTATTTGTAAGAGAAAGTAAAAATAGCTGAAGATATCCCGTAACAGTACTGTTATACATTTATAAAAGTTTTTAATAGTATAACACTATTATACTAAATATTACAAATTTAATTACGGTATGATTTAATTAAAACTACCAAGTGTTTTATTTCTTTTTTTTTTTTTAACTTATTTTATTGTTTTAAACCATAATTTTAATAGAAGTAAAAAATCAGTTTTGTTATGACAATACAAGATATATTGTTAACAAATATACAAAATTTCAAAGAAAAAAAAAAGAATTCTTTGTTTTTACTTATGCCAACAAAATAAATTGTTTAACTTTCCAATAATTTTTATATATTTGTATGTTAATCTCATATATAATGCATGTTAATCTTGTAGGTAAAATTTTATGCAATAAAACAATATTAAAACACTTTAAATAATTGCCTCTAGACCTCTATTTGGATTTTTTTATTAGTCTCCGTATATAGATTAAATGTGCTATTTATCGAATTTTCAATAAGAAACCTGCTACAATAACAAACATCCAGGAGTTTCACAGGTATCACTATGAATAACATAATATGTGTTTCAAGACCTTTCACATGTATTTTTGTAAATGGTTGGTTGTTGGTTGGATGGGTTTTTACGACGGCCTAGTGCTGCGCAGTGGGCAAATGGTGACGGTCTGGAACCCACCCCTAGAGGTGGTCCGGAGACATTCCATCACAATTTTGATCCTCCACCTAAGGAATGACTCTCCCGCATCGGTGACCCGTAGAGGTATAATTTTTGATGAGAACAGGGAGAACATTGCGGCCACGACAGATTTTACGTGCACCAGCCACCATTAGTGTACACGATGGTCTTTGGCCGGTTCGAGTACCGAACCTGCAATCTTCCAATTACGAGCCCAGCTCTCTATTGACTGGGCTACCGCGCCCATTTTTGTAAATGAGAGCTCGTACAGACAGACGAACCTAAATGAGAAACTCTTTTCAAGTGTTAAAAGTTATGTATTTGGACACCAGAAATTTTCCAAAACGAAATTTCATTCGGGATGTTGTAAACTTTTTTCTTCATAATCAACATAAAAAAAAAAAAAAAATCATATAAAACATTTCAAATCAAACCTTGGTTGAGAATTTCTATATCGTACTTCCCTTCTGAGAAAAAAAATTTGGAATTCTCTAAAAGCATAAAATTCACATATTTAGTTATTCCATCTTTTTTAGATAAGTTAATAATACGTAGTAATAACTTATACAAAGATTTTTTAACTGTATCAAATTAAAAGGAATGAAAGGTAAATTCTCCCTATTCTGTAGTTTGATTTAATATTTTTATTAATTAAAACTTAATATTTAAACAAAGAAAGCTTCATAAACTTTTTTTTTTTAAAACAGCCAGTTTTTTCATTAAGGGGATGATAAACATTATAAATTTTTTATAGATTGCCACCTTAAAATGATAAAATTTACTACTTTTGAAGTATAATAGCATTAATTACCGGGTTCATATATAATAATGTGATGCGTTCAGGACGTTATAACTCTTACTGTAGTTGGCCAAACATGATAAAACGTGTATGCGCAGTAATGTATGCAGATTCGATTTCTAAAGAAAAATATTTTTATTTCCGAAAATCACCACTAGGGAGAACTTTGTCTCTGCAGTTGTAACATGGGGGATAAATGAAAGCGTAATTGTTAATTGAAACAATAAATAACTGTTTTAGTATTTTTAAATCTATGTAATTTTTGAGGTAAATCAAAATTTAAAAATACCTAAAAGTGTTCTTAAAAAACATTCAATTTTCATTCTAAATGTCATTAGTTCGACAAAATATACTCTTTGAAAAAACACGTTACAGCTATTTTAAAGTAAACTTTAAAAAATACTAAAAAAAATTTAAAAACTTATATTTATGCTGTATTTAAAAAAAAAAAAAAAAAAAAAAAACTTTAATCTAATAAATAAATAAACAATGTTTTATGTTCCATATAACTGTGTTTTAATATGACCATCATTCTTAAGTTTCAATAGCATAGACCTTTTCAACGACAGCTCGCCGCATATTGACATTTATTCGTCGGATGTGTGATGCTGCAAAGTTTCAGTGGTTTAACTGAGAGGTACGTTGGTCGCTTTTAAGCAAACGGCTGAAAACTCATTTTAACCTCAACCTCAAAGCCCGATTTTCGAATTTTTGATTAGTTTTATTTTTAATTAATTAAGTTTTAAGAACTAAATAGCTAATAATTTCATTCTTTCTTAAAGCTGGAATATTTGAAATCTAACTGTTGATTTGGAAGAAATTTATTAATATTACTATTTTCATGTATGCGTACGATATAATAACTCTACACCCAAGTATTTAGATACAACATCACAAAAAATTAAGTCGTCAGTCATTATTACTTTCTTCTACATTCAAAAGAAGAAAGTATTGGATTCGTAAAAGTTTTCAACCTTGGGTTTTCGATGGATTTACACGTTTTGAGAGCTGTAGAACACGAGTTAACCATTTATAGAAAATGTCTGTCTGTCTCTCTGTGTGTGTGTGACAAAAGTTTAAGGCAACTGTATCACAGGTACTACTGCACAGAATTTCATACAAATTGGTATGTAGTTACACATTGACATAAATTAGTGCCTATCAACTTTTGGTAAAAAATGTCCAACAGCTTGCGTAGATATCCCGCTTTTTCTAAATTTTTAACATGGTGGTATAGGACAAAATTTTGTATAAATGTGCATAAAGAGAATTATTTTTTTAATAATCATTATAAAATTTAAAAGATTTATTTGTAATAGAGAGAGTCAACGGGGAAAAACAAATGTGTATGTAGGAGCCTCACCTCCCCCCTCCCCTTCCGAGGGGAGTAAATTTTCATGATGGGTATCTTTCAAAAGAGCTCGCCAATACCTTTAAAACGAATGGCTCAACCATCAATCTGCGGTAATTTAAAATAAAGTTATCGATTATTTCATTATTAACAAATAATAATAACAAAAATTATATATATATATATATATATATATATGTTATGTAATATTCAGAATAAAATTGAATCTTTTTTTTTTTTTTTTTTTTTTTTTTTTTTTTTAGTATTATACTACTTCCCTAATATGGAATCGTCTGAATTATCATGGAAGATAATCTTTTTGAATAATAATTTTAATAAATTATTTTTACTGAGTGAATTTGTATAGGAAAATATAGAAGAAAGTCATGTGGTTGGCCACAACATACTAGTTTTTCATAATGCATGGCCCAGTCTATACCCGTTGATGAGTTTTAGTGTTATTTAACTCTGAAGATGAGTAAGTGGTGATAATGCCAGAAATATGCAAAAATTCAAACAAAACACTTTGCTTTACGCCTTTAGCATTTTAAAGTTTACTTTTCACTACAGTCAAATCCATCATACAAGTTCAAGCATACTAAAATAAATAAATTCAAAAAAGTATGCTATATAAATACTTTTTTTTTTTTTTTTTTTTTTTTTTTTTTTTTTTATAAATAATGTTGAAAAATCTTTGTAAATTAAACTATTGTAAGCTTTTTATTAACAAATCATATTAGTTTCTCATATACTCAAAAAAAAACCATACATTGAACTGTGAACTAACATTAATATATGAATATTCATATTATGAAAAACTTTGTTGATTGAATTTGGGTGAATATCGGGCGATAGGTGTCCCTGCTAATTAAAATTTTAACACAATTTACGGCAATGTAATTTCTTAGCTTTAATGATGCACAAATGCGCTAAACTTGATATGTGAGTGTGAGATGGATATTACGAAAAACTATGTTGTTTCAATTTAGGTGCATGTTAAACCACAAATGCACAGAAAAATATGCTTTATTGAAACAGCAAAACAATTCACTAAATCAACCAAATTTTTTTTGTTGACATAGACTCAACAAAATTTGTTGTTTCAACAACACACACACACACACACTCGCACATATATATATATATATATTTCTTTTGTGTGTGTGTGTGTGGCGCTACTACGCAAAATATTTAACCCGTTTATGAAAAAGCAATATCTCAGTTTCTATAATACGTATTGTATATATATACAATATGTATTATAGAAACGGATATATATATATATATATATATATAATAGATAACGTAATAAAATTTAATCTTAAAATTTAGCAATTAATAGAACTAAAACAATAACAGCACACAAAAATATAGAACTGAATTTAACATAGAGGAAAGACTGACACAAAAAGTTGCGATATATATTAAGAACCAATGAGTTACAATAATAACTTAAAATACTTACGCCGACCTGAATGATAATAAAAAAGGACCATTAAACTTATGACATAGAAAACAAATAATTAACCACCAAATTAATTGGATATAAATGCTTATAATTAGAAGTATACTTATCAAGGGGCAAGTACTTCATAAAGCTGTGAAAGCTGCATCGATTTCGTAAAACGATATTGCTAATCATAGCAATTTATATCATTTCACGCCCGATCGAAGCAGCAGAACCTTATAGAATGAGAAATAAGTGGATATGTATATCTCATAATATCTGCCCCACATAACAAGTTTGATGTATATATATATATATATATATATACAATATGTATTATAGAAACTGAGGTATATATATATATATATATATATATATATATATATATATATGCATCAAACTTGGTATGTGGGATAGATATTATGAAAATTTATTCTGGTTTTCATAGTATGGTGTGTATCGAAAGACAGGTGACGCTGTTCTTATTAATTTTCTGTAATTTTTTCATAAGTATATTTTCCAGCATCTATTCCTTGACGTTGCACCAAACTGCACATGTAAAATCTTCATTGACAGAAGCTATGTTTATTAAATATTTGTGCGTGTAAACTGATAGCAGGCGCTGTTATTTAAAATGATATAGACAAAAGTTT
Organism: Salticus scenicus; assembly: GCA_963930645.1. Lineage (NCBI taxonomy): Eukaryota > Metazoa > Arthropoda > Arachnida > Araneae > Salticidae > Salticus > Salticus scenicus. The sequence continues at coordinate 964,668 of CAWVNO010001827.1, forward strand.
TGTGATGACCACAGCTTACAAGTCTTCTTTTATATCAGTATTTACAATATCAAGCAGACTCAACGGGAAATAACAAAATATTAGAATAAAAATAAGTTCTTCCTTCGCAGCCAGAAGACAATGTTTTTTTTTTTTTTTTTTTTTTTTTTTTTTAATGGCTGTTGTTTTAAAACAAAATGTCGTGTCCAGTTTATTAATAAATTTATTTGCGATCTTGATATGGTCTATATACATACCGAATTTCAAACAAATTTGTTCATAAATACGTTTTTAATATATGTTTGAAATTTTTAAGTGGTCACTGATTGCCAGCTGAACAGAGCATTTCGACATTATCTCCGCTGTTCAATATTAGTACGAATTAATTCAATATTTCGAAAACTATAGTGTAAATAATTTTGTCATTAGATATATGTATCTATATAGATAGGTATATAGATAAAATATATTTAGATAGATAGATAAAATATAGATAGAAGAAATGAGAGAAAGAGAAACGGACAAATTATATAACTGTAATTCTTTGATTTCTAAAGAAATCAACCTAAGACGAATTTGAGTTATGTATGACTGGCTTACAAAATTTATGCAAACTGAAAACTTTGCAGTGTTAATCATGGCACTCAGTGCGTTTAAATTCTCAAATAAATAAATTAATTAAAAAAAAAAAAAAATTTCAAACTTAAATGAAGGATGTAACACTGAAAATACCAGCAATCTTTAAACCTTTTAAGAAATACCAGTGCTGCCGTTTAGACACCAAACAGACTGAATGAAGCAGCGGAAAAATACTTTCATCTCATGCCGAAATCTTCCACTAGCATTATAAATTTATTTCATTCAGCATTTTAAACGCTTCCCATTGTTGCTTGTAACACACCCCAACAAATCAGTACTGCCAAATAAAATATCTCGAGCTGACGGGAAGTCTGGCAGCGATACCAAAGGTTCGCCGGCCTTGTTTCTTGAGAAACAATAAAATTTTGGCTCTGGCTCGTCTATGCACATTGTCAAGACCTTATCTTTATTTCAGTGTCGATGTCTATTTCAGTGATTGTAATTAAGCATGATACAAAGAGTTGAATATTCTAGTATCTGAATAGTGTGTAGCAATCAGTAGATATCTCTTTATATACTTATCTTTTTTTTTTTTTTTTTTTTTTTTTTTTTTATCCGATTTGCAACTATGTATTTCACAGGCTATTATAATATTATTATATTATTTTAAAATTTACAATGTATAATTTGTCATATTTTCAGGGAAAAATATAAGGGATTTTAATGACTAGGGAAGAAGGGTGCTAGAGTAGACTTTTTTTTTTTTTTAATTTACATATATTCCTCATTCTTGTTAATAAATTAAACCATTTGAAATAAAAAGAAAATTAAAATATGATTTATTTTTATTTATTTTTATTTTATTTATTTATTTATTTATTTGTTTGTTTATTGGCCTACTAGCCTCATGTCATGAGGGGCAATGTAATATAAAAAATACGGGTAAAATCATGATAAAATCCAATAAAGCTGAAATAAAACAATCCTTATGTATGTAAGTTGTCTCTGCTTACTAGAAAAGCTGCTTTGTTTATCTTTTTTCTCTCTTTTTTTTTTTTCTCTTAAAGATTGTACATCAATATCTATTGCATCTATATATGGCTTCAACTCTGTCAACATAGTACACAATCCCGCCTCCCCCCCCCCCTTTTTTTTTTTTTTTAAGAAAATTGACCAGAATAAAATCATTAATACCATGTGTTTATACTAGCCTCATGCAACTCTTTGTATATTTAGGCATTATACTAATTTATACTAATTTAAATATTGAAATGTCTAGGAAAAAAGAAAGATTGACTCTGCTTATTAGAAGAGTTGCATTGTTTATCTTTTTTTTTTTTTCTTAAAAATAATTATACAGTAATATCTATTAGATCTATATATGGCATCAACTATCAACATACTACACAACACTACAACGCTTTTTTTTTTTTTTTTTAAGAAGAAGAAGAAACTTGGTCAGGACAAAGTCATTTCATGTATTTATACTAGCCCCATGCAATTCTTTGTATATTTAGGCATTACAATACTGACCATATATAAACCCAAATATATAAATGTCTGTAAAAAAAGGAAAATTGACTTTGCTCGCTAAAAGAGCTGCTTTGTTTAAATTTTTCTTTCTTTTTATCCCCTTAAAAATCGTACATAAATATCTGTTAGATTTATATATGGCTTTAAATCTGTCAACATAGTGTGTAACATATTATTTTTAGAACTGAGGACTGTTAGTTTTAATCTACGGATTTTTGTGATACCAGTTTTACGATACTTGGACACTTATCGAAATCGAAAATTTATCATAAATATAATTGAATAACTTAAAAACGGTGTTATAATTTAAAAAAAAAAAAAAAAAAAAAAAAAAAAACTGATAGTCCTTCGTACTAAACTAAATTCTGCTTTTGCCAGAATTTCATCAAAACCTTTTCCTATTCTTTTTTTTTTTTTTTTGAAAGAAAAAGAATAGAAAAGAAAATTAATAATAGTCAGTTTCGAAATGGACAGTATCGAAAAAGTTTTTTTATATATATAATTTTGAATTAGGAAATGAAAAGCGTGAGTGCAAAATGAAATAAAAAATAAAACAAAATAATTAAGTTTGAGAGTTGGTAACTTTTTCTTTTTTCTAACTTTGAAAAATTTTTAGGGAATATACTTGAAAGGATTTATTTATTTTTTATTTTAATTTTTATTTATTTATTTATTTATTTATTTATTTATTTATTATTTTATTTTATTTATTTATTTATTTATTTTTGTTGTTGTTGTTTTGTTTTTTTTTTAAATAAAAATTTTAAAATTTTTACTTTTTGATTATTTGTAAACTTTTAATTTTCTGCATATTTATTGAAGTTTTAAATCTTTTGCTGCACAGGAATTTACTGTGCGTTATTTTATTTTATTTATTTACTTTTAAACCTGTATGAAGATATCTTATTACATCACAATCCCAAAAATAATTCCCCAGGTGAGGCTCGAACTCACAACCCCGGCATTGCTCACAACTACTGTTTATAAGTACCGTGCGCTAACCAATTGCGCCACTGGGGATTCATTGCAACTGAAAGAAATATTAAACAAAAATAAAGTATGATGTATAAAATATTCAGAAAAATATTTTATGTTTGAGCAATTTGATTATGCTTTCAAATAAATGTGTTGAACACTAAAAGAGAATTTAAATGCATAATTACAAAATAGATTTTTTTTTTTTTTTTTTTTTAGTGGCATGACGCAGTTATTTGTGCGCTACTTTTAATTTTTCTTTTCATATGGAAATCTGAATGGAAAAATTTGTATTTAAATAGCATGGAACAAAAATGAATTGTTTTCGTATTTCTGATAATTAAAATAATCAATTTTTAAAGTAAAAAGATTACATATAAATAAAACAAAAATCGTATTTTGAGAAATAAGATATAAAAGTATAATATATAATCCCAATAAATAATTAAACACGTCATAAATATTGTATGAGTCTATGAATGGGCATAAAGTTAACCCTTAAATGCCATGTGTTGCCTTTCGGCAACATACCCATTTTTGTCTTATAATATTGAAGCTCTAATGTTTGCAGATTGGCAACAAACTGTTCTTTAGCTGTAAACCATAGTTAAAATGGTTAAAATAAAGTATGATTTTTTAAAATATTTTTCCCGTGATTTATTTAATAGGGGTAAGAACAAAGCATTTTATAATTGATTTAAAAAACTGGAATGTTGTGGCCACCGCATGACTTTTTTCTATATTTTCCTATGCAAATTCACTCAGTAAAAATAATTTATTAAAATAATTGTTTAATAAAATTATCTTCCATGATAATGCATAGTACGATTTCCATATAAGAGAAGTAGTATAACACTAAATATCCAAAAAAAAGTTCATTTTATTCTCGATATTACATTTTTTCCCTTAAGAAACTTGACTAGAACAAAGTCCTTTATGCCATGTTTCCATACTAGCCCAATGCCCGTACTAACCCTTTCAAATGTCCCCCCCAAAATATACAAATGTCTGTAAAAAAAGAAAAATTGACTCGCCTCACTAGAAGAGCTGCTTTGTTTACCTTTTTCTTTCTTTTTTTCCCCTTAAAAATCGTACATAAATATCTGTTAGATTTATATATGGCTTTAAATCTGTCAACATAGTGTGTAACATTTTATTTTTTATTTTTTGTTTTATTTATTTATTTATTTATTTATTATTATTATTTTAAGAAACTTGACTAGAACAAAGTCCTTCATGCCATGTTTCCATACTAGCCCAATACCCATACTAGCTGTTTATATATTTTGGTATTAAACCGATTTTTACAAATCATGTGGATCAAAAATAACTATCAAAATATGTATTATAATCGTTTATAAAAACACTATAGATTTTTTTTTTTTTTTTTTTTTTTTTTTTTTTTGAAATATAGAAAGGAAACAGCCTAATCTCTCTATTAAAAAGGAAAACAGATATTAACTTTTCCTCTTTAATATTCTTGTTTTATAAATTGTTTTATTAAACTAACGAATTTGTTATTATGTAACTGCTTATTTATGTGAATACCAGTGTGAACTTCAAAAACTTAGAGAAGAATTTATAGATATAAATAGCCGAATAATTCAAGTTGTCGACAGTTGCCCCTAGTTCAAACTAGCCCCGCTTCTTCCCTATATGTAAAAAGAGGAAGTATTTCTTAAAATTGCAAGAAGTCCAGTCAAGTTAAGAAGTAATTATTTTGGTAATACAATGCCCTGATCATCACTTTCATTCATTATGGTGTCATGCTCAAATGGAAGATTGTAGGTCAAAGTAAATAGGACAAAGAGTATTTTTTTAATATAAAAATTGTTATTATTTTTATACTTATCAAATGGTTTATATATCATAGTTTTAATTATATTACTGGTGGAAAAGGTTTAATATATATATTTTATTATTATTATTATTATTATTATTATTTTAGGACTAATTTATAAATTTAAAAAGAAATTTTCAGTTAGAGCATGGATTAACTTAGATAGCAATTTCAAATGCTAGTCAAAGTTTTTTTTTTACCTTTTTTTTATTGAGATTCTAATTTCATAAATTAAAACTATAAAACATTAGGTTTTAAATCTTCTAAGTTTTAATATTTCTTATCCAAGTTTAAACTTATAATGAACGCCTGAATGATTTTATTATGAAGATGTTTCATGTGTGCATTTGAACAAAATTAGATGTGATACAATAACATGATTTTTTCTTTTTTTATATAAAATAAATATTTTTAAAAATTCATTTAAAAAATAATGTATTTTGTTTATAAAACAGAATTTAATTTAGAACGACAGAGAATTTTCTGTCCATTCTTCCATATAAAAACATATGGTAACAGTGTTGTGTTCTTCAACAATAAGGATTGCTATAGTCATTTCTAAAACTTTTTAGCGCCTTCTCTCAATTTTTTTAATATTTCTGTAACTTAATATGACAGTGAAAAAAAAAAAAAAAAGAATTTTTTTAGTTGGTTTAAATATACAAAAAGCCTAATAAAAAAATCTTTACCTTGAAATATGATGCTGAGTTCCTTAGCAATGATTACTGTATTCATTTCTTAAAAAATCTTTTGCACGTTTACTGCCAATTTTATTTTTAATATATCTTTAAATTTGTTTTTAATATTTTTTAGTTATTGCCAAAAGAAAAAAAAAAATGTAGAACATTTCAAGTGGCCTATTTTGTCTGAAAGCAATAGTCCTGATACCTAATAATAAATAATGAGCATAAATAAGTATTAAATTATCTTTAATTAGATTTCACATATTAAGTTACATTAAGTTCTGTTTTTATATACATCAGAGAAAAAATAATGTTGCCAGACAAATTAGATTACTCAATCATTGTAAATTTTTTCAATTAGATAAATACTGAAATACTACGATTTAATGCAAATCTAAAACCTAAGCTGTCTGATAGTTTAAACATCGAATAGTTATTAAACGTTTAAAGCGTCTAATCGAGTTTTTATTTCTATAGTTGTTGTTTCTATAACAGTTATTTAGTTAAATATGTAAAGTTTTCAAATTGTAAACACAAGTACAAATTCCTTAATTTAATATTTTTTGAAAAAATATATATATTAATATCTTCTGCGACTAAAGATATCCTACATAAGTGAAAACGTTTTAAATTAAATATTGGATATTTTAAAACAATTGTAAAAATTCTGCAAAATAAAAAAATGGATAAACATCTTTTCTCATATTTACATGTCACTTGCAATTTCAAAACATTTTTTGGCATTTAAAAATTGATAAAGTTTCACAGAATCGGTTTTTTAAAATAACATTTTCTCTTGTTGATTTCTTTTAAACTACAAAGCATTTTCTCATTATAAGTTTTTATTATTATTGCTATTATTACTATTTTTATCATCATTATTTTAAGCTTTTTGCGTTCATAGAAGGAATTTTTCATCTACTTTCTGCTAAAGTTTATTTCTTTTCAAATGCTGTTCAAATAATAAATTTTAATATAAAATAATTTATTCATTTATAATATTAAATAAAACGTAAAATTTTTAACTCAAACTTTTCATATCAAATAAAACAGATAAATGCTCATAAGTTTTAAAACTTACAAACCTGATAATGTTCAATTTATCGTTAAATAGTATATCGTTAATCACAAGTGCATTTTACCATCGGATTTCATAATGAATTTTAAGCAAAATAATTATAAAATTTATAAATGCCTTACTTTTTTTAGTAGCTGCAAATGCATCTCCACTTTCGATTCTTTCCACTTGGGCAATTATCCTTGGTTTGGGTTTTTGCTCTCTATTGGAATTAAAGAAATCAACAGCTATTCTAAAAGCTAATTCCTGCTCCTCATCTTCCGTATCAAATAAACCACCTGTAGAAAGATTTAAGTGATTCGTTAATTCGTTATCTAATTATCAATGATAATGAAATAACAATTAAGAGTTATTGTGTTAAACATAGCAAAAGAGGATAGTACAAAATGCACATATCTGTACTAATGAATTAAAAGCTATTTAATTGCTTTGATTGTTTTGGAAATGCCGTTAATTCTTGTTTAGACATAAAGAAATGATGTACATTAAAAATCTTTATTATTTCTTTTTAAATAATTTCTGTTTTGAAACTAATATACATGTCTTAAAATATAACAGTATTGAAATTATTAAACATTCTTCAAAACTATTTAAACTTTAGCAAAAAATAAAATTATAAATTTATCTATTTATTTGTAAAATATATTAACCCTTTATCTACACCATTAAGAAACAAATAAAAAATATATTTTAAACATATTTTTTTTTAGCTACTTAAGAGTTTTTTTTTTTTTTTTAAATATATACAATAAAAATTATACATATCATCTTATCATAATAATTGATGAGGATTTTGTGAGGTGGTACTTTAGCTTACTTCTGGAACTAGATGTCGAAAAAATGTATTTAGACCTTAAAAAAAGTATAAAAATGTATTTGCTTTTTATGTTCCTTATATTTTTTTCTGAGATTTGCGGTAAATTCTTAAGGTAATGTAGGAATTTATTATAAGGCACCTAAAGATCGTGAAAAATGTCAAGCCAAATCAGGGAGAGCAATTTATAAAATCCTTACTGGAACGAAAACGCTACATGTAGCGTTTAATGGTGTATAGTTGCATTAAAATGAGGTATATGTGTTCTATTTTTTATAGATACCATTAACATTTCTTCCATAAATTCGATTTTATATGCTTTTTAAACTAATGGTACTTTAAAACACCATCGGTAAGAGAATGGTTAAATGCTCCAGTCTCACTAATTTTAATTTTTCCCTTATTTTAACATTATTATTGTTCAAATGCATATTTTAGCCATATTTGGCATTACCTTTTGGATACATTGACTAGTTAATTGATAAGAAACATTTTTATGGCAAAATTTCATGTTTTTAAAACTTTAAAATGTGTTAGAAAATGTATGTTAAGAGGAAAACTAAAATGCATATACAGATATATTTGAGTGTCTATAAGATGGTTCATCTACAATGTTTATAAGATTTATCGTGAAATTCGCAAAACTGTAACATTTAAAAAGAAAAAATTAAAAAATTATATATATATATATATATATATATATATATATATCCGAAGAAATATTAATTATTATATTTTAATGAACATGTATGCAATTTTTTCATAACTTTAAAACGATAATTTATGAAAGAGCTCATTATCCATTTAAGGAAACTTGTTATGTCAGCACACTTAAAAATATTTTTGTGTGCATTCACATTTTTATAATAAAAACTCATATTGCTTAAAACGATTTGAATTATTTCCCTTAAGCAAGAAATCTTTGTTTTAATTTATACTATCAATTTGATCTAAAAATATCAACATGAATTCAAAAAGCTAGTTTCTGTTTTTTTATATATACACTGTTAAAAAAATGCAGAAAATACAGAAATTCTCTGTAATTTCAGAAAAAAAGTCGTAAAATACGTTTTGTCTACGTAATTTTTCCGTAGTTTACGCCTTTTTTTTCTGAAATTACAGAGAATTTCTGTATTTTTTCTGCATTTTTTTAACAGTGTAGGATCAAACAAACCACTTCTAGAAAAAATTAAATGCTTTGTTGCTATATCATCTAATTATCAGTGATAGTGAAATAGTAGCAAAGAATGGAACTGTTAAACATTAAAAAAAAGACAATTTGTCCAAAATTTCACATACCTGTGTAGATAAATTAAAACTGATATGCTTGAGTAGTGTTAAAGTTTTTCTCAAGGTATTTTTAATTTTAAAAAGACGTTTTTATCAGAGTACACTGAAAAATAATTTTTAAATTCAGTTTTCGATGAAATAATAATAATAACTAAGATTGTTTACAATATTTGAAATTATTTTTATTTAAGTAGTTTATCCATGGTTTTCGTTTTTGATATCTACATGAATTAAAGAAATCAACAGATATCCTTAAAGATATTTTTTGTTTTTCATCTTCTGTATGAAAGCCACCCCTCTGTAGGAAGATTAAATGTTATAATGTTCCATCATTATTCATCAAAATACCCATTATTTTAAAGCAGTAATTAAGAAGGGAATTGTTAAATAAATACACTCATGGGCAAAAAAATTAGCGCACCAAGAAATAATTGCGGGATCGTAACGAAACTTGGCATGAATGTACATGACGGGGAGACTTGCAAAGAAAGACTTGGTTAGAAATGCAGCGTGATTGCGCATTACGTATAGCCGGTGGAGGGCGTTTATTGCCGTTCTCTGTGGAGTATATAAAAGGTAACCAAAACTTATTTGAGTGTGCTGACTCGTTTACAAAGGAAGAGCTGAAGTACAGTCGGTAACAAAAGTGTCCGAACACTAGCAAAAATTCCTATGTAAAAAAAGTTCACTTCGTACGGTTTTATTAAATAAATCCTTGTCGATTCCTATTCTTAGTCAGTGTAAGAACATGATTCGATAAGGATTTATTGAACAAAACCGTATGAAGTGTACTTTTTTTGCATAGGAATTTTTGCTAGTGTTCGGACACTTTTGTTACCGACTGTATACATGCCATTACATTATTTTCGAAGACAATATGAGCAGCTGTCGCAGATTGAGAGGGGGAGATTTATCGGCATGATGGAAGCTGGCTGGTCAGCTAGGCGAGTAACTCGTCAATTAGGCCACTCTGATTGTGTTGTGAGGAGGTGTTGGGACCAGTGGACCCGAGAGATGTCATGTACACGAAGACCAGGCTCAGGACGCCCTCGACAGACCAGTCGTCGAGAAGACCGCCACATCGTAAGAAATGCACGCGTACAGCCAACTGCTTCATCGGCCGCCATCCAGGCAGAGGTAGCACCTTCACTAGGGGCCCCTGTGTCCTCTTGAACCATACGAAGGCGCCTGGCTGAAGGACATTTGGTATCGCAGCGTCCATTACATGTGCCGCCAATAATACCCACCCCCTCTGCTCCGTTTGGAGTGGTGTCACACTCGACGGGGTTGGATAGCAACCGAGTGGAACCACGTCATGCTTAGCGACGAATCCAGATTCAATTTGGGCAGGGATGACTAACATGTACGTGTGTAGAGGCAACGGGGGGAATACCTCAATTCTGCCTTTTCTTTACAGTTGCACACTGCATCCACAGCTGCTGTGTTGGTATGGGGTGCCATTGCCTTCAATACACGGTCACCCCTAGTATTGATCCATGGCACCATGACAGCCCAGCGGTATGTCCATAACATCCTGCAACCACATGTGTTGCCACTCATGCAACGACTCCCAGGAGCCATTTTTCAACAAGACAATGCTCGGCCTCACACGGCAAGGCTGTCAAAAGACTGTCTCCGCACTGTTACTACCCTTCCTGGCCTGCCCGATCCTCAGATTTGTCTCTAATCGAGCATATCTGGGATCATTTGGGACGGCGAGTTGGGCATCCCACGAGTTTGAACGAACTAGAGGCAAGGTTACAGCAAATATGGAACGAAATGTCTCAAGACATCATACAGAACTTGTATGCCTCAATGCCCGATCGTATCGCATCGTGCATTCGCGCTAGAGGGGGTCCAACAGGGTATTAAATCCTCCGTTCTTTTGCCTTTTTCTCTGAAATAAATTATCCTTTTTCTTTGATTTTCTAATCATTTACTTATATCAAAGTAGTCATTACGTATGTCAAATTTCGTTTCATTCTGACGACTCCTTCTTGGTGCTCTAATTTTTTTGTCCATGAGTGTATGTACTGTCAAAAAAAGATAGTACACATTCATATTCCTATGTAAATGGATTTGAAACAGCTCGCTTACATTAATTGTTATTGCATCTGATTTAAGGCCTGTTTAACGTTAAAAGAATCTAACAAAATCTTTTTTATTTTTATGTATTTATTTATTTATTATTAAATATATATATGATAACTCAGATTATTCAGAATACTTTGAACTCTTTCTGCTTAACCCTTTGCCGCTCACTGTTCCACTACATGGAACACCTAACTTCGCTAGCTTCTGCAACCGTTAAATTCAATTGCAAATGCATAAAAATAGGTTTATTTTTTGCTTTGAACTTTCCTTTTCATCCTTAGATGGCACCAGTACACAAGTCAATCCATGATATTTAGCTGGGGCGAGTTATTTTAAACCCTCGTATTTACAAGAAATTTTGTATATTTTTTTTTGTGATACAAAAAAGATTGCCTGAAAAAAGATTTCTATGTTATATCGTTGGCTGTACTCTAAATTATTTATTCTATATTAACTTTAATATTTTATACAGGAAACATACGAGGAATCGCTGAATAAAATAAGGTGTTCCATCTCCTGGAACACTGCGACACTAGCTCTTTTCATATTATGCAACGGAAAACAATGATGAGAGAAGACAGCTGTCTTTACATGCTCTGTTTTCCTCTGTTTGGAGGGAATGACGTCAAGCTATAACATGCTGCGAGGAAGGGTTGGTTGTCTATTAAAAAAAAAAAAAAAAAAAAAAAAAAAAAAAAAAACTAGTTTCATGTGCAAAACCTACAATGTTGGTTTGTGCTTGTACCAAAAGAGTGTGACGTGATTCCAGAAATTTTATGAAGCTAAAAAATAGACTAATTGTAAATATTTTTGCACATAGCACCTGTATATGTGCACCATAGAACCTGCAAATATAAAATTATTTCATAAAAAGTCATATAAACAAGATTTTTTTTTTTTGGGGGGGGGGGGGAATGGGGTGTAGAGTAGCAGGCTTCCCGTCATGCACCATGGGTCATGCTAAATCTACTACACAGGTATAATACAGTGTTTTTAATTCAAATGCAAAATCTTCTACATATTTACGCGCTTTACTGCGATGCTCTTAAAAGCACTTTTCAGAGCTCTAGTGGCGCAGTGTTCCAGCTGATGGAACACCCACAGATTGAAAACTTCAAAACGGTAAGTACTATTTTTACAAAATTATACATGTGTACTCCTTTAGACCTAAGTAGATAGCCTACAACTTTTTTTGTTGAAATTCCAACTTTAAAGGGTAGTGCGCCGTAAAGGGTTAAGCAATTATATCCATAGAATTTTTTTAACAACCTCAAAAATTCATTTTTATTTTTATTTATTTATTTTTTTATTTTATAGAATGGAAAAGAAGGCTGATTTTTTACTAACTATGTGAAAAATACCAGAGCCGGCAATCGAACTCCGGGCTTTCCGCTTATCAGCCAGGGTAGCTCAGTGGTTAGAGCATCCGCGCGTTAAGGAGAAAGGCCCGAGGTTCGATTCCCGGCTTTGGTATTTTTCACATAGTTGGCAAATAATCAGCCTTCTACTCCCTTCTATCAAATATGTATATATATATATATATACATATGCATATATATATATATATATATATATATATATACATATTAATTTACATTAATTTTAAAAGTTAGTTTCTGTTTTCTAACTACTGGATCGAATAAATTACTTGTAGGAAGATCTAAATGTTTCGTTACTACATCATACAATTATCTTTGATGGTTAAATAGTAACTTAGAATTGAACTAATAAACATGGTAAAAGAGAGAACAATAAAGATGGGAAATCAGTGTATGAAGGAATTAAAAACTATTTGCTTAAATTAATTATTTTAGAGTCTTTTTCAAAATTTCTTCAAACTTTGTTGCTCTGCACATTATTATTTTTTTTTCCCAAACTAGGAAGCTCCGCTCACCAGTCCTCAAGGTTAAGTTTTACCCTTCCCTAGACTCGCTTCGCTCATTAACCCCTGCGGGGTTCTACCCACTTATTCACAGCTTTGCGTTTCAAAGAATATAATTATTAATAGCTCATAACACAATACGAAAGAAGAAAAATATTATAGAAAAAATAATATTTGATCTCACATTGAAAAATTTTTAAAACCTAATTTTTCTTAAGTTTGTATCTTTCACTGCTACATTTTTTAGTTCGTTTAAGGCAATATGCAATATATATATTCGTAATATACAGGATGTAACTTTCTAAAGTGTATTTTTTCTACAATATGATCTAATCAGACAAATTAAAAATAAATATCTTATATGATTATTGTAAATATTGTAAATATTCCATTATTATTATTATTATAATCACTATTATTTTTGCACCATTTTATAATTTATCTATATATTTAACGCATGGCTAGAGTTAATGTGGCTATCGTGGTCGCGAAAGGGAAGTATTTGATGAAAAACGTCCGAACTGTTTCAGCTTTAAATTTTAAAAGTCTCTAAAATGGTCATACTGAGGATGTTCCCACTTAGCAAACCGTTTAAATACGTTTTGAATTAAAATAATCTGGTGTGTCACTCACACGACTTTCTATTACCCTGAAATTTAATACTATAAATACAAGTTGGAGATTAAGAGGTAAGATAACGAGTACTGTTATGTAAACCTATGTTAAACAATTCAATTTAGGCTTCGGAAGAGTTTTATATGATAATTAGTTCTGTGTGAGGGGGGCTTCCGCACCCTCAACCCCCCATTTCATTATTACACCTACATTTATATAGAATTTAATTCTGTTATTAAAATTAAAAGTTTACTTAAAATTATACAGACAATTTTCACACGCAACATTCGTTGAAACTCATCAATCTTGATCAAACTTTTCCGGCAACAAACTTATATTAACTTCAAAATACAACATTTGGATCGCCTAAAAATATTCGCTTTTAAGTTACTCTAAGAGACACAGACAGAGATCAAACGTTAAAAAACTTAACTACGGTAATCAGGAAGCCTCAGAACGTGTAAATATATATATATATAAAAAAGCGATGAATATTTAGCTTAAAGCATACATTATTTACCATATCTCTATGAGGAATTTATTTCGATTCCTGAACAGCTTTCCTGGAAATGGTAAAATATTATTAGTAAAGCACATCCACTGACAACAAATAACTAAGTGTTGTGGCCACCACATGACTTTCTTATATATTTTCCTATACAAATTCACTCATTAAAAATAATTTATTAAAATTATAATTAAAAAAAGTTATCTTCCATGATAATGCAGACGATTTTCATATTAGAGAAGTAGTATAACACTAAATATCCAAAACAAAGTTGAATTTATTCTCAATATTACATTAAAAAAAATGTTAAAAATGAAAAAAAAAAAAAAAAAAAAATCGATAATTTTATTTTAAATTATCACAGATCGATGGTTCAACCATTCGTTTTAAAGGTATTGGCGAGCTCTTTTGAGGGGGGACTCCTCCCCCCCCCCCCCCCCCAGAGGCTCGTACATACACAATTTTTTTTTCCAGTTGACTATCTCTATTACAAAAAATATATATTCCCTTAATTTGGTTTAGTGCCGTCTGTAGATGTTAAACTCTACTTACCTGCAATTTCCCCCATAGGCGTAATGTATTTGAATACTTTTGAGTATCCCTGTACTCGAACCATTTGCTTCATCTCAATGAAAAGCTTACTGTAGCATCCCTATATGATACACATTTAGAATACCGAGTTTGGAATTTCTGCTTCTATTTGTTATAGTAGTTTTGTAGTTTGTTGTTTGTAGAATTTCTATGTACTTTAAAATATTTCATGCAGTAAATTTCGAAGACTGTGATTGTAAATAATTTTAATTTTTTTGTCCTGTTTAAATTATCTTATGAGATGTTTTTTCTTTTAAAATATGAAATATAAGGTTTGTTTTTAAAATAAATAATCTTTATTGCTGTGTGTTGATTTCTTTCACAAAAAAAAAAAAAAAAAAAAAAAAAATTGATAAACATTGGAAAAAAAAAAAGGAATCATATAAAAAGTATATATGATATATAAAGTATGATATATTTTTTTAAAAACTGAATTTACGTGAGAATAATATAAGATTTTTTTTACTTTGAATAAGAAGAAAAGAAAAGCATGGATATGAAAAAAATCTCGAAAAAAAAAAAAAAATATGTTACAGACAAAATTTATATTAGTACTAATAGGACTATTTATAAGTTTTGCAGCATTATAATAATAATAATAATAACTATTTTTATTTGTTATAATTGAAATTCAAAGCCCTAAAAGGTAATGATGCAAACTGAAACAGTCCTGTTGTACTTATGTGTTCATAAAATTTTAATTTTATGAATCTATAAAAAAGAATATCTTTTTTTACAGGTTTGTTTATTAAATAAATAATCTTTATTGTTGTGTTCTTTTAACAAAAAAAGAAAAAAAAAAAAAAAAAAAGAGATAAAATCTGATAAAGATGAAAAAAAGAAATTATTTAAAAAAATATATATGACAGATAAAGTATGATATTTTTAAGAAAAATTGAAATTAAGAGAGAATACATAAGATTTTTTTTTTTTTTACTTTGAACAAGAAGAAAAAAAAACATGGATATGAAAAAAATAAAAATGAAAAATAAAGATCTGTTAGAGATAAAATTTATATTAGTACGATAGGACTATTTATAAGTTTTGCAGCATTATAACAATAATAATAACTATTTTTATTTGTTATAATTAAAATTCAAAGCCTTAAGGTAATGATGCAAACTGAAACAGTCCTATCGTACTAATATGTTCATAAAATTAAAATTTTATGAATCTATAAAAAGAATATCTTTTTCACAGGTTTGTTTTTAAAATAAATAATCTTTATTGATGTGTTCTTTTAACAAAAAACAGATAAAAAATTTATAAAGATGAAAAAAAGTATAGATAAAAAAAATATATTATAAAGTATGATATATTTAAAAAAAAAATGAATTTGAAAGAATATATAAGATTTTTTTTTTTTTTTTACTTTCAACAAGAAGAAAAAAAGCATGCATATGAAAAAACAAATAAATAAATAAAAAATAAAGATCTGTTACAGATAAAATTTATATTAGTACGATAGGACTATTTATAAGTTTTGCAGCATTATAACAATAATAATAACTATTTTTATTTGTTATAATTAAAATTCAAAGCCTTAAGGTAATGATGCAAACTGAAACAGTCCTATCGTACTAATATGTTCATAATATTAAAACTTATGAATCTATAAAAAGAATATCTTTTTTACAGGTTTGTTTTTAAAATAAATAATCTTTATTGATGTGTTCTTTTAACAACAAAAAAAAAACAGATAAAAAATTGATAAAGATGAAAAAAAGTATAGTTAAAAAAATATATGATAAAGTATGATATATTTAAAAAAAAAAATGAATTTAAGAAAGAATATATAAGATTTTTTTTTTTACTTTGAACAAGAAGAAAAAAAGCATGAATATGAAAAAATAAATAAATAAAACCTGTCCTTAACAGTAAATCAACTATTGAGTTAAGACATTTTAATTTACACAATTTTTGCTCATGTACTATTGAAATTCTTCGAATTAAAAAAAATAAAAGTGAGCGCCTTTTCTTTGGAATCTCACTACATGAAATATTTTATTACAATTTATCCATATGGTTTGAATCATGAATATTTTAATAGGGTTTTTAAGGTTTTTACTAACATTAATCCCCTTCATGATTACTCCCCTGTTTACTCTGTACTGTCAACCAGAAAACTTCTCGTTCAAATAGAGGTAAAAAATCCAATAAATCTACTAATGGTTTAATATAAAAAAATCTCATTATTAAGAATATTCTTGCCTTACAGTCAAATTATCTTAACCATTATGATTGGATTTACATTAGAAAACTTATATTTGCTATCAAAAAAAAGTATTTGTCCATTTACTTAATTAACCATTTACATTGTATTTAAAAACCAATCCTATAATCAACAATTTTCTGATATTTTCTATGATTTAATATTATACAGAATAAAACTCTTCAATATAAATATCTCTAAAAAACCTCACAAAATCCAATCTAATTCACAGCTTATTCTAAATTATTCTAATCAAATATTTAATAGCATTAATATTTCATCCATTCTTAATGATAAAACATGCATGTTTCCAATTAAAGACATTCATATTTCTCGTACCTTTAAATATCCTATTACACTTGGTCGCCTGCTTTTTAACTATAATTCAGTCTCTAAGTCTAATTTATCTTCTCATGTGACTTGTAGTTGTGCGCATCCCTCTTATGTAAAATATGTTGACAGAGATCATGCACATATTATCACTGGTGATCTTAATATTATTAATGATTCTAATTTAAAGAAATTTATGGAATACGGTACTAAATATCGACTCCCTTCAAAAACTAATATTTCACAGATTATACAACAGTTTTCATATGATATTGATTTGTTTATTTATAAACTCTCCACCTCTTATAATAAACCTATTGAATACTTCAATCAATGGAAATGTTTAGTGATTTCAAAACTTAAAGCTGAATTAATTCAACATAGATCAAATCTCACACATTACAATAAATCAAATCTCTTTAAATCTATCAAAGAATTGCAACAAAACTTTGTTATTACTTATGTAGATAAATCTCCTAATAATTATGCTATAATCTGTAAACATTATTATCTTTCTTTACTCAGTTTATCTATATCTAATAGTACTAACTTTCATCCTACCAATAATTATCTTAAAATCAATAACCGCAAAATTCACTGCTTTTATAAATTGCTAAAGCTTCCATTTAATAATTTTAAATATCCTTATATTGTACTTATCCCTAAATTTCACAAAAATCCTATTAAATTTAGAACTGTCACTGTAGGGTGTAATACTTGCAACAATAATGCTAACAAAATTCTCCTTGATATTCTCAAACAAATCTATGACTTAATCAGTAAATCAAAAAATTTCTTTTGCCTTAAAAATAGTTATCAACTTAAAGCCAATGTCTTATCTATGAATAATGTGACTGATATCATGACTTATGATTTTGCTGACTTGTTTAATAATATTAATTTAACAGATCTTCATCATATTATCTTTAACCTTTTTGAAAAATTTAAAAGTCAAATCTCTTTACCAAAATGCTTTTCGGCAGCATCATTTAAGACACTTTTAAATTTTATTATTCATAACAATTACATTCTACAATGTAATAAGATCTATATTCAAATGGTCGGTATTCCACAAGGAGGATGTAGCTCGAGTATGTTAGCTGACTTATACCTTTACCATTATGAACAGGGATTAAGTATTGATAATGTCTATTTTTACCGATACACTGATGACATTATAATTTTTTATGTCAATAATTTTTCCCCTAATTTATTTAAATTTGAATATCCTTCTCACCTTACCTTAACTCATAATCTTCTCAACAATAACTGTATAAATTTCTTAGATTTAAAAGTTAAACTTGATGGTAGTAAAATTTATACTGATCTGTATGACAAAAGACAAGATTTCAGTTTCAAAGTAAATTTATTTACACACTTTACTTCTTGTCTTCATATCTCTGTTTTCAGAAATATCATTCTCAATCACCTCTTTCGTATACATAATCTTTGTTCAGGTAGGTTTAAAAACAAAAATATCTCTCACATAATTAATGTTGCTACAAAAATGGGTTATCCTAAAAAATTTATTTATTCACTTGTTTACCATAAAGGGTCTCTGTTTAACACATAAAAAAAAACTACTAAGGTTTAATTAAGAAAAAAAAAACTGGTGGATGTGTGGGCAGATGTTTGATTAAGGAGGAAGGGTGTTGTTGTTTGGCTGGTTGGTTGGGAGGGTTTGATGCTGAATAAAATTTAAAAAAAAAAGGTGGGGGGGGGGGATTACTGTAAGTTACATTCATATTTTTCTGGTTGATACTATGAATTTTGAAATCTTTTATCCTTAAATTTAATTATGTGCATCTGCCTACTTGAGGCTTCCCTTCTTAAGTTTGAACAATCCATCTATTTGCATAACAAAAATAAATAAGATCTCATAGTATTAAAAAAAAAATCTTTTAAATTTAAATTTTAATTATTGATGAATGCTTATCCTTATATGTGTGCTCTTTGGCATTATTGCTTGTAATTGAGTCTTCTTAAAACTTAACATTTCATACTTTGACTTCAAGATTACTTAATTTTGGGTTAATCATATAAGTTCAATTCTTCTTATTACTTAAATGGTGCTAAAAATTATTCTTATTACTTGATAGGTGCTAAAAATTATCTTAATCTTGCAGTCAATACTTCTAAATTATCTTAATCTTGCAGTCAATACTTCTAAATTATCTTAATCTTTCAGTCAATACATCTTAATTACACTCCTTATTGCACTGGCTTCTTCTCCTGAAATAATTTAACTGACTTAATGTTTTTATAGCTAACCGAAAGATGGCGCTTGCACTCTGATGTCTTATGCCTTCATTCTTCAGTCCTTAACTTAAACGATTTAATTATTAATGTTTTTGGTACGATTTAATTTAACTCTACCAGTTTTAATTTTAATTAACTTTAAAATCTATTTTAACATTATCATTTAATATTTACTCTGTGTATTTTATCTTTAATGAAAATGCTCTGAAGTATATTCGATTAATCGATATCTGTCGAGCTTTTATTTTACTTCAATTTAGGTTTTGGCATCATCCTTTTCTCCAGTTGGTGTTAACTGTTATACATGTGTTTACTCTATTTTTTTTATGATATCACTTTGGTTTCCATTAAGTTTTTAATTAATCTTTATTTAATCTTTGTTTTAATTGAATATTTCACTTATTTCTCATTCTTTATGGTTCTTGTCTGCTACGATCGGGGCGTGAAATGATATAAATTGCTATGATTAGCAATATCGTTTACGAAATCGTTGCAGCTTTCACAGCTTTATGAAGTATGCGCCCATTGATAAGTATGCTTCTAATTTTAAGAATTTATATCCAATTAATTCTGTGATTTATTATTTGTTTTCTCTCTCATAAGTTTAATGGTCCTTTTTTATTGTCATTCAGGTCGGCGTAAGTATTTTAAGTTACTATCGCAACTCATTGGTTCTTAATCTATATCGCAACTTTTTGTGTAATTCTTTATGTTAAATTCAGTTCTATATTTTAGTGTGCTGTTATTGTTTTAGTTCTATTATGTGCTAAATTTTAAGATTAAATTTTATTACGATATCTATTATATATATATCTTAATATATATAAATCTCGTGTCACAATGTTTGTCCTCAATGGACTCCTAAACCACTTAACCGATTATAATAAAATTCGCACACCATGTGCAGTTCGATCCAACTTGAGAGATAGGATAGTTTAAATCTCAAATTATAGTCGCAATTTTAATTTATTGCTAATTATTTGTCTGTTATTATTTGACAGTCACAATTATCTGTTAACTCCAAATGATTCTAACAGATGGCGCTGCTATGGTAAATCTACGAACGTGTCATATAAGCTACATTTTAACAGCATAATTACCACGTGTTGTTGACGCTATAAAATTCTCCTCAAAATATTTACAGTCTTTATTTGTAACAGATTACTTTCAACTTTCATATTTCCTTTCAAAAATGAAACGGGGAAAGTAGAGCGTGGAGCAATTACTCTGTTTCATATGAAAATGAAAGCTGAAATATATTTGGTGCTGCCATCTACACAAAGAATCTTCAACTTTTTAACCTATTAATAAATTTCGTATAATTCAATTATTTCCACTTTTTAAATTTTTGGTGTTAGCATAGCCGGCCACGTGTTACTTAGACTGAAGTGTAAATTGAATTCATATTATAATGAAGATAATACAGTGAAATTAATCCTGTTTTTTACTTATTTGTGCTTCATCTGTATATATATATAAATTACGTGTCACGATGTTTGTCCGGGGTAAACTCCTAAACTAAGGAACCGATTTTAATGAAATTTCGCACACTGTGTGCAGTTTGGTCCAACTTGAGAGATAGGATAGTTTTTAATCTCAATTTATTGTCACAATATTGTTTTATTGCAATTATTTGTTAATTATAGACCTTTATTAAAGTTGCTCCAAAATATCTGTGAGTTCCATTAATTTAATTGTTGCCACAAAAAAAAAAAAAAAAAAAAAAAAACGAGTCCATTTTCTTTCGACATAAAAATAAATACATTTAATCAAACGTGAACGTTAAAAAATTATAAAAAGTTAAATTATGCATCTCACGAAAATTGACGTCATAATCAATTTAAAGATTTTATACACATTGATAAAGTGCTAATGTAGTTCTATCATAGATATAGTAATATATATAGATCTCTCATCCCCATGTTATCGTACAAAGATTTTTGATGCCGAAAAAAAAAATAAATAAAAGCTTTAGAAACAGCCATTAAGTGGTATTGAAAAAAAAAAAAGAAAGGAAAAGAAAAAAAGAAATATGAATTTGAAACTGTATCTGGAGTCTTCCATTCCCCTTTAGCAAATAAATTATTCATAAATTTTATTTGCTAAAATATTAGTATGTATTCCCGTGTGTATTCACTCGGGGAAAGACGGCCATATTTTGGTAAAAACGTCGTCTTTTCCCAAATGAAAAGGAATAACTTTTTTCTCCCCAATGATCACTCTATTCTATATATGCTATACTATATCTATGAGTTCTATACGCAAGCGAAGTGTGACTCACTGACCGTCTGTGCAGCCAAGAAAAAGATTTCCTATGTTAATTGCCCACTGGATTTTTTGTAAGAAATTATTAAAAATCGAGGAAATTTATTTCCCGATTTTAATCCTTATATTTGGGTATAGATATGTATTAGTTATCGCGGGTGTTAGATTGAATTATTTTGCTGTCAAATTGACAAAATTTTAATTTTAAATTTCAAAACTCTGTCGCCCTTGGCTTTTTTTATTATTATTATTATTATTTGGCGATCAAAAGCGTAACACGAAAATATACATGCCAGATGTATGCATTGTACGAAATGTAATATGTATTATTCATTGTACGTATGTATGACGTGTAATATGTATTGTACGAAATACTGTTTCATATTATTCATTACTCTTTTAATATATGTTGTTAAAATAACCATGATTTTTGAAAGGAATTAAATATTTTCGCCAGATAATTTGGCGATATTCTTTTGTTTTCGCCAAGGATGACAGAAATGAAATCTATTCCGCTGCAAAATATTAGTATCTTACATCAGATATTTTATTTAGACATTTGAAAACAAATTTGACTTCAAACTATGATAGAATATTTATCATTTTCTTTTTAATTAGTATATTATTAGTATATTAAAATTGAAAAGCATGGTATATAAAAAGTTTTTTTTTTTTTTTTTTTATCTTATAATTATTCTTATCTTAATCCTCAATGTTTCCCATCTTTATTAACTTGAATTTACTATTAAAATTTTAACATACTCAAAAACTTCTCATCACTTCGTTAAAATACACTAAACTTTTCCAAAATCTTTTTCTATTTAAAATGATACATGTATTTACTTTAAATGTCCAATATTTCATAAGATTTCCAATTTTAAAGTTTTAAAATATTTATCAAATTTACTTATTTTTCTGGTTTAGCCTTATTGTTTTCCTTTTTATAACTACAGCTGTTGCCCTCTTTAAAATATTTAAAATGATGAGGTCATTTTATAGTAAAATTATCCATTATAGCATATATTATATTTCACTCCTCCATAAAAATTGATTTTAAAATCGTCTGTTTCTTTTATACTTTTATTTTAATAGAATTTTAATAGAATTTAATTTATATATTAGTCATTTTAGCAATTTTATCCAAAGTAGCATTGGAAATAATATATATCCCTTCTCCATTAAAATTTATAGGACCCTACAATAAAATTAATTTGTGCTTAATATCAAGACTACGAAAATTTTTATCAATCGCTTCCAAATTTTGACCTAAGTTTCAAATCTCAACCCTGTGGGTTTTTACATCGGCTGCAACGTTTTCGTCTTTGTTCGTAAATAATAATTTGACTGTACTAAATAGTTTACAGCCGTATAATTCAACGTATAACTTAGTCACAGCAACGCGTGGCCGGGTCTGCTAGTATATATATATATATATATATATATATATATATATATATATATGATAGATAAAGTATGATATATTAAAAAAAAAAAAAGAGAGAATACATATATTTTTTTTTTTTTTTTTACTTTGAACAAGAAGAAAAAAATAAGCATGGATATGAAAAAAAATCTCAAAAAGAGAAAAAAAAAAGGTCTGTTACAGATAAAATTTATATTAGTACGATAGGATAAGTTTTACAGCATAATAATAATAATAATAATAATAATAATAATAACTATTCTTATTTTTTATAATTAAAATTCAAAGCCTTAAAAAGTAATGATGCAAACTGAAACAGACCTGTCGTACTAATATGTTCATAAAATTCAAATTTTATGAACCTATAAAAAGAAAATCTTTTTTTTACATTTCATAATTTTTAAATTTTATAATTTTAAATTTCAGAATTTTAGATTTCAGAATTCTGAAAAACTAACAAAAGGTTTGAGATGTACAGAGCATAATTGCAAACTGTAGGTATTTATAAAATATACTTTACATTTAATTCTCACCATGAAATGAATAGATATTTATGGACCAGCAAAGATTAATAATGGATATATTCGATTCTGATTGGGAGGAATCTAATTTATGTGATTAGAGAATGTAGCAACTAAAAACAAAATATTATTGTAATATGATTAAGGATATCAATGTTAATGAGATCTTCAAAAATTATGAATTATTATTATTATTATTATGATTATATATTGTTATTGTTATAAAACATATAAATAGTCCTGTCATACTGATTTTTGATAATTTTGAAAAAAATGGATTCGTCAATATTGTATATTTGTGTTATTTTATGGTTAATATATCTTTATTATTATATTTTATTTTGAATTTATTCAGATGTTAATAAATTGTATGATTTCTATTATGAAAATGATAAAATTATTGTTAATTTGAAAAAATATAGATTCATTAAAATATAGTTTTGATGAATTATTTTCTAATTCAAAATTTAAAAAAACTTTTGAGTTCTTTAGTAAAATATGAAGATTCTAAAAATGTAAATAAACATCTTGAATTAAAAGGATCAATGTTTTGTTTTATTTGTATTATAACTTATTTGTATAAAATACATCCTGTTGCGAAAATTTTAATAATTTTCTTTTACATGAGTAAATATAATTTCATTCATCCTAGATTACTCGTATAAACAGATGAATGGAGTTGAATATGATTTTTTGTTTTTTTGGCGACGGGTCCTAAATTTATATTCTGTAAGCCTTTTAAACATTTTAGTTTTTATTTTATACTTTGTATTGATAATTTTTTTTAAGGATTAAATTATGTCTGATGCATTTAAAAAAAAGTAAATTGCAATTCAAACTTTAAATTTTTTAACAAGTTTTAATATTATTTTAATAAAATGAGTTAAAGTAAAAAAAAAAAAAAAGATATTTTTAGGGTTTCCGTTTTTTAAAAAAATATATTGACTTATTCTTTAGCATTTTGAGAAAGGTTTCGTGTTCACTTAATTTTTTGACAGACTGTAGCATCCCTATATGATGCACATTTAGACTTCCGAGTTTCGAATTTCTGCTACTCTTTGTTCTTGGGATATGCTGATAACACACACACAGACACACAGACAGACACACAGACCATTCGCTAAAAACATGATTTTCGTATTCAGGGGACCTCAGAACATCTAAATATAACAGAAACTCGCTTTCGAAAATTTGACCCTAAAACAATACTTTCTCTACCGTAAAGGTAAGAGAAAGTAAAAACAAATCTCTATATAAAATGACCTAAGTTGTTAACTCTTAAATTAAATTTTTAAAGTTTCAGAAATAAATTTAAAACGCTATGGCAATAGTTGCTTAACATTATTTTGATGTTCATTACTAAATCATTTTTACCTGACATTAAAATAAAATAAAATAAAAACTAATTTTCATTTCATCTGGATTAAATTTTTGCTTAAGGTTTTAAAA
Source organism: Salticus scenicus (assembly GCA_963930645.1). Lineage (NCBI taxonomy): Eukaryota > Metazoa > Arthropoda > Arachnida > Araneae > Salticidae > Salticus > Salticus scenicus. The sequence continues at coordinate 989,588 of CAWVNO010001827.1, forward strand.
TTCTCGTTTATTTTCCTAGACCTGTTTTCACACATCTGTTTTCTACTAATTTTTTCTTTTGTCGAGTATCTTGAGGATGCCAATTTTTCAATTTATTTTTCTTTCTTTTCTATTCCCCCCTCCCCCATTTTATTTATTTATTTATTTATTTATTTTTTTTACTTTCTTCTATATGTATGTATAGAAAAAGTATGTGATTCATGAAATTTTTAAAACTCCAGTTTTTGATGTATTTACACGCTTTGAGATGTCCTGAACACGATTTGATGTCTGTCTGTCTGAGTGTCTGTGTGTGTGTATCACAAATTTTCTTGACGCTGTATCTCACGAACCAATAAACAAATTTTAACCAAACTTGGTATTTAGTTGGACCCTGACATAAAGTGGTGCTGATTATATATGTGGAACAATTGCTCAACAGGTGGAGCTGTAATCGCATTTTTTATAAATTTTTAATATGACAATATAGGACAAAATTTCGTATAAATGTACAAAATGATAGTTATTTTAAACGTGTGATTGTAAAATTAATGTGAATTATTGATAATAGTAGTAGTTAACTAGGAAAAAAATTGTGCATGTGGGAACATCGCTTCCCTCCCCCTTTGGAGGGGGGTAAATTTTCAATATGGGTATCTTTCGAAAGATCTCATGAATATCTAACGATTGGTTGAACTATAGATCTGTGATAATTTAAAACAAAGTTATCGATTTTTTTTTTTATCTTTTAACGAAAAAAAACTTAGGAAAAAAAATCGCATTTTTCTGATAATTGTAAAAAAATTAATTTCTTTCAGCATTTAGTAATATATTTCTCTCAGATAAAAATCGTCTACATTTATAAGGAAAAATAATTTAATAATTTAATAAATAATTTGTATTGAAGGAATTTTGATTAAAATTATATAGAAGAAGATCATGTTGTGGCCACGTCATACTAGTTTTGCATTTAATTTTTTTAAAGTAAAGTGGGGACGATATCCGCAGACGATAAATTGCAATTCTAGATTCCTTTTTCGTTGAAAATATCTAAGATTAACGCTTTTTATTTATTTGCAGACGATAAATTTCTTGGTTATCAATAGCAACATTGATAATTTACCAATAATAACAGTGACATTTTTTACACCATGGATGACACCTTTTTTTTTTTTTTTTTGGAGACTATAACGTTAGAGACAGAAAATTACAACGTAATAAACAAAACTATTTGCAAGTTGGCAAATAGAGTACATTTATTAATGCGAGGTTTTTAATTCATAGCTTCGTTAACTAACGTGGTAGAAATTTTTAACCAAGGTAAACATGTTTCTTTGATTATTCGGCAAGTATCAGTTTCTTTTGCGGTGCTGAGGACCATCTTGTTCACGAGGAAATGCAGTTGCAACAAAAAAAAAAAAAAAAAAAAAAAAAGTTGAACACCGGCGGAAGTAACTTTTTTTTTTTTTTTAAATATATAGAGAAAACCAAAAATAGTAACTGTAATAATAATAATAATAATAATAATAATAATAATAATAATAATAATTTAGATTGTTTACATTATTTGAAATTCTTTCTATTTGAGTTATTATTCTTAGTTTTAGTTTTTGTTTATTATATGAAATAAAGAAATCAACAAAAAAGAGAAAGAGAGAGAGAGAGCTTTCTAACAATTCATTTTCCCCATTCTCTGAATTAAACGTATTTAAATATTTCGTTACTTTAACATTCAGTTAGATCACAGATAATAAAGATGGTTATTATAGATAGTAAAATGGTAATAAAGAATCAAAATATTAAGCATAAAAGAAGATAATACAGATTCTACTCTTTATGTGAAAATTTTGATAACTATTTGGCTCCGTCCGATAGCCGTATTATTTGAGCTCTGGCCATCAATTGTCACGTGCATTGTTTGAATCCCGGTTTAGGCATGGATTTTCATACACAAAGCCTTCATACACAAAGCCCTTCATATACAATGCCCATCATACACAAAGCCTTGATTTTTTAAGATGTAGTCTCCTCTCAGTGTTACTTGATAAGGTTCATTTGGCTTATCCCATGATTTTTTCTTCGTAATATTATTATATAGTATTCATTTTTCATTACCAGTAATAAATTCTTTTTTTTTTTAAGTAGTTTCTTTATTTCGTTTCAACAAAGAATAATATGCTGGAATCCGAACAAGCATATTTTGAGACGTTGAGATATGGGATAGCAACACATGACAGCGGATTGCATACTTAATCTTCTTCAAATGATATCATGCACTGTACGCTCCTAGACTGCAGTCATAGCTCCTAGAATGCAGTCATAGCTCCTAGACTGTGTGATATTGATTTTCAGCGGTAGCTTCTTTTAAGATGCTCACCTTTTCAGATGATGTACTGTACAAATAAACTGTACAAATTTTACGAGCGATCTGACTAGGATTTTTACCTTGTTAGAAATAAAAGAGCATAATATGATGAAAATTAACTTTTTGATTCTCCATTCTTAGCACTGACAAAAATTATGTCACAACAAGAGCATAAATTGTATAGATGAATCAGAAAAGTCATAATACACCCTGTCTATTTAAATCCCTATCAGCAGTAGCAAAATAACTAAATGAAACCGCGCTTCATTTTGAAAAACCGCAGGACATTCCGGATTATCCAATACAATTTTACATCAAGTTTCTGGAATTATACTCGGGGAAAGGATAACTTGACAGTGTGTATTAGCCTGTAGAAATTACATATCCGCGAAAGAAAATAGTTCTTTACTATATTTAAGTGTAATAAACTTTTTCTCGATTTTTTTTTATTCTGGTCAACTGAAAAAAGATTAACTATTTAAACTAAACATATTTATGTTAGCACATGGAATTTTTTGTAATAGATAAGCATAAAAATTATATCAATGTATTGTTTCGCGAAGAAAGTCTGTTGGCGAAATATTGGCGGAAGAGGGAATACCGGAAGCAACCTTTTAACCCCTATTGTGAGTGCGAAACAGTTTGGTGGGGCTAATAGATTACTTTATTTTCGAAAATTTGAAGATAATTAATGCACAGTTCGCTTCTTTAATTTCACAACTGTTAAAAATAAAGTAAAAATTTTGACGGATTTGAACTTTTGGGAAATTTTCACACCAAATATGTCAATGAAATATTCAAGCTAACAGAAATAAGGAAAAATATTTTTCGACAAATACTTTTTCTTTTTCGTTATTATTATTACATTGATAATATAATTTTAATTCGTTTACGCATTGTTATATAAAATATTTTTATTTCCAATACAAACAACTAATAGTGTTGACATTAATTTATACTATGCACTATACACTAAAGGTTTTACTTTTTTTTTTTTTTTCTGGAACAGAACAATAAAAGAAAAACATAATTATCTTTAATAATAATAATAATAATAATAATAATTATCATATATATATATATATATATATATATATATATATATATATATCAGACTTATATATGTAAAATTTATATATAAATGGGAGACAGATCATTTATTTAAAACCGAAATTACATAATTAGCAAGCATTACATTGTAAAACAAATTTTATTTTAATGGATATTTACTTAAAGAAAATTAATTGGGAAATAAATACTGTTTGAGAGTTTATAACAAATTGATCGATACCTTGGAGAGGAATTACAAAATTTTAAAGATATGTAGAGCAATTATGTAGGATTTTCTATATTGCAGTTTAAAATATTTACTTTTAAAGATATTATTATAAAAAATTTTGATTAGAAAAAGCTTACATTGAATAGAATTATTACTTATAATTCTGTGGATTTAGTTGGTAAAATAATTTCATCAAGTGAATAAAAAATATATTATTTAACAAAAATAATAAATTAATTTAAATTAAATTAAAAATAAATAAATAAATAAAGGCTGATAGTGGTCAAGTGAATTGAAATGAAATTTAAATTCTGTCCTACACATAGTATAATTTTGTGAAAGTGGCCTATTTATTTATTGTGTATGCATGAAAATGTATTCCTGACACTGCCTGCTTTAATTAAGGTAGTCTACCGCAAAATTTTAACAACACAATTATTATTATTATTATTGGCTCTTTGAAAGAAATAGTTCTCTCGTCCTTATAAATCTATCTTTTGAGATTTGAATTTAGAGCCAAGTGCCTCCTAAATTCATAAAAATGCCTCGAAGTTCTTCCAAAAGCTACACAAAAGTCAAAAACTTATTTTCAGATATCTAAAATAATTCCAAATGGCTACAAAATTGGTATTCATTCAATTGCTAAGTTTTTCAGTATCAAGTATGACGGAATTTTGACTCATTTTCAGCAATTGCTCTACATAATTTACTACAATAGTTATTTTTCGATTTAAATATACAAATATCCTTTAAAAAAATGGGAGGGGGGTTCTTAACTTTGTTTATAAATTGTAGCCCTTTGAAACGGTTACTATATAAATTTCTTAAAATTTCAGTCGAACATTATCTCTCAATTTTACCTTTAATATTTTTTTAATTGTGCCAAAGGGAAAACAAAATCACAAAATAAAAAGATAAATCGTTTTTATTTAGTCTATGCTGTCGGAAAGAAATAGTCCTCAATAAAAGAGTGGAAACATTGTTTCTGAAAATTTTAAGGTTGCTTTTAAATTTAATATCACACATTAATATCAAAGCATGCTTATCCATCAAAATAAATTGAAAAATGCGTGAAATGGCATGCTTTCATTCCTATTCCGAAGAATCGAATAACTTAACATTTCCCTCTTTCTCATCTATAAAATTCTCATTCCAACCTCCTAAAAATGCTATGAAAATAAATGTTTCAACTCAGTTTTTAAAAATAGCAGTCGCAAAGGTGTGTGTTTATCAGTATTAAATAAATACATCAAGACAAATCATATTTACAAGTAAATTAAAATTCGCTTCCCTTTCATATAAATTGTGAGTTTCTTAATTTTATTCAGAAATAAATATATAAAAATTCTCATATTCACATTTAGCATAAAAAATCGGGATACAGACAAAATGAATGTATAAACAAATTGTAAACAGAGATTGCCTCTGCATATGAAAATTCACTATATTTATTTATTTATTTTAAATTAATATTTTTTAAATATTTTCATAAAAGCTAATAAATAATAATGCAAATTGAAAATCTATTACGTTTTGTTCATTTAGAACTTTTTGTTCATTTTCTCCACAGAAGATACTGCCATTTAAAAATCACAGTTTAAATCTTATGATAAAATAATTTTTCTGCCAAAATATATTCGAAATATTTTAAAAGTGTATTTTTAAATTATATATATATATATATATATATATATGTATAATAATCAGTTTCTCTTTAAAGAAAACAAAGACAAAAAATGTACATACAGATAATATTTTATTTAATTTTTTCCTTTTTCAAAATATTTAAGTATTAACCTTTTTTTTTTTTTTTTTTTTCTCTCTCAAGGTAAAATGTAGTATATTACATAATTTGCAGCAATATGGATTTACAATAAATTATAAGTAATGAATTTAGTGTAAATTCATTTCTAAAGAAACTAAAAAATATACTCTGAAAAAATATTTTTACTTTAATCGAAAAAAAGAAAAAGAAAAAACTTTCCGAAATCATCGCTAAATCGCCCGATATCGCAACCCAACTAACGCCAAGTGCGTAAACAGATCTCTGTAGCCTTTGCAATGCTGACAAGTTATGCGTTCCCCGAGTATAGTTTTAGAGGTTTTGTTTGACTGTTTTTAGGCATAATAGGAAAATTTTTTGAAGTTCTCTGCGTACATGTAATTATTATTATTATTATTTTTAGTTTGAGCTATCAAATTTTTCTATGACAATGACTTATATATTATCCCCTACGTTTAGGTTATAAAGTATTTTAACATTTTCTACAAAGCTGAAAAATATTTATGATTGTACTCGTATGTCTATTCGTAATATTTTCAGAATGGCTTCAAACAGATCTATGTTATTCAGATTTGCTATGACATGATTGATATGGTGTGACAGATTTGCTATGGTGTGAAACAACCAAACGACTTCATTAATTACTATTTATTACATGTATTATATGCATTTTTTGGAGATAATATGATCAGAAAACATAAAATTGACCTACCAAATTAGACACCTAAAAATTTTCTGGTAAGAGAAAGCTTATACACACGTAAAGATATATAAAATAGATTTACATAGCGAATTTAAAAATAGTAAGAAGAAAAAAATCAGTTTATTCTTTTTCGAAACATTCATTTCCGTCATCTAAATCTGATCTACCTAATTAGGATGAATGTTAATTGTCCTTTAATAACCCCGCAATACATAAGAAAGGATAGCTAAAATGGATTTATGTAACAATTTTCAAGAAAATTATTAGAGCCGTTTCTGAGATACCGACTTTTGCCAAAACTTGCCACTCTCAATTATTGACCGGTAAACAATAATTACATACAAAAGGATATTTAAAAGGTAGTTAATATGGCAAGTTTGAAAAAAAAAATCGTTTAGCCGTTTTAAAGGAACGCACTTACGAGGCCTGAAATTGAGCTATTCATACAGGACGCCTGTCAATTTTCCTGTACTAACCAACTTTATCATTCGAATGGACATCTAATAGAGTGTTTATATAGCAAGTTATAAGAAAATCAGTAGAACCATTTTTGAGATACAGACTTACGGTACCCCAAACAGTTCCCGATGTCCCATTTCGGGTTTTCCAATGTTCACCAAATTTTGAAAAATTCATCTGTACACCAGACCTGTCTGAATTCTAAAGTTTCGTAGTTCAATCTTTATTAGTTTTGGAAATATGATAGTCAAAAGATTCCCCACATACATACACACACAGACCAATTGCCCAAAACCACTTTTCTGGACTCATGAGACCTTAAAACTTGTAAATCAGGTGAAATCTCGATATCGAATTTTTGGACCGAATACAATACTTCCACTACCTACGGTAGTAGGATAATGGAAGTAAAAATTATATAAATCGATTGGTTTGTATACAGGGGCTGCCTGCAAAACCAGTATACATAAAGAAAGGTCTATGAAAAGGTGTACACATAAAGGACTATTTATTAAAAGCATCTTTTAATATTATTAAAGTGTACAAATCTTAACAAAACTATTCTTATGCACTTTTCCAACAGAATTGGATGTGAATAGCATTAATGACATGTTTACAAAGCTACACAAAATTATTTAGATACATTATGGTTATAAGGTGGAAAAAGCTCGAAGTTCAATTTCAGTTAAAGAGAGATTTTTCACTATATTAAACTTTTAGTACGCAATAAGTATCAATGGAATAGTTGCACAGCATGCAAGGCTACACAAAAGCTATACATTGTATAGAGCTGTAATTTCTTTAAATGTATATTGCATTAAACGCATGTTTATGCATGCTTATATGTATAATTAAGCTTATTTCAACATTTAATACACCTCTCTTTAACATATTTCCACAAAGTTAAAGTGTTTAAAACTTAGATTCGCCAGTCTATCTCTTTTCTGACTCTCTCATCCGTAAATACTTTTAGATTGCTTTGAAATTTATATATGTAATTCAGATTCAATATAACGTTTTCTTCCACTCTCTTTTTTTTTTATTGTGCGCGTGCGCGTGTAGAATATTTTACAAAGAGATGGGATTTGATCAGCTTCCATAGTTGGTTTAGAGAGTTGTACAAAGGTTTTATTCTTTCTTTTAAAATGTAAATGTATGTAGATTTAGGAAGCTTCATTCCTTTAAGCATTCTAAAACACAAAATATATTTTTAAATAGAACTGCACACACACACACACACACAAAAAAAAATATATATATATATATATATATATATATATGTCAATCTTCTCTTTAAAAATAAATGTATAAAGATAATATTTTGAGATATTTCTTCATCCGTAGTTAAAAATAAATGTACATTTTTAAAGCGCTGCAACTTTTACAAAATAAAAAGGCTACACAAAAGTAATATACGTTATGCCCCCTTAAAAAAAAAATTAAATTAAATAAAAAATAAAATTAACATTCCATAACTAAGAACAAATCATATTTTAGTATATCAACACTGGAGGTAAAGTACACTGAGAGTCAACACTGTAAGGGCGAGGCACATTTAAAAAGTATTTAAACGTGTTCTGCATTTGAAACTAAAAACTGATGTAACAGGAAAATAAGAAAGTGATTATTATTCTATACGAGTAGCATAATTTTTATTTTTGTTTTAATAAAATATGTAACAAAAAATATTTAAAACCCTTTAAGGATTTCAACCGGATTTTCCCGTTTTGCATAGTCAAAGTAAACAGCTGGTGTAACCAAATTTTGAAATATATATTGTTTTCATCTAGAGAATAAGATTAATAAATATTTATTGAAATTTTTATTTTTCCGACTGAGTGAAAATAATGCCTGGATCGGGAGTCGAACCCCGGATCTTTGACTTGCAAGGTCAAGGCTCTACCAATTGAGCTATCCAGGCCGACAACCTGTCAGCATTACTCACTCAGACAACCTTTAGGCAGAAACATCTCTGGTCTATCATGTAAATAGCTCAACAGAAATAAGCCGCAGGAAATGTTTTAACATTTAATGAAATTCAGAAAATATCGAAAAAAAAAAACAAATCCTCTTCCACTAGAATTTATAAAAATTTAGGATAAATCAGATTATCCGTCACATTTCTCTTTTACGTAGATTAAAATTATAACACCAATATGATTCTAAAGACCATGCCATGGTGTTGATCGTAAGTCATGTATAGGACAAAACATGAGTGCACACCTGAAGTTAAATTTCCAAATGAAAGTTCAATTTCAATATATTAAAAAAAAAAAAAAAAAAAAAAAAAAAAAAAAAGGTAAAAATTTTAAGAAACATTAATGTACTATAAATGGATCGAAAAAAGTGTTCCAGTCTGTGTAAATTTATAATTTTGGTAAACAGATAAATGACCGGATATTCATGTAGACAAAAAATATCTATTTTAAGGTTTTGAAAAAAATTATCATGAAAAATCAAATAAAACAATTAACTTGTTTAAACAAACAAAAAAATTTAATATTTGATAATTTTTAATATTTCAGTTCCATAAATATTAAAATTCTAAGTAACTAAATTATAATACACCCCAAAAAATAAACTGGTTTTGAAATCATTTATATGCCTTAAATTTTTATAACTCGTAACAATCTAAACAAACCGAATACACAAACTTGCATTAGAATAAAAGTTGTTGTTATTTAAGTTATCATCCTATATATTTGGCATGATCAAACTATAGATTATTTATATCCTCTATTCTATAATTGTTCTGATTACACTTAAGTCAATTCTAATGCGAGAAGAAAGATCCGTGAAAATTTAGACGTTTTGAACACGACCGAACACGACTTTTGTCCCGAACACGACTTCACCATTTGTAGAAAATGTCTCTCAGTCTGTGTGTTTGTGTATATGTTACGGAATTATTGTTGTCGCTGTGTCTCACGAAATAATGAACAGAATTCCACAAAAAATTGTATTTGATTGGACTTTTATATAAATTTTTGTTAATTAGATTTTGACATATATCACCACCATTTGGTGTTGCCAATTTTCCCGATTTATGAAAAGGCTATTTCTCAATTTCTATACTGTATAACAGCAAAAGACTTGATATGGGAAATGGCAACTTTAAAAAACCTATGTTGATGCTGACTCAATTTGGGTTCACATCGGCGGACTAGTGGCTCTTCTATGATACAATTTTTCTCCATTTTTTATGGGAAGTACATATCTCAACGGAAGTATATAACCTTTAAGTGCCCCAAACTTGACATTAAAATGTCCATTACGAAAAACTACAAATTAAATTTGGGTGCCTATTGGCCGATAGGTGGAGCTGCTTTTTCTTAATTTCTGAAATTTTCCAAATGGATTCTTAGCATCTATTCTCAATTCTTAGCATCTATTGTATACAATTGCAGTAAACTCTAAAAATAACCTCTTTATTATGATTAACTTTTAATTGTTTATTTAACTTAACAGGAAAAACGTACCTGTAGATTCTCTGAAGGTTTTAGAATGGGACGGCGAAATATATACTATATATATTCGATCCGATGCAGAGTTCGCCCTTCGTATCCTCAATGTCTCATACTTTCTCTGGCTTAAAGTAATTTTATTTCCACATTTCAACTTAGAACTATCTTTATAGGAATCACTTTCTGCGAACAATTTACTTATTATGTTATATTTTCTTATTAATTTACATCCAAATTATTTTAGGAGTTCTACAATAATATATCCCTTAAGGCGCATATCAGCAAATATCATCTTTCTTTCATCTCATGTAATCCTGTGAGTTTTGATTGCTACACATTATAAAGATATCTTATTAAAAAATGAAATTTTTTAAACTCTCTCTCTCTCTCTCTCTCTCTCTATTTTATTTTATTTATTTATTTATTTTTCTTTCTTTCTTTTTTTTTTTCATTCTTTGAACATATCGCTTTTTATCTTACAGAACAATTTTTAAAAAATACATTTAAATATTTGATTAAGTAAACTCGGGGGTTATCATTTTTAACCTTTAAAGGAAATATATAAATTTATTTTTTATTTTTTAACAATTGCACATGAAGATGAAAAGCGACGTGTTCAAAGAATGGTTATTTAGTAAATAATTTTCTTAAATATCTTAAACCTACTCTAAAAAAAACAATCTTAAATATAAATATTTAACTTTCATCCACAAAATTTCTTCACTATATAACATTTTACATGTAATTAAACCCATTTCAACCTATATTTTAGATTGAAGTTTAAATCATATAAGATTATTTTTGTTAAAAACAGTTCCACACTACCATTCTAGAAATTCAAAATGTCGACAGATTATTTAATTAAGCATTAACTATTATCTTGAAAATTCACAATGTGAATAGAAATATTCATTTAATAAAAGAATATTTTTTATAGTTATGTGGCTTTTCATCAGCGTATTGATATTACATGTATCTTGGTAATTTTAATGTTTACTTTAGTATAATTAATATATTCACTTAAATTGTTAACCTAATAGTTAGAGTGCAGTGTGAAATATTTAAAGAATATTAAAATTCTCTTTGAAAATTGAATTTAGTGGCAATCAAAAGTAAAGAAACGCTTTTATTCCACAATTTCACAATTATTATTTGTCACATTTCACTTTCTGTGAAGTGCTTTCTTTTTTTTTTTTTTTTTTTTTTTTTTTCCTAGATACTTTATATTTAGATGAATATAATGATATCTCATTTGTCAAAATTGTTCCAACCATTTCAAATGTAAAATTTAAATAATGTTCACCGTCACATACATCACACCGAAAAAAGATACTCATATAATGTGTCGCTTCAGTCGAGTAAAGACATAAATAATTCCATGAACTCACCTATTTTAATAACCTTAGGCAATGCTTCTGTCTTCACCACCAGAAGTATGGCAACAGCAAGAAATAATCCTCTAAGCATGCTCACAATCCATTAACCTTCCACAAACGTCTTACCTCCGTGGTATCCATCCAAAGACTGTGTCATGAATGCAATATTTGTGCCAAAAACAGTCCCACAATCCCATGTTAAAAATAAAACAAAAATAAAAACTTTTTTTCCAACCAACCTCCTACGCTCAGCTATAGTGGGTTTTGGGGAAGGGTTGTAGTTTATTTTTGTTTTAGCGCTAGAGGTGCCGTCTTATGCTATGCGAGCGGCAGCATTTGTACAATGCAATTACTTAAATGCCTGTAAATAATCGACGAGATGCTCTTTTGAATGCTTACCCGGCTGTGAACAGTCGTGTAAAACATCATTTAAAAATTTACGGAAAACAGAGTGGGGAAACATGTTTCCTAATACTAATTTCTCACGCGATTTTGTTTGTTAACAAGCAAGCAATTAGCACAAAAAGGGGAAAAAAAATAGGTCGGAGAATTTAATTTATTATTTTTACCATATTTTTAGGAAAACGAATATAGTGATAAAAATTTCAACTGTTCTTTTTCAATACATTTAATTAGTTTTATCTCAGAGCACTTGCCAGCCAAATTTCTACGTTTCACTTAACAAAAATTCACTTTCTTAAGTATAAAATCACGCTGTTATTAATTTGGTCTTTCATCAATATTTTTTCAATAAGTGTTAACAACGATTCAAAAACTACTAAATTTCTATTACCTAAATTGAAATTTGTAACATGTGATAGATAAATAATACATGATAGTATATGATAGATTAAATCGAGAAAAAGTGATGCATTTAAAATAATTTAAAAGTGTTTAAGAAAAGTTCTATATACATATGAAAAGAAGCAATGAAATTTATCGCTTAAATGAATATCCAAGTTTTATTACTCTATGTTACAAATTATACTCTCTTTTTTTTTTTTTTTTTTTTTTTCCCTGCTATTGTTTGAACTATGTTTTCATATCAAATGTATGTGTACGTGTGTCTGAAAGTTTGCTTGTGTATTTTTTTTGAAATAGAAAAATGCATTCCTAAAAACGCTTTATAAAAGGTAAAACAGAATTTTACAAAATTGACCAAAAATTTTAGTGGTTTAAATTCAGAATTTAAAAAATTTTTACGTTTTCCCAAACAACAACAAAAAAAAAATTACTTAGTTAAATTTGCTATTAGCTTCATACACTAATAAGGATATGTACAAAATTTTAGTATTAATCATAAAAAAACCTCAGATATGTGTTTAAACAAGATTGTTAGCATATTAGTCCAAAATTAAAATACTAATGTGTATTTTTATTAACCTCATCACTGTAATGTTTCCCATATAATGTTTGTGTGATATTTGAAACGTGACGTACCAATAGCCCCTGTGGCAATAAATAACTTAATATCGAAAAATTAGAACAGTATTTTAAGTCAGATTTTTATTTATTTATTTATTTATTTATTTTATTTTATTAATATTTTTGTTTTATTTTGTTTTATTTTATTTTTTAATTATTTATTTATTTATTTATTTTGCCTTGTCATATTTCGGAAATTTTTTATAATACAAATTTTTAATTATATTTGAATTTATACATTATTTTTACGGTATGGGTGACATTTAATTTATCTTATGTTTTTTCTATAGGTGATTTATAAAAATTTAGCCTTTGTAATTATAGAAATAATATCCTCCTCCGATACTTTTAATTGTTCTTTATATATATACTAGCTGACCCGTCCGGCTTCGCACTGATAAACAAATTTTAGTTAAAGATGGATTGATATGTAAAAAATCAAGAAATATATCAGTTTATATGTTATAATAAGGCAATATTATTAACTGGAAAGTCAAAATATAATTTTACAATTATTTTTTTTAATTAGTTGTTAAATGTTGGCAATTTTTACTTAATGCTATTTATTTATTTATTTATTTATTTCATAAAAAGAAACATTTCTTTACTCACGAATAAAAAATATTGAAAAATAAACCTATGACATGAAAATGTTTTTGATAAAATTGACGTCATAATAGCTTTAATTATTATTTATTTTTTCATTTCGCAAATATATTTAATTTTTTCCATAATTGATTATTATTTTAATAATGTATATTAAAGGAGAAATGAATAATATGAAACAATATTCGTACAATATATACTATTACAGAATCTGGTGTGAAACAACCACACGTCCATTACCCACTATTACACGTAATCTATACAATTTTTTGGAGATATTACTTGCATTTTTTGAGATTTTCGAGTAAGAGAAACTTGATACACGTATAAAGACACATACAACAGAGTTTGCATAGCGAGTTAAAAAATAAGGGGAAAAAAATAGATAGTTATTTTTTTAAACACGAATTTCCGAGATCTAAAACTGAACTACCTAATCAGGATGACCGTTAATATTCCTGTAATAAGCACGTAATACTTGAGAAAGGTTATCTAAATTGGATTAAAGAAAAAATTTTCAAGAATACGTTAGAGCCGTTTTTGAGATACCAACTTTTACCAAAACTTAACAATAATTACATACAAAAGGATATTTAATAGGAAGTTAACATGGCGAGTTTGAAAAAAATCCGTACAGGCGTTTTTAAAGGAACGCACTTGCTAAGTCTGAAATTGAGCTGTTTATAGAGGACGCCTATAAATTTTCCTGAACTAAGCAACTTTTCAATCGAAAGGGCATCTAATATATTATTTATATAGCAACTTTGAAGAAAATCATTAGAGGTTGTTTTTGAATATGGGCTTAGGGTCCCATTTCTGGTTTTCGATGACCCAATTCCGGTTTTTCAATTTTCACGAAAATTTGGAAAATTTATCTGTGCACCAGACCTGAATCACTTGTGAAGTTTAGTAGTTCTATTTTTATTAGTTTTGGAGATATGACAGCCAGAAGATTACACACACACGTGCACATATACACGCACACTGACCAATTGCCAAAACCTATACAATACTTCCACTACCTACGGTAGTAGGGTAATTGAAGTAAACACATACATCTCGTATTTACTACGATAATATACAGATTTTCGTATTACGTTTTCGATCGCCAAATACAAAAATCGCCAATGACGATAGATATCAAATCTATGCTTTGTTTTCAATTAAAATATTGAAAATTTTAATTAAAAATTTATTTTACCAAAATTTATTATAGCTTCTAGCACTTAGAGAGAGACAGTGTAACTTTTGATTATTGAAAGAAAAAAAAAAAAAAAAAACAATCGGCTTTTTAGTTCTAGCGATCGTTCTCTACATATGCATATAAACCTTTCTTTTTTTTATATTAGTATAGCTATAGAGCATAGGTATATTAAATAGGTTTCCAGTCAACATAATGTAACTCAAATAATTAAATGCTATTTATATTTCAGTAATGGCTGTATGCGCTATGTATATTGAGCTACTTGCCATAACTGTTAGTTGCTAAAAATAGTCGCCAAATAAATTTAAACATCTCAATACGCAAGCGAAGTATGACATCACTGACCGCCCGTGGATGCAAGAAAAAGATTTTCCATGTTAATCGCTCATTGGACTTTTTTTTTTTTTTTTATATTAAAATTCTAGAAGAATTATTTCCCGATTGTAATCCTCATATTTGGGTATAGATATGTATTAGTTATTGTATGCATGCGTTAGATTGAGTTATTTTGCTGTCAAATTGACAAAATTTTAATTTTAAATTTCAAAACTGTCACCCTTGGCGTTTTTTGTATTTGGCGATCAAAAACGTAATACGAAAATATACATGCCAGATGTATATTTTCGTAATATGTATTGTACGAAATATTGTTTCATATTATTCGTTACACTCTTAATGTAAGCTTTTAAAATAACCATGATTTTTGAAAGGAATTAAATTATATTCGCCAGATAATTTGGCGATATTTTTTTTTTCTGCCAAGGATGACGGATATCAAATCTATTCCGCTGCAACATATTAGTATATTATATCAGATACTTTATTTAGACATTTGAAAACAAATTTGACTTCAAATTATGATAGAATATTTATCCTTTCCCTTTTAATTAGTTTATTAGTTGGATGTTTATTGTGTAAATATCATCCTTTGAAATGAAATGTTTATGTTTTCAATCTAATATGGAAATTTGCCATTTTTTTTTTCTATTGTTTTGAAATTTAAAATTCCAATTTTATCAATTTTACAACAAAAACAATTTAATCTAACGGATGCACATGATAACTAATACATATCTATATCCAAATATGTGGATTAAAATGGGGAAATAATTTTCCTCGATCTTTATTATTTTTTTACAAAAAATCCAGTTCACTTTTTATCCGCGATTGTAATGAAATGCTCGCCCTCTGGTGGGCTAAGGTGAAATTATCACACCACTGCATATCATCATATTATGCAATCGATTTTCCATGATGTAATGGCGGAGAGAGAACAATTATTAATCCACGTGGCTATTATATTTACTAACAACTGCAGTTCAGAGAGCGCCATCTATCGATCATTACAAACGCGGATATTATTGTTCGCGTGAAAATATATTTTATTATATGTCTAAAAATAAATTAATTCGTAAATCCTTTTGGAAACAATTATAAATTAAAATAAATAATATTATAAAATAGAATTTCTTTTTTTATTTTATTTTATTTATTTATTTATTTTTAAATTCCAATTTCGTTTACACACATCAGTTTAAACCACGGAGTAATAAAGACTCCGTGGTTTAAACATTGATGCTTAGATATTATATCATGTCATATCAAATTAAATTATTAGAAAAATAAACACTTTTAATTCTATAATGACGTCAGATTTAACGTGTAAGTTTAACAATTAAAAAAGCTTTATATGAATTTCAATTTAATGCACGTGCAAATATATTTCTTTTCTTTTCACGTCAAGATATTTTAAAAACGAAATGAATATGTAAATGTTTCTTTTATGTTGGCAGCAGCTAATTTTTTTAATATTTCATTATTTCCATTTCTATTACGGCTTCTATGGGGATTTTAATTAAAATGCTCAGATTTTAAACTAAAATTTATTTTATCAAAATTAAATATAGCCTATAACAATATGGCATACTGTAGCTTTCGGTCAGTGAAAGAAGTTTTTGAATCGGTTCAGTAGTTTCAGAGATTACCCTCCACAAACAAACAATTTTTTGCGCTTTATATAATCATATAGATATATCTTCGTCATCATCAATTTCAGCCTTTATCAATCCACTGCAGGATGAAGGCCTCTCCTAGGTGAATCCAAACTGCCATGTTTTCTATAATTCTTCTCTATTCCGCTCTTCTGAACTTCACAATTGCATTTGCACACAGTGGTCTCTTCCTCAGTCTTTCTTTATCTCTTGTTATCGAAAATGGAACTTTGGTGGTCCATCTAACATCATTTTTGCTCGCAAGGTGTCCATCCCAGCTCCATTTCAACTTCTTGACTCTAGAAATAGCATCAGTAACTTGTGTTTGCTTCCTAATCCAAGTATTTCGCTTTCTGTCTCTTCGGGTGAAGCCTAACATGCATCTCTCCATGCTTCTCTGGGTTGTTTGCAGTTTTTGTGTAGCTTTACATGTTAATGTCCCAGTTTCTGAAGCATAAGTTAAAACAGGCAAAATGCACTGATCCAAAACTTTTCTTTTCAAACAAATTGGGAGGTCGCTTTTGAACATAGCGCTATTTCTTCCGAATGCTCTCCATGCGAAATTAACTCGTTAGTTAATTGCTTCCATGATGTTCCCGTTCATCGTAAGGACTTGTACCAGAAAAGTATAACTGCATACCGTTTTTAATTCATTCATACCAATAGTTATATTCAGTGGAGAAAAAAAAGAATTTGGCATAACTTTTATCTTGCTGAGGTTCATTTTCAATCCAACGAGCTTGCTTTCTTCGTTTAATTCCAGCAGTGTGTCTTACAAATCCTCAAATAAGGAGTAAAAACAATACAATATCATCCTCAAATCTCAAATGACTTATAAACTCTCCATCGATTTTCATGTCTTTCTGTTCCCAATTTATTTTTTTAAAAACTTCTTTAAGTGCTGTGTTGAAAAGTTTGGGTGAAATTGTGTCTCCTTGTCTCACACCATTTCCAATTTTGAATGCATTACTCGTTTTGTGGAGTTTTAATTTGGCTGTTGCTTTTTTATAAACGTTTCCAATAAGGTGAATATATCCTGAATTAGTATTAGCATTCCTTAATGCATCTATAACTTCTAGTGATGATATGGAGTCAAAAGCTTTTCCGAAGTCCACAAAAGCCACACACAGAGGGAAATCGTATTCCTTACTTCTTTCAATAATTTCTCTAATTGTATGAATATGTTCGATGGTACTAAAACCATTTCGAAATTCTGCTTGTTCTTTTTGTTGCGCTGCATCTAATTGTTTCTGTAAACGGTTAGTCAGAACTTCCATCAGAATTTTATACAAAACTAGCGAGCTTCGCCCGCTAGCGGGTCAGTATTTTCAAATGAATCACTAAAACTAATGAATCACTAACAGTAACTTTTAGTGTTAAGAAAAGAAATTAAAAAAAAAAAAAAAAAAATCATTTCTGATTGGGTAAAAAGTCGGGCCGGGTCCCCACGCGCTGCGCGTATTCCTTCCCTGACCCTACGTGCCCCCTAAAAAAAATCATTTCTGATCGGGTAAAAACTCGCACCTGGACCCCACTGCCTTCGGCAGTGCAGTACCGTGTGTGCTGCGCGCGCGTTTTCCTTCCCTGACCCTTCGTGCCCCCTAAAAAAAAAATCATTTCTGATCGGGTAAAAACTCGCACCGGGTCCCCACTGCCTTCGGCAGCGCAGTCCCGTGCGTGCTGCGCGCGCACAACTTCAGGGATACACGCGCTGCGCGCGCGTATTTCTTCCCTGAGCCTTCGTGCCCCCTAAAAAAAAAATCATTTCTTCTTGTGAAAAAAACAATTTCCACATATATCAAGTTAGCAGAGTTAGCAGTGCAGTGAAATGATAGTTGCTCAGCTCTAAAAAGCTATAAAAAAGATAAATATATGTGGCATTCATTGAAGACAAAAGTTCAATTAAAACAGTTTATTAAAGTTGAAACAAAATGATGAATAACATTAAATCAGCTGAAACAATTTTAGAAAGGTTGCTGACGAAAGGTTAAATACCCTTAAAAATACTGCCATACTGAGTTCAAATAGAAAGCTACTTTTCATTGTGAAATAACTAGATACACTAAACGAACAAGTCACAAAAACGTAATTTACAATCATAAGAAAACTAAACAGTTTATAATTATATCGAAATACCAGCTCATGACTTTGAGCTAAACTGAAAAAACATAAAAGCTTAAAAGATTAAGGGCTTCAGAGCTTAAGAGACTGATTACATATTTCCTACCTCCTTTTATAGTCACGAAACGGATTCAAAGTAACAGCTACTAGATGCTGTAGAATAGGAACGCCTCCCATAACTATAGCAACACGACGCTGCGAGTCAGCCGCCATCTATGGGCTTAGCAAAGAGACTCTGC